>CM023491.1:17206625-17586975 GCA_013339685.2 Hyalomma asiaticum | reverse complement strand
ACACCGCTGCGGTTGGTGTGGGGGTCGGTGAGGAGACCCAGGTCGTTCCGGGGCTTCAGTACCCCGGCTGTACGCTCGGCCGCGTAAAGTGGTGCACGAGGGGAAGTTTACGTGCCATGAGGCACATCTTTCTCCTCTCTCTCCCCCGGGTATCCTCAAGGGGATACCCGGGGGGCCGCCGGTTTTAGGTATGTGGACCCGGGAGGTCGCCCCTTCGGAGCTTAGAGCTGGGGCATGTGGAGACGGAGTGGCGCGGAGCGACGACGGTAGCGGTGTAGCGCCGCCGCCAGTGGCGCGGGACCCCGTCAGAGATGGAAAGGCAGTAAGAGCTGAGCCCCCCAGAACACCTGTAAGAGCCCACCCCCGAAAGACCTCTTACAGCTCCACCCCCACAACACCTCTAAGAGACCACCCCTATACAGAGCTGACCCCCACAACACCTCTAAGAGACCACCCCTATATAGAGCTGACCCCCCACAACACCTCTATAGAGCTGACCCCCCCCAAAACAGCTCTCAGAGCTGACCTCTATAGAGGTCGGCTCTTACAGCTGTTTTGGAGGGGTCAGCTCTATAGAGGTGTTGTGGGGGTCAGCTCTATATAGGGGTGGTCTCTTAGAGGTGTTGTGGGGGTGGAGCTGTAAGAGGTCTTTCGGGGGTGGGCTCTTACAGGTGTTCTGGGGGGCTCAGCTCTTACTGCCTTTCCATCTCTGACGGGGTCCCGCGCCACTGGCGGCGGCGCTACACCGCTACCGTCGTCGCTCCGCGCCACTCCGTCTCCACATGCCCCAGCTCTAAGCTCCGAAGGGGCGACCTCCCGGGTCCACATACCTAAAACCGGCGGCCCCCCGGGTATCCCCTTGAGGATACCCGGGGGAGAGAGAGGAGAAAGATGTGCCTCATGGCACGTAAACTTCCCCTCGTGCACCACTTTACGCGGCCGAGCGTACAGCCGGGGTACTGAAGCCCCGGAACGACCTGGGTCTCCTCACCGACCCCCACACCAACCGCAGCGGTGTTTGCGTCGATGCTGAGGTCCAGGTCTCCGCGAACGTCCATCTCGCCCCAGACGACAATTCGAGCCTCCACACCCGCACCGCTTTTTTTTTTATAGCAATGCAGGCAGGGGGGCTCGAACCACCGTCCTTTCGGGTACGAGCTGAACGCTTTACCCACTCGGCTACCGAAGCAGGCACAAAGAACACCGTTTGGAAGTTGCTCTGATTGCTGTGATGGCATACGAAAAAATGAAAAGACTAACACAGGCCGCCAGATTCCGCTACGTACCTTTCGTCGCCAATGCAGGCACCGGGATTCGAACCACCGCCCGTTGGAGTACGAGCTGAACACTTTACCCATTCGGCTACCGGAATGGCACAGCGAACACCGTTTAGAAGTTGCTCTGATTGCTGTGGTGGCGTACGATAAAAATGAAAAAGACTAAGACAGGCCGCCAGATTCCGCTACGTACCTTCTGTCGGCAATGCAGGCACCGGGATTCGGAACCACTGCCCGTTGGGGCACGAGCTGAACGCTTTACCCACTCGGCTACCAGAACGGCGCAGCAAACACCGTGTAAATATTGCTCAGAATACTGTTGCAACCGACGCTAACGTTACAGTAAGTAGCGTACGCCCTTCGGTCGGCCGTTATTCGGTACGTACGTTGTATAAGAGCGGACGCCAGCGACTTCGCGTACTGTGCGCCGTTACTGTGCGTGTAACGGGTGGTCATGATCGCCGACACGCTGCACTGCAGCGTGCGTCAACCTCGTCTCTGACCGTAATTGCTGAGGTTTTACGCGCCAAAGCATTGTTACGATTCCCGTGGACAATGGACATGACATCGTATAGGATACACTGAACCGATGACATCACAGGAACAGAAGCAAGGTGCATCCGCGCGTCCCTGGGAAATGCCAGATGCCGGAGCATGACGCCGCAGCGGTGCAAGTGCTCGCTTGCAGTAATGCAGTCGTGAAGGTTACGCAGCCAGAAGGCCCGATGTGCCCCTGATGGGTCGTAATCTCCGGCGCCCTGTGTTACTGGCTCGCTGGTTCTAGGAAATCTGCTTCCAGGCGTCGTGCACCACCGACGAAGTCATCCATCGGCGTCAGAAATCATCTCACACACTGTCTACAATGCTCTGCAGATACTCGGAGCAGGTGGCGCACAGCACGACTGCTAAAGAGTTAGATTTACATCTGGACAATCCTGACAGCAAGAAGTTTACGGGACGGCCCAAAGCTGGTCGTCAAGGGTGAAGCTGCGCAGAGTGGCGGTCCATCTAGAACGAAATTAAGATTCTCCGGTCTATTGACTGTTATCACCTACGATCAGCCAAAACATGCGATTTAGCGCGGCCGGAGCCCATCTGCAGATCTCGCGCATATTTGTGGCGTATACCTCCGGGAAGATCCTGTTTAATTGGACTGGGTTGGGGTAATAATTTGTTCGGAGCTGGCGTCAAGCAACTGCATGTGCCCTGTTAAGCTTGGTGTGCGGTGATGGAAGCGTTTCTTCTCGAGTTAGGATACATTTTGGTAATATTGTACCTAGTCATACGGTCTCGCTGAAGCCGTCCTGCCCCGCTGTCGCCCGAATTCGCGTGGTCGATCAATGCGCGCGCGAGATTGTGGGCTACCTCGTTAAGGTAGGGGGGGGGCTCCTCCCTCCGAGGTAATGTGTGAGGGGAACCATACGGTCTTTAGGTCTATCGAAATTTGTAATATTGTTGTACGCTGTAATCCATATCCTGCCTTTGACTCCCAAACAGCAATTCGTAATTTCGCCACTGAGCGCAATTTGAGCGCCTTCGTCGGCTAGGGCAATGGCCACTTCCCCTGCGACCTCCGAGTTAATGCTGCAGGCGCTTTTCATCAGAGAGTTACTATGACCGCCGCTTAAAAGGTCTGTCGATTTTTGTACGCAGCGGCGTCGACGTTTTTCTGAAATACTGTTCACAACCACCACTTTCGTCGTAAGTCTCCCGTTCTCCTGTTTTCGCTGAAGTCCTCGCTTTCCCGCTTGCGCCGATGTGTATAGTCCTCGTATGGGAACTCGCGTAGCAACAAGTTCTACTGGACTGCATGATTTCCCGTTGAATTAAACGAAGCACGCGCCAAACTCTGGAAACGGAGGAGTGGAACACACGTAACATGCACAGACTCAATTTGAGGACATTCATTCGTACATATCAATACAAACACAACACAGATACACGTGACAGTTCACATGTTCTGCTGCTGCGTTGGACTCTCAACTGGACGATTTACCGATTCTGATTGTGGAGCGTGTGGGTCGCTCCTTGTTTGTGCTATTTTTTTTTTTTGCGATGTTTAATTGAACATGAGCCGATACGAAGTCACCCAAGACTAGGGCCATTTTGTGCAGGGACTGCTCGCCTACGGTGTAACAGAGAAAAGAGCATCCTCGTAGGTTTCGGTTTCAGTGACACGTTTCACTCATTTATTGGATTCAAACACTGCACATGCGCTACCTACATGAATTTGACAGGCTCTGTCCATACCTGAAATTTAAAAGCAGTTGATTGCGTCGGCTGTCTTACAAGCATTGACAACGGAGGGGAGGCATCAGTACAATAAGTTTTCAAAAACAATGCAAACAATCATACAGCTCGAGCATAGAATTCTGAAACAGAAAACACGCAGTCGCTTGGTTTTCCTGGCACACCTCAGTCCATTGTTTTGTTGCATGTGACCACTTCTGAGTTCGCGCGACTGGACCAGAAGAACTAAAGGGGGGGGGACAGAAAAAGGACAGCCATGGTGGTGTGTTACGAACTGTCAGATCACGAAAAGAGAAAGGACAATGGGTCGTTTTCCATTAGACACCACCTCACGAATCGTACAAAAAATCCCAGCATATCCACGAGGTTAATGATGAGTGGGCGAAGCTGCGGAGGTTCACCGGTAAAAACAGTGAATCTTGCCCAGTACATCATCAAAGACGCGACAAACACTGTGTCGCCATCTAGCGCTCTCCTATCACACTTGACCACGCAGCGAGCGCCTCCGCGCCATCTATTCATCAATTCACGTAACAGCTAAGCAGCACCGCAGCGCTCGGACAGACAGACATAGCGAGAGATGTTCTATACGCCTTTCCTCTACACACAATGGATGTCGTCCATCTTATCGTGTTTCCACCTAGTGAGACACCCACTATTGCTGTTTTACTATTTCACTCGGAAATGATAGCAATGTATCATCCCTTGAACTGTATTCACTATCTTAAGCTAGTTTCTTTGGCTTCTAGTAGTAGTACTTTCATCGCATCAATAATTTCTCTGAAGGTAACGCGGACCAACGGACGGACAGACCCACACCTTAAGGAGCTTCGCCCCTAAAAAGGCGAAGGAAGGCATAGGGGATGCTATTTGTAGTTTTTAGCTGCGCTGTAGTAGTTATGACACCAATGGAAATGGATCCCTTTCCATTTATGCCCAACTACTACACCACAGCTAAAGCTACAAACAGTTCCCGTGTGCCTTCCTTGGCCTCTTTGTTCGCTTCACGAGTCATAGGATGGGTTGGAGAGGATTAAATTCACTTTCATTTGACGAACACTGTTTGAACAGTATACCATAGTAGTCACGAAGGAGAGATTTCGTTAGTGTATAGTATCTGCGACTTACCTTTCTTTGAGAATACTTACGCCAGTGTAACTAAACGATGCACAATAGATGGCAGGCAGCGACGTCGCTGTAGCGCACATGCATGTTCCAAACTCACCTGGCCACAGGTCTCTGTGCCGGCACTTACCAAGCAATATTGGGCGTCTGGCGTTGGAGACAGTCAAACGACACAAAATGGGACGTGAATGGCCGGAGGAATACGCGTATGTGAATTAGTCGAACGTATATACACCACAAACAGGTGCGAAGCTATGGACACACTTCATCATTGCGATCCGTTTACACACCCTACGAGGTGGCTTGTGAGGACTAGAGCAAATTACGCAAAGCAATTACGATAGGGTTTCTTTACCTGGTTTGCGCGCAATGTGCACAGCTGCTTTGCACTCAACACTCGACACCTGTAGTGCATTTTCAGAAGCATGCAATGTATAAATGTAGTGCAAGCTATATGCGGTCTAAATAAAATGGCCCTTAGTTGAAAGTTCTCCCATAACCTGTTACGTAATCCAAAAACACCACTGTCGGGATGACAGAGAATGCTTAATAAGGAAAGTACGGATGTATAACGTAGACCTTGTAACATGTATTACTAATGTACTCCTTAATGAGAAAACGTTAAGACATATCTAGTATCAATGGCTACTCCGCAGAGCTACTCACCACACAATCCATGACGTAAAATGTACGTAAAAACCTCCGTATTTCACTTTCGAGTGCACTTGAGGAAACTTATTTTCTGTGAATCAATTATTCACGCACAAGTAAAATTTCTACAGTGAATCGATATAAATAATGAAGAGAACTGCCCCTTCCCATAACAAATTTATTTCCCCACCATTACACAGAGAATCGAGTACACCGCAGCTGAATGACAGCTTCGTAGTACATCAACAATGGCACAGAACTACGACACGTTCTTCAGACTTTTTCTCATGATACCTATTCCACTACGCCAAGGAGCAACATCGAAGCATATCGTAAGTTTGTTTATGAATAAAGGCGTGTACAGGTAAGTACCAAGAAACTCGTGCAAGGTGCGAACAAACCACGCGAATACGGATGCAAGGAACGTTGTTGTAAACACCTACCCCCGGTACGTATCTAGTCTTATCGAAACATCACACTGTTACAGAGAACACAACAGAACAAGACAATGTGGAAGGGCTCGCTCGAAATATCTGCAGCTGAAGTGCAGCACTTTTGCGCTCATATCAGTACCATTTATGCGAGCGCAATAGGCACCTTCGGAAGTCAGTTTAGTCAGTCTGGTTAGTTTATAGTCAGTCAGTCTAGTTAGTTTGGTCAGTCAATCAGCGTAGTTATTCAGGTGACACGTCTGCGCTGGGCTGACGATCCAGCCTCATTATCTCGAGAGTGTATAAACTACTTGCTTTCCCTTTTCCTTTTTTGAAACTCAGCGGCATTACTGTGTGTGCACGTAAAGATTATCCAAGAGGAATGAGTGCTCTCTGCAGCTTTTCATGCTACCTTGTTGTGCAGCATGAAGTCATGTTTCAAAATATTCGACGCGTTTAACTTATTAAACAAAGAGAAAGTGAAAAAGTCACCGCGCCAGCACAGAAACAAGAAACGTTGCAAGCACACAGTCGTAGTTTCACTCTTACCTGTAGATCGTGCTTTTCTGAACACAGCATAACACCATATGACAGACGATGCATGTATAGAAGCTTGCATGCGCTTTGCCGCGCTTCACAAAAAAAGTGATAACCCACGAGGTATCAGCATGGCAACCAGTCGCGGCAAAAGGCACTTGAGAGGGAAATTCACCTTAGCTACATCATTCTTGGCCGTACAGAAGTTTACAAAAAAAAAAAAAGACAAGAAGCGCGTCTTCTCACATCGACTTTCGAGACAAAGGGATCAAATAAAAAGTGACCGCTTCCCGCAGCACTTCTTTGTGGCGCCTTGTCACCGAGACCTCAGCAACGGTTCAGGATGTTCCAGCTGTGCGTACGAAATAAAGAGAAACAGAGGCCACGTAAGCACAGTCCCCAGAGAAGCAAAGTATTCTGAGAACACATTGTGTCACTCATTTCGTAGTCACATTTCTACACCGCATTGTTACCGCACAGCAGAACAACGTAACGTCATGCTGACGAACTCTCTAACTGTCGTTATTCAGCACACACAAGTTAGAGTGCGCGCAGCGATTCCTACGAAAAAAAAAATGCTAACGCACGAGTATCGGCTCACAACCGACATTTCGTGGGCCGCAAGAACGACCCTGTGGAGGACAATCAGTTCTTTTACACTGGTGAGACGCTTGCCCAAAGTGGTCGTTCCGCGTAAATATCTTAGGAGTGTAGAGACGGCCTTGAGTGCTCTCCGCCGTCGTAGTTCGTCCTTGATGAGGATTGATGGGAAATACAGCTGCCTGTGAAACGAAGAGCGACAGCATATCTTAACAGAGCTTGCAAACAGCATTTGACTGCCTTTATTGAGTAGGACTTCATAACGCCACTGCACAAAGCAAAATTAGCTGAAATATGATATCCGTTCACCATAACATTCCTCGTGGGAGACATGTGCTGACCAGCTCAGCGTCGCAGGGGCAGCGTCGGTTGATCCAGCGACCACGTGGAGTGGCGCGAGCCAATGGGGCCTTGAACTAAGGGCTCCACCCTACGAGGAAGATCCCTCACTCCGTTTTAAATAAATGTTTGCTTTCTCTCTCTCTGCGATCAAATCATGCCCAGACGAGGTTCATTCCAGTGTCCAGTATCAGATAATGGGCCTCGAGGCAACTGGATACAACGTGTGTGGTCTAGAGGGGTTGCCAGATTGATCCTACTGCTCGTAAGACCATGCCGTGGAGTTCGTGAGCTCGAAGAGGACCGAATGGGGCTGTCGCGGCCACGCGCTAAAGCAGTCAGCCGATCGCGCTGCCACGTGCTTTAGCCGAGGCTGGTCACCTGCGCGGGCCCCAAGCGCGGCGGAGGGGAACCCTTAGGCGTCACTCGCCGTACATGGTCATTCGATAACAATAATTAGTGACACCAAGAAGCAAGCAAGCAAGCAAGCACGCACGCATCAGGCCAAATGTTAAATTGAATTACACAAAAAGAAGAGACGCAACAGACAACACGAACACCACATTGACACACAGTAGAAGAATGACCACGCAGGGGGAGCTCCGCCACCTAGAAGGAAAGCTAAAGGGAACCAAGGACAGGGACGCGCGCTGACCGCAGGCCGCTGCCGCATTGTCATCGTCGACCAAAACGGCGTACGACTGCCGACGGCGGAATCGTCGATTGGCGCCAGACACAAGCACGTGCGCATCGCGATTCAGGCTACGACAAGGACTCCCCAAGAATCGTCGAAGCCTCAAAGAGCGGAGCCACTTTCCCGCCAAAACTGCGAGTTGGGCTATCGAACACTCAGCCACAGAACCATGTGGGCGATTTTGCCAATTTCGCGACAGTGAACAGTGATGAAGTATCACCCGCTGGTCCCTCCTGCCGGACGAGGATATGAGGGCCCTCCTAGGTAAAAGAAGGCTTACGTGGGACGGCTACCCAGAGCTTTAAATAAAATACCGTCTGTGGCAAGCTCATCCCAGGGATAAAATGTATGGAAAGAAGAACCCAAAGCTCGAAAAAGGACCCGGAAAGCTGGCATTACTTCCGCACGTCCACAAACTGTCCTACGGCCTGGAAAACGAAGCAACTACGTTTGGTGCCACTGTTGCGTTGGAAGTTGAAAAGTTTTGCCACTACGTGACAAGCTTTCAAAGTTGCGCCCTCGAATTCGAAAGAACGGGGAATCTTCTCGCACGCAAAGCCCACACGTGTGCATACTGCACACGCGCTCAGAAAGCGCACACAGACTCCGTTGTGCTGCGGCAGGCCAGGCACGTGTTGGATTATCTGGGAATTGCATCTATGCCAGGTTGAGAAAACACGACACCGCTGCTCGAAATTCAACGCCCACACATATGGTTAACCACCGCAGTTCGTACGGCTGCATCAAATTGTTGGCGGACACGAGGATTCTTCCGCCAGCCAGGCAAAAATGGAAATAGGGAAATTGCTAAAGCCTTTCATATAAAACGTGTGGGAGAGAAATGTGCAATTAAGGCCTCCATCACATTGTCAGACAAGGAATTCACTTTCTTGAGCAGCACTCCACGGCATACATTAAGGATTTGTGAAGTTTACTTACTATGTGCTAGTAACGGAATGTAGTGCTACTTACTAACATTGAGGGAGAAAATTTTTGTCACAACATTCGCTACCTACTTATAAGCATAGGTAGCAACTGCATACCTGGTCATCTTATTACCATGTCAATTACTGGTCATTGTTTCTACCTATAGTGAGGCAGCAACGGTATGGCGAAGTTAACAACGTTAATAAATGTTTGTATCTTGGTTTACGCAGATACGGTATATATCTCTGCCATATGAAGTATATTCTACTCGAAAACTGTCACATAAGAATGGTCCGTTTGTGTTAATAAAGGCATAAGTTCATTTCGTTTGTTTCTAACAAACTAGGTGCGAGTTGGCGCTCCTGCTGTATCTTTCTCGTACGTATTTGTGTTTCTTGGGCGCGTGTAAATATGTACTGATTCGCTCAACCGTCAGTAGCTTGGCCTGCTGCCTGCTGTGTTGCAAGTCGGGTGAACCTGGAAGGAACCGGCGGATGAACCACTCGGGCCGTACTCCATGGAGACCAGGTGAGTTGGGCCTGGGTTGCGGGTTGCAGTGATGGCGGCTCCAGACTTGTTTGACGGTGCTCCGCAGTCCAGACGACGCAGGACGAAACCATGCAAACGAACAAGCAGAAGAAAAAAAAAATAAGCATGCCATGCTTCGCTACTTTAAACAGAACTGGTATTCACAACTCGCGACAGAAAGGTAATGCGTGCAGAACAGCACTTCGCTGTGATAGGGTTTACGTGTTATTTATCCTGGGTGTGTTGAGGGTTGTAGTGCGTACTTTATTGCTAGAGAGCATCAGAATGTCGCATTTATTGTCGTCGTTTGCAATGATGAGGTGACATGCACTCTGTTTTGGTCATTTGTTTGTTGTTGACCGCACGTAAACTTGCAACTGTGTTTGGGTATGTGTTCAGATAAGGACAGACCAAGAGGGGTCCCTACTATCTTTTGTTTCGAACGATAGCTTTATGTGACGTGGGCAAATGTATCCTCATAAAGGCATTAACCTTTGTATTGCGAAATTTTGCATGGACCTCTCGAAAAATAAAATAACATTTGACCACAGGTGCAAAAGGGCACTTTCGCGCGTTAGATTTTACAACTTTGAAGCTCTATAATTTGAAATTAGCGCATTGTACCGGCCGAAATATTGTTTTTGATATTATTCTACCCCAGTTGTACTTCGGACCAAGATAAGTTCGATTTATGTAGCCCAAGGTGCGTTTCTGAAAAAAATCGCCAACCTTTCATTTTGGAGTTAACTGTCTCCGGTTGACTTAAATTTTGAAGGTATTTTTGTGCTGATTTAACTGAAACAGTGAAGCTAAAAATATTTCCGTCGAGTCCCCAAAGGAGACCTGGAAGTTAAAGTAAAAATGTGCGATTAAACAAAATATTAATCTGGTCAAAAATCCCCCAAAATTCGAAATCTGCAAAAACAGAGAAAACTGAAAGATTTCAAATGCTTTTTTTTTAATAATCATCGCCGATATTTGATGAAAAATATCTTCAGGATGCGGAAGCATTTCTCAATATTTCTGCCGCGAAAATATTCTGCATTATTTTGCCCGAAATGAGAAAACAGCCTACTTTTGAACCTAGGTAAGGTTACCCAACAATGTGATGCCCCCGTTCCAAAAATAAACTAAAATCACTCATGTATTTAATTCTTACCTCACTGTTTTTGGTGTAGTAATGACGAGTCTCTAGGCGAGTGTCTTCCGTGTCATTATGAGTCACTGATCACTGATCTATTTCATTCTTTACATCGCTGTATTCGATGCATAATGAAGAGTAACTCGGGGCGTGTCTTGCTCATCATCATGAGCCACCAGATAATTGACCATTAATTAACAGAGCTCCTGCAAGCGTTTCCATTCGTTGACGTAGGAAACACGCAAGAGCTTATAGCACGTCATTATTTATTTCGTTATTTATTATTTATTTAGTTATTTAGTTAGTTGGTTAGTGTTATTGTGCAATGGACTAGTCGGGGGAACGTTATGCTGGTTGTAATCCTCACTTTCCCCGTCCTTTTGAATTGCTGCTTTGCTCTAAAATGATGTGCGAATCTAAGGCCTAGGGGGAATATGTGACGCCACCATGGCAGAGGATGAACCCGATGGGCACGTCACACTCGGGCAGTCGCAAAATGGGTCCCCAACATTGGTCAATTTTACCTAAATATGCATATTTACCGCAAACATTCTTCTGGGCAATGGAACTGCGACTACGTCTCGAACACGCCTGTTTCCCATACACAAGGAATATTGCTGTGACGAGTTGGAAAATCTCGTTGTGTCGCAAAGCTTTCAATACGGGTGGTATAGAGAACAAAGCGTTTTAAAAGTAAACAATTTTCCCCACCTCTACGCCAATATTTCGCGCGCCCACAAGGCAAATGGCATTTCATTCGTCATACAACTTAGAAGGTGGCTGTTCCTTTTCATTATTCAAGGCGAAAATTCGGGGTTCTTATACTACTTATGATGGTAAGTTTCATCATGTAAGGTAAATATGCGACTTGTGCGCTCACATGAGCACGTAAAGCGTCAAATTTCAAAAGTGCATCCTTAGACAGGAGTAACCCAGTAATTTAGAGCACAGGCGCGTGTTATTCCAGCAGCATAAGCGAGACATGGCGCTGTTTAGTTCATGCGCATTAAGCAGCCAATGTTTGTTGTCCTTTTGGGCGTATTTGAGATCATTTTCCGCTGCACCAGATTAGACACTATCATAATGATGGGTTGTGAGAAAAGTTCAGAAGAAAGGCCACACATATATGCTGTAAAGATGTTCGGACGGAGAAGCTGTAGTATCACCATTCTCGATAGACGGATGCTAGCCTTGAACGATTTAGCAACGCGCTACAAGAAATGACCGACAGCAACAGAATTAATAAATGCATTGTAGCACCGTCATGTTGCTCTTCGAAAGTACAGACTGTGCTTGGCCCTTCTGTATCGGTGTCACAGGAAGAAGACAGAAGCGTTCGAAACGTAGTCGCATTTACGTTGCGTTGAAAAGTTTTTGCGACCAATTTGAACATTTAAGTGAAAATGAAAAATATTCGGGAACTATTTGGTGACTGCCCGCACCTGACATAGCCACCCGGTTGATCCGCTGCCGTGGCATCGTCACATGTTCCCCCTAGGCTGTAGACTCGCACATTGCTTTTGCGTAAAGGAGGAATTGAGATAGCAAGGGAAAATTAAGAATATGTCGGAATAAGGTTCCCCCAACTAGTCCATGACAAAAAATAAATAAACAAAGATGTGCTATAAGCGCTCTCGCGTATACGCTACGTCAAAGAATGGACGCGCTTGCAGGAGCTCTGTTAACTAATGGTGAATTATCTGGTGACTCATAATGATAAGGAAGGCACGCCCCGAGTTACTCATCGTCATACACCGAAGACAGTGATGTAAAGAGTGAAATAGATGAGTTATTTTTATTTTATTATTGGAATACAGAAGATTGTTGGGTAGCCACACATAGGTCCAAAAATGGACTGAATTATCATTTAGTTCAAACGAATGCAACATATTTCGGCGGCAGAAGTTTTATGAGACAAGCTTCCGCATCCTGAAGATTTTTCATGATCATCGCCGATGATTTTTTTTTAATATTTCACATTATTGTTCGCTGTTTCTGCAGTATTGATATATCGGGTTTTTTTTTATTGAGATGAATACTTTGTTTAATCGCATATCTTCACCTTATCTTTCAGAACTCATTTGGCAGACTTTACGGAAATATCTCCAGCTTCACTGGTTCAGCTAAACCGGCAGAGAAATATCTTCAAAATCCAGGTCAGCCAGAGGCAGTTACTTCAATATGAAAGTTTGGCGATGTTTAAAAAAACCAAAACGCACCGTGGGCGACATAAATCGAACTTATCATGGGTCGAAAGTACAACTAGCGTAGAATAATTGAAAACAAAATTTGAGCCGGTACATTGCGCTACATTTAGAATTATAGACCTTTAAATTTGTAGAATCTGTAACATACGTTCTTTTGCACCCGTAGTGAAATTGAATTTCGTTTTTGAGAAATCCATGGAAAATTTCGCAACACAATGCGGTTTTGCTGTGTTCTTTTGTTTTCTTTTTATCAGATGCGACAAAAACAAACTCTGGGGCCGCTTTCACGGCTAACACACATTCCCTTTGTCAAAGCTGTTCGTATATCTTGTACTACAGCATTTAAACTGCGCTATCTGATCTATTCGGCGCCGACCAATCGCGCCAAGCAGGTGCACAGCTATCGTGCCTAGCAGACGCCGGCTCGACAATAGGCAGACGCACCCGGTATGATGCTCAATGTATCAGCTAAGGTCAAGGTTCAGACGCAGTTCCCGACGCAATTTAACGGCACCGCTCTTTTACTGCCCTTAAGAAAAGCGAGCGATAGCCCGTTTGTTGCATCTAGAACAGGCACACACCTTCAACGTATTTGAAGACATTAGCACGCATCTAGAACACGCACACACCTTTAACGTATTTGAAGACATTAGCACGCATCTAGAACAAGCACACACCTTTAACGTACTTGAAGACATTAGCACGCATCTAGAACACGCACACACCTTTAACGTATCTGAAGACATTAGCACGCATCTAGAACACGCACACACCTTTAACGTATTTGAAGACATTAGCACGCATCTAGAACACGCACACACCTTTAACGTATTTGAAGACATTAGCACGCATCTAGAACACGCAGACACCTTTAACGTATTTGAAGACATTAGCACGCATCTAGAACACGCACACACCTTTAACGTATTTGAAGACATTAGCACGCATCTAGAACACGCACACACCTTTAACGTATTTGAAGACATTAGCACGCATCTAGAACACGCACACACCTTTAACGTATTTGAAGACATTAGCACGCATCTAGGACACGCACACACCTTTAACGTATTTGAAGACATTAGCACGCATCTAGAACAAGCACACACCTTTAACGTACTTGAAGACATTAGCACGCATCTAGAACACGCACACACCTTTAACGTATCTGAAGACATTAGCACGCATCTAGAACACGCACACACCTTTAACGTATTTGAAGACGTTAGCACGCATCTAGAACATGCACACACCTTTAACGTATTTGAAGACGTTAGCACGCATCTAGAACATGCACACACCTTTAACGTATTTGAAGACATCAGCACGTCACTTACGAGTTTTAACTTCGAACAATGTCATATCTGGTACTTAAACCTTTATGGATGCTGCCGAATCCGGCGTCTGCTGCGCTGCAAGAAGCCCCTGGTTCGTCGCCAACGCATCCCAGGGTGGACTCATGGTCCCGGTTGGTGTCGCAACTGCGTACAATTTTCGCCTCAACCTGCAAATCGATGGACAAAGCTGCACGTGAAATTGCGTCAGCAACTGTGTTAGCGATGCCCTTGTTCTCGATAACGCAGCCATGGCACACAGAATATCAAGGCTTCAACGCGATATGTGCTCTACTGGCCACTTGAACGCCATATTTATGTCACTACCTTTATATGGAAAAGTATGGATGAGCAGACACAAATTTACATTAGTAATTAACGTTATGAACACAGATTCTCATGCTTTACTTCTTATGCTCGACGTGCTCGAGTGGTGTAGCTCCTCTCAAACACGCATGCAATTTTTTTTTTCGGGGGCAGGCGACTCACGAGGCAAGAAGCTCTAGAACGGTGGACCCAGAAAGATTACTTGGAAGTGTGCTGCAGGACCGCTCAAAGAGTGTGCCAGCCTAATAAAGGTATACCACGTGTTCGTGACATTAGGTTTTTCTTTCCGTAGGGTTTCTTATCTTTTTTTTGTGTGCTTTCCTTCGTCGTCATCCTGTTCCACTACCAGGGATCGTTTGTGCTGGTGAAGGCACATGTACATCTCGTTTGCTCCTAACAGACTAGGTGTGAGTTCGCGCTACTGCTGTATTTGTGTTTCGCAGCCGAGTATGAGTATGTACCAATCCGCTCAATCATCAGTACATTTTCCTGCTGCGCTAAAATCGGGTCGCCATGAAACCGGCGGAAGGAACCCTCGGGTCGTATTCCACAGAAGCCGGGTGAGCTGGGCCTGGGCTGCGGGTTGCAGTGATGGCGGCTCCAGACTTGTTTGACCGTGCTCCACAGTCCGGACGATGCAGGACAAAACCATGCAAACGAACAAGCAAACAATAAATAGGCACGCCATCTTCCACTACTTTAACCAGAAGTGGTATTCGCAACTAGCAGCAAAAAGGTAATACGTGCACAACAGCAGTGCGCTGTGACAGGGTTTACACCTCCAAGAAATGTGTTCAGGCTCGAACTTCCGCAGGAACTTCGCTCTATGTTAAAATGACATCTGAGCTAGATGGTAACGTGTCAATTTTTTTCTTTTTTGAAAGAAGGAGTACTAATTAAGACGTACGTTCACGAAGAAAGTTATACGAGATATGTGTTTCTTTCCGCGTGTAACGTCGTAATGTGCGTTCCTAACTTTGAAAATTACTTACCTCTGTTTTCGGAAGCCTTTTCGATAGTCGAGCAAGTCAGGACATGCCTCACCCAAGAACCCCGACCCCCCACCCGTCTGAATCCAAGCCCCCTCCCCCCACCCTCGTTTATGCCAAGTGAACAATCGATGTTCCACGTCGTTAATCGCCACCATCCTCTTCCATGTAAAAACTGGAATGACGACGTCGCTAATCGAACCCCTCCCCCCTCTATATCATGTAAAAAATTGATCCAGCACGTCCCCAATCGCCGCTATCCTATTCCATGTAAAAACTGGTTGCACGAGATCGCTAATCGAACCCCCTCCCCCACCAATAGCATGTAAAAAACTAATCCAGCACGTCGGTGATCGCCACCATGCTTTTGCATGTAAAAACTGGATGCACAAGGTCGCTAATCGAACCCCCCCTCTATATAATGTAAAAAAGTGATCCACCACGTCGCTAATCGCTGCCATCCCTTTCCATGTAAAAACTGGATGCACGAGGTCGCTAATCGAACCCCCCCTCTATATAATGTAAAAAAGGGATCCACCACGTCGCTAATCGCTGCCATCCCTTTCCATGTAAAAACTGGATGCACGAGGTCGCTAATCGAACCCCCCCTCTATATAATGTAAAAAAGTGATCCACCACATCGCTAATCGCTGCCATCCCTTTCCATGTAAAAATTGGATGACGAGGTCGCTAATCGAACCCCCCCTCTATATAATGTAAAAAAGTGATCCACGACGTCGCTAATCGCTGCCATCCCTTTCCATGTAAAAACTGGTTACACAAGGTCGCTAATCGAACCCCCTCCCCCCCCCCTCTCAATATCATGTAAAAAACTAATCCAGCACGTCGTTAATCGCCACCATCCTTTTCCATGTAAAAACTGGATGCACGAGGTCGCTAATCGAACCCCCCTCCCCCCTCAATATCATGTAACGAACTATCCAGGCGTCGCTAATCGCCGCCATCATTTCCATGTAAAAACTGGATGCACGAGATCGCTAATCGAACACCTACTGTATATCGTGTTAAAAATTAAATCCAGCACCTCGCTAATCGCCGCCATCCTATTCCATGTAAAAACTAGATGCACGAGGTCACTAATCGAACCCCCCCCCCCTCTATATCATGTAAAAAAACTAATCGAGCACCTCGCTAATCGCCGCCATCCTATTCCATGTAAAAACTAGATGCACGAGATCGATAATCGACACCCCCCCCCCCCCCCTCATATCATGTAAAAAGCTAATCCAGCACGTCGCTAATGGCCGCCATCATTTCCATGTAAAAACTGGATGCACGAGGTCGCTAATCGAACCCCCCCCCCCCCCCTCAATATCATGTAAAAAACTAATCCAGCACGTCGCTAATCGCCGCCATCATTTCCATGTAAAAACTGGATGCACGAGATCGCTAATCGAATCCTCCCCCCCACTATATCGTCTAAAAAATTAATTCAGCACGTCGCTAATCGCCACCCTCCTTTTCCATGTAAAAACTGGATGCACGAGATCGCTAATCGAACACCTACTGTATATCATGTAAAAATTTAATCCAGCACCTCGCTAATCGCCGCCATCCTATTCCATGTAAAAACTAGATGCACGAGATCAATAATCGACACCCCCCCCCCTCATATCATGTAAAAAAACTAATCCAGCACGTCGCTAATCGCCGCCATCATTTGAATGTAAACACTGGATGCACGAGATCGCTAATCGAACCCACCCACTTCAATATCATGCAATAAGCTAATCCAGCACGTCGCTAATCGCCGCCCTCCTTTTCCATGTAAAAGGGGATGTACGAGGTCACTAATCGTCGACCCCCCCCCCCCCCCCTCTATATCGTGTAAAAAAACTAATCAGCACGTCGCCATCGCCACCATCCCTTTCCATGTAAAAAACTGGATGCACGAAGATCGCTAATAGAACCCTCCCTCCCCCACTAGTATCATCTAAAAAATTAATATTCAGCACGTCGCCATAATCACCACTCTCCTTGTCCATGTAAAACCTGGATGCACGAGATTGCTAAACGAACACCTATGTATATCATGTAAAAATTTAATCCACAGCACTTCGTCTAATCGCCGCATCCTATTCCATTAAAATCTTAGTGCGTCAGATCAATAATCGGACCCCCCCCCCCTCAATAATCATGTAAAAAAAAACTAATCCAGCACGTCGCTATCGCCCGCCAATCATTTCCATGACAAAAACGGGATGCACGAGATCGCTAATATCGAAACCACCCACTTCAATATCATTGCATAATCTAATCCAGGCGTCGCTAATCGCCGCCATCATTCCATGTAAAAACTGGATGCACGAGATCGCTAATCGAACACCTACTGTATATCGTGTTAAAAATTAAATCCAGCACCTCGCTAATCGCCGCCATCCTATTCCATGTAAAAACTAGATGCACGAGGTCACTAATCGAACCCCCCCCCCTCTATATCATGTAAAAAACTAATCGAGCACCTCGCTAATCGCCGCCATCCTATTCCATGTAAAAACTAGATGCACGAGATCAATAATCGACCCCCCCTCAATATCATGTAAAAAGCTAATCCAGCACGTCGCTAATCGCCGCCATCATTTCCATGTAAAAACTGGATGCACGAGGTCACTAATCGAACCCCCCCCCCCCCCCCCTCAATATCATGTAAAAAACTAATCCAGCACGTCGCTAATCGCCGCCATCATTTCCATGTAAAAACTGGATGCACGAGATCGCTAATCGAATCCTCCCCCCCACTATATCGTCTAAAAAATTAATTCAGCACGTCGCTAATCGCCACCCTCCTTTTCCATGTAAAAACTGGATGCACGAGATCGCTAATCGAACACCTACTGTATATCATGTAAAAATTTAATCCAGCACCTCGCTAATCGCCGCCATCCTATTCCATGTAAAAACTAGATGCACGAGCTCGCTAATCGACCCCCCCCCCCCCACTATATCATCTAAAAAATTAATGCAGCACGTCGCTAATCGCCGCCATCATTTGAATGTAAACACTGGATGCACGAGATCGCTAATCGAACCCACCCACTTCAATATCATGCAATAAGCTAATCCAGCACGTCGCTAATCGCCGCCCTCCTTTTCCATGTAAAAAGGGGATGTACGAGGTCACTAATCGAACCCCCCCCCCCCCCTCTATATCGTGTAAAAAACTAATCCAGCACGTCGCCAATCGCCGCCATCCCTTTCCATGTAAAAACTGGATGCACGAGATCGCTAATAGAACCCTCCCCCCCACTATATCATCTAAAAAATTAATTCAGCACGTCGCTAATCACCACTCTCCTTTTCCATGTAAAACCTGGATGCACGAGATTGCTAAACGAACACCTACTGTATATCATGTAAAAATTTAATCCAGCACTTCGCTAATCGCCGCCATCCTATTCCATGTAAAATCTAGATGCTCCAGATCAATAATCGACCCCCCCCCCTCAATATCATGTAAAAAACTAATCCAGCACGTCGCTAATCGCCGCCATCATTTCCATGAAAAAACTGGATGCACGAGATCGCTAATCGAACCCACCCACTTCAATATCATGCAATAATCTAATCCAGCACGTCGCTAATCGCCGCCCTCCTTTTCCATGTAAAAAGTGGATGCACGAGGTCACTAATCGAACCCCCCCACTTCATATCATGCAAAAAACTAATCCAGCACGTCGCTAATCGCCACCATCCTCTTCCATGTAAAAACTGGATGCACGAGGTCACTAATCGAACCCCCCCCCCCCCCTCAATATCATGTAACGAACTAATCCAGCGCATCGCTAATCGCCGCCATCATTTCCATGTAAAAACTGGATGCACGAGATCGCTAATCGAACACCTACTGTATATCGTGTTAAAAATTAAATCCAGCACCTCGCTAATCGCCGCCATCCTATTCCATGTAAAAACTAGATGCACGAGGTCACTATCGAACCCCCCCCCCCCCTCTATATCATGTAAAAAACTAATCGAGCACGTCGCTAATCGCCGCCATCCTTTTCCATGTAAAAACTGGATGCACGAGGTCGCTAATTGAACCCCCCCCCCCCATCAATATCATGTAAAAAACTAATCCAGCACGTCGCTAATCGCCGCCATGATTTCCATGTGAAAACTGGATGCACGAGCTCGCTAATCGACCCCCCCCCCCCGCCCCCACTTCATATCATGCAAAAAACTAATCCGCACGTCGCTAATCGTGCCATCCGTTTCCATGTAAAAAACTCGATGCACGAGGTCACTAATCGAACACCCCCCCATCAATATCATGTAAAAAACTATCCAGCACGTCCTAATCGCCGCCATGATTTCCATATGAAAACTGATGCACGAGGTCACTAATCGACCCCCCCCCCCCCCTCAAAATCATGTAACGAACTAATCCAGCGCGTCGCTAATCGCCGCCATCATTTCCATGTAAAAACTGGATGGACGAGATCGCTAATCGAACACCTACTGTATATCGTGTTAAAAATTAAATCCAGCACCTCGCTAATCGCCGCCATCCTATTCCATGTAAAAACTGGATGCACGAGCTCGCTAATCGACCCCCCCCCCCCTCAATATCATGCAAAAAACTAATCCAGCACGTCGCTAATCGTTGCCATCCGTTTCCATGTAAAAACTCGATGCACGAGGTCACTAATCGAACCCCCCCCCCCCCCCCTCAATATCATGTAAAAAACTAATCCAGCACGTCGTTAATCGCCACCATCCTCTTCCATGTAAAAACTGGATGCACGAGTTCGCTAATCGAACCCCCCTCCCCCCCCCTCAATATCATGTAAAAAACTAATCCAGCACGTCGCTAATCGCCGCCATCATTTCCATGTAAAAACTGGATGCACGAGATCGCTAAACAAACCCACCCACTTCAATATCATGCAATGAACTAATCCAGCACGTCGCTAATCGCCGCCCTCCTTTTCCATGTAAAAAGTGGATGCACGAGGTCACTAATCGAACCCCCCCCTCTATATCATGTAAAAAACTAATCCAGCACGTCGCTAATCGTTGCCATCCGTTTCCATGTAAAAACTAGATGCACGAGAACAATAATCGAACCCCCCCCCCCCCCCCCCCCCTCTATATCGTGTAAAAAACTAATCCAGCACGTCGCTAATCGCCACCATCCTTTTCCATGTAAAAACTGGATGCACGAGATCGCTAATAGAACCCTCCCCCCCACTATATCATCTAAAAAATTAATTCAGCACGTCGCTAATCACCACTCTCCTTTTCCATGTAAAAACTGGATGCACGAGATTGCTAATCGAACACCTACTGTATATCATGTAAAAATTTAATCCAGCACCTCGCTAATCGCCGCCATCCTATTCCATGTAAAAACTAGATGCACGAGAACAATAATCGACCCCCCCCCCTCAATATCATGTAAAAAACTAATCCAGCACGTCGCTAATCGCCGCCATCCATTTCCATGTAAAAACTGGATGCACGAGATCGCTAATCGAACCCCCCACTTCAATATCATGCAATAAGCTAATCCAGCACGTCGCTAATCGCCGCCATCCTTTTCCATGTAAAAAGTGGATGCACGAGGTCACTAATCGACACCCCCCCCCCCTCAATATCATGTAAAAAACTAATCCAGCACGTCGCTAATCGCCGCCCTCCTTTTCCATGTAAAAAGTGGATGCACGAGGTCACTAATCGAACCCCCCCACTTCAATATCATGCAAAAAACTAATCCAGCACGTCGCTAATCGCCGCCCTCCTTTTCCGTGTAAAAAGTGGATACACGTGATCGCTAATCGAACCCTCCCCCGCACTATATCATCTAAAAAATTAATTCAGCACGTCGCTAATCGCCACCCTCCTTTTCCGTGTAAAAACTGGATGCACGAGATCGCTAATCGAACACCTACTGTATATCATATAAAAATTTAATCCAGCACCTCGCTAATCGCCGCCATCCTATTCCATGTAAAAACTAGATGCACGAGAACAATAATCGACCCCCCCCCCTCAATATCATGTAAAAAACTAATCCAGCACGTCGCTAATCGCCGCCATCCCTTTCCATGTAAAAACTGGATGCACGAGATCGCTAATCGAACCCCCCCCCCCCCCCCCCCACTTCAATATCATGCAAAAAACTAATCCAGCACGTCGCTAATCGCCGCCCTCCTTTTCCATGTAAAAAGTGGATACACGAGATCGCTAATCGAATACTCCCCCCCCCCCCCCCACTTCAATATCATGCAAAAAACTAATCCAGCACGTCGCTAATCGCCACCCTCCTTTTCCATGTAAAAAGTGGATGCACGAGATCGCTAATCGAACACCTACTGTATATCATGTAAAAATTTAATCCAGCACCTCGCTAATCGCCGCCATCCTATTCCATGTAAAAACTAGATGCACGAGATCAATAATCGACCCCCCCCCCCCTCAATATCATGTAAAAGACTAATCCAGCACGTCGCTAATCGCCGCCATCCTTTTCCATGTAAAAACTAGATGCACGAGGTCACTAATCGAACCCCCCCCCCCCCCCCCCCCTCAATATCATGTAAAAAACTAATCCAGCACGTCGTTAATCGCCACCATCCTCTTCCATGTAAAAACTGGATGCACGAGTTCGCTAATCGAACCCCCCCCCCCCCCCCCCCCTCTATATCATGTAAAAATTAATCCAGCACCTCGCTAATCGCCGCCATCCCTTTCCATGTAAAAACTGGATGCACGAGGTCACTAATCGACCCCCCCCCCCCTCTATATCATGTAAAAAACTAATCCAGCACGTCGCTAATCGCCGCCCTCCTTTTCCATGTAAAAACTGGATCCAACAGATCGCTAATCGAACACCTACTGTATATCATGTAAAAATTTAATCCAGCACCTCGCTAATCGCCGCCATCCTATTCCACGTAACAACTAGGTGCACGAGATCGCTAATCGAACCCCCCCCCCCCCCCCCACTTCAATATCATGCAAAAAACTAATCCAGCACGTCGCTAATCGCCGCCATCCCTTTCCATGTAAAAACTGGATGCACGAGATCGCTAATCGAACACCTACTGTATATCATGTAAAAATTTAATCCAGCACCTCGCTAATCGCCGCCATCCTATTCCATGTAAAAACTAGATGCACGAGATCGCTAATCGAACCCCCCCCCCCCCCCCACTTCAACACCATGCAAACAAATAATCCAGCACGTCGCTAATCGCCGCCATCCCTTTCCATGTAAAAACTGGATGCACGAGATCGCTAATCGAACACCTACTGTATCTCATGTAAAAATTTAATCCAGCACCTCGCTAATCGCCGCCATCCTATTCCATGTAAAAACTGGATGCACGAGATCGCTAATCGAACCCCCCACTTCAATATCATGCAAAAAACTAATCCAGCACGTCGCTAATCGCCGCCATCCCTTTCCATGTAAAAACTGGATGCACGAGATCGCTAATCGAACCCACCCACTTCAATATCATGCAAAAAACTAATCCAGCGCGTCGCTAATCGCCGCCCTCCTTTTCCATGTAAAAACTGGATGCACGAGGTCGCTAATCGACCCCCCCCCCCCTCTATATCATGTAAAAAACTAATCCAGCACATCGCTAATCGCCGCCATCCCTTTCCATGTAAAAACTGGATGCACGAGATCCCTAATCGAACTTCCCACTTCAATATCATGCAAAAGACTAATCGAGCATGTCAATAATCGCCGCCATCCCTTTCCATGTAAAAACTGGATACACGAGATCGCTAATCGAACCCTCCCCGCCACTATATCATCTAAAAAATTAATTCAGCACGTCGCTAATCGCCACCCTCCTTTTCCATGTAAAAATTGGATGCACGAGATCGCTAATCTAACACCTACTGTATATCATGTAAAAATTTAATCCAGCACCTCGCTAATCGCCGCCATCCTATTCCATGTAAAAAGTGGATACACGAGATCGCTAATCGAACCCTCCCCCCCCCCCCAATATCATGTAAAAAATTAATCCAGCACGTCGCTAATCGCCACTCTCCTTTTCCGTGTCAAAACTGGATGCACGAGCTCGCTTAATCGACCCCCCCCCCCACTTCAATATCATGCAAAAAACTAATCCAGCACGTCGCTAATCGCCGCCATCATTTCCATGTAAAAACTGGATGCACGAGTTCGCTAATCGAACCCACCCACTTAAATATCATGCAAAAAACTAATCCAGCACGTCGCTAATCGCCGCCCTCCATTTGCATGTAAAAACTGGATCCAACAGATCGCTAATCGAACACCTACTGTATATCATGTAAAAATTTAATCCAGCACCTCGCTAATCGCCGCCATCCTATTCCATGTAAAAACTAGATGCACGAGATCAATAATCGACCCCCCCCCCTCAATATCATGTAAAAAACTAATCCAGCACGTCGCTAATCGCCGCCATCCCTTTCCATGTAAAAACTAGATGCACGAGGTCACTAATCGAACCCCCCCCCCCCTCTATATCATGTAAAAAATTGATCCACCTCGTCGCTAATCGCCGCCATCCCTTTCCATGTAAAACTGATGCACGAGATCGCTAATCGAACCCTCCCCGCCACTATATCATCTAAAAAATTAATGCAGCACGTCGCTAATCGTTGCCATCCGTTCCATGTAAAAACTCGATGCACGAGGTCACTAATCGAACACCCCCCCCCATCAATATCATGTAAAAAACTAATCCAGCACGTCGCTAATCGCCGCCATGATTTCCATGTGAAAACTGGATGCACGAGGTCACTAATCGACCCCCCCCCCCCCCCTCAATATCATGTAACGAACTAATCCAGCGCGTCGCTAATCGCCGCCATCATTTCCATGTAAAAACTGGATGCACGAGATCGCTAATCGAACACCTACTGTATATCGTGTTAAAAATTAAATCCAGCACCTCGCTAATCGCCGCCATCCTATTCCATGTAAAAACTGGATGCACGAGGTCACTAATCGACCCCCCCCCCCCCCCTCTATATCGTGTAAAAAACTAATCGAGCACCTCGCTAATCGCCGCCATCCTATTCCATGTAAAAACTAGATGCACGAGATCAATAATCGACCCCGCCTAAATATCATGTAAAAAGCTAATGCAGCACGTCGCTAATCGCCGCCATCATTTCCATGTAAAAACTGGATGCACGAGGTCACTAATCGAACCCCCCCCCTCTCAATATCATGTAAAAAACTAATCCAGCACGTCGCTAATCGCCGCCATCATTCCATGTAAAAACTGGATGCAGGAGGTCACTAATCGAACCCCCCTCCCCCCCCTCAATATCATGTAAAGAACTAATCCAGCACGTCGCTAATCGCCGCCATCATTTCCATGTAAAAACTGGATGCACGAGGTCACTAATCGAACCCCCCCCCCCCCCTCAATATCATGTAAAAAACTAATCCAGCACGTCGCTAATCGCCGCCATCCTTTTCCATGTAAAAACTGGATGCACGAGGTCGATAATCAACCCCCCCGCCCCCCTCTCTATATCATGTAAAAATTAATCCAGCACGTCGCTAATCGCCGCCATCCTTTTCCATGTAAAAACTGGATGGACGAGATCGCTAATCGAAGCCCCCCCTCATATCATGTAAAAATTAATCCAGCACGTCGCTAATGGCCGCCCCTCCTTTTCCATGTAGAAATTGTATGCACGACGTGGCTAAACGAAGCCCCCCCCCCCCCCTTAATATCATGTAAAATGTTAATCCAGCGCGTCGCACATCGCCGCCATCATTTTGCATGTAAAAACTGGATGCACGAGGTTGCTAATCAAACCCCACCCCCCCCCCCCCCATCTATATCATGTAAAAAACTAATCCAGCACGTCGCTAATCGCCACCCTCCTTTTCCATGTAAAAACTGGATGCACGAGATCGCTAATCGAACCCCCCCCCCCCCCCCCCACTTCAATATCATGCAAAAAACTAATCCAGCACGTCGCTAATCGCCGCCATCATTTTCCATGTCAAACACTGGCACTGCACGAGATCGCTAATCGACACCAACGTATATCGTGTTAAACAATTAATCCAGCAACTCCGGTAATCGCTGCCATTCCTATTCCATGTAAAAACTAGATGCACGAGGTCACTAATCGACCCCCCCCCCCCCCCCCCCTGTATATCATGTAAAAAACTAATCCAGCACGTCGCTAATCGCGCCATACCCTTTCCATGTAACAAACTGAATGCCACGAGGTCACTAATCGAACTACCACCCCACCCCCCCACCCCCACCACCCCCCCCTCAATATCATGGTAAAAAACTAATCCAGCACTTCGCTAATCGCCGCCCATCATTTCGCTGTAAAAACTAGATGCAACGAGATCGCTAATCGAAGACCCCCACTCAATAATCATGTAAACTTAATCCAGCCACCTCTCGCTACTCGCCTGCCATCATATTCCATGTAAAATTTGGACGCAAGAGAGTCGCTAAACGAAGCCTCCCCCCCCCCCCCCGTAATATCATGTAAAATGTTAATCCAGCGCGTCGCATATCGCCGCCATCCTTTTGCATGTAAAACTGGAAGCACGAGGTTGCTAATCAAACCCCCACTGCATATTATGTAAAAAATTAATCCAGCACGTCGCTGATCGCCGCCACCCTTTTCCATGTCAAAAATGGATGCACGAGATGGCTAATCGAACCCCGCCCCCCCCCCCTTAATATCATGTAAAAAATTAGTCCAGCACGTCGCTAATCGCCGCCCTTCCGTTCCATGAAAATGTGGATGCACGAGGTCGCTAATTGGACCCCCCCCACCCCCCCATCTATATCATGTAAAATATTTATCCAGCACGTCGCTAATCGCCGCCATCCTTTTCCATGTAAAAACTGGATGCACGAGGTCGCTAATCAACCCCCATGTATATCATGTAAAAAAAATGATCCAGCACGTTCTTAATCGCCGCCGTCCTATTCCATGTAAAAACTGAATGCACGAGGTCGCTAATCAAACCCTCCATCTATATCATGTAAAAAGATGATCCAGCACGTCCTTAATCGCCGCCGTCCTATTCCATGTAAAAACTGGATGCACGAGGTCGCTAATCAAACCCCCATCTATATCATGTAAAAAGATGATCCAGCACGTCCTTAATCGCCGCCGTCCTATTCCATGTAAAAACTGGATGCACGAGGTCGCTGATCAAACCCACCGCCCCTCTATTTCATGTAAAAGATTAACCCAGCACCTCGCAAATCGCCGCCATCCTATTCCATGCAAAAACTGGATGCAGGAGGTCGCTAATCGTCTCTAGTTGTTTGTGAGTTCCTAATATATCTAAATTAATTGTTATGCAGTTCCTTTTGAAGATTTGTGGTTTTATTTTTCTCGCATTTCTCATTTTCATTTTTTTAAAACTTGCACATGTTAGTTTCATAATAAAATGTTCATCTAGCAGTGTTTTGACGTCATGATCATTGGCTCAGGGGGCCTCCTTGTTAGGCCGCTTGCGAAGAAACCGTGAATCCTTCACTGTAGAAAGATACATCATTACTATTATTGGTAGATTTGCTTCACACTCTACAAAGTAGATGCTAGATTGATTTTTGTATGCATGACAATTGTGACTTAAATGCTAAGACTGATGAAGCCTTTGCAGACAACTGTGTGCCTACCTTATTGCACTATTATTGCTTTTTTGCACTCAATGCTGATGCTTTGACCCCTGAGAAAAAGAAAAAAAAAAAGAAGAGTTCCAGGCAAGTGCGATGCCAGGACTTCTTCCTAGGACGTAACTACGAATCTATTCAGTTGGCGCTACCCGCTACTCTGCAGCACCGAATAGCTTATGGTGCATCTGGTAACATAGCAGGGCGCAGCTACTAAGGCAGGGACGGCGTCCGCGGATCGGGGGTGGCCCTCAAAATTGTGATCGCGTTGACACCTTCAGAACCGTAGAGTTAATGCCTTAGGGTTGTAAAAAATGTCTTGGGGTCATTTGTACCACCTAGGTGTTAGCTCTATTGTCAGATTTTTATATACATATTCTGAGGGTGGCAACCAGATCTAAATTTTGATAGGCGCGCCCCGTTCCCGAGCACGATTCCTCCTTATTTTTCAGATTACGTCTAACGTTTCAGGAATAGCTTTTTGGTGAAGTCTTTTGTAAGCCTTCAAAGGGATTCGGAAATCCCGGGAAATGGGATTATTGGACTCTTCTCTAAGCCATCGAAAAGACCAGTTTTTTGACGATGTTTCGAATAGGTTAAGGAAACGTCTCTTATGTGCAAAAAGCCCGACATTATACGAGATATACGACGAATCCTAGACTAACGCTTTTTACCAGCTAGCACACAAGAGCAAAAAGACGTCTTATTGGGGTCTGACATCTTAGTTCGCGTGGCTGACGTCTCAAAGACGTCAGCCAATCACGCGTGCCGTTTCTGCGGCGTCGTTATCTCGGATATCCGTTTCGAAGACGTCATAAATCCTTTGATAGCTGGGGACCAGCGCAGACCATTTAAAAATGTCTCAATTCTGGTCTGCGCTGCTCCTTGTGTTCTGTCGTTTAGTGCGCGCAAATTTTTCACGATGAAGCCCACCCAACTAGCTCGCCTATCCGTCTCATTGCAGTTAATTTCTAGTTCTTCGGGCTCTCTCATTCTTCGCCCCCCCCCCTCACCCCCGCCCCATTTTTTTTGTTTGTTTTTTGGCATCGTCTAGTAGGTGAGAAAAATCCCCAGTTCCGGTCTGCGGTGGTTCTTTTGTATTTTCGCGTTTTGTGTGGAAATTTCTAGCAATAAACAGGCATTGCTGTTCAGCTTGGTCCCTCTGCGATCACGCAGCGCACTTCAGTGGTCCGAAACGTGGAGGCCGCTATGCGGGCCCAGTATCGCCTTGCAGTCACTGCGCACTGTATACACACAACTACGTTTACTCCAATGTGCAGAGACCGGCAATGCCTCGGCGAGTAAGCACCGATAGTGCGCGCAGGTGTGATGGCGGCCAACGATGAGCGGGCCAGTACGCACCTCTTATCGCCGCCGTCACGGTAAGCATCATCAACTACACGCCCGTCACCATGCGCCCACTTAACCATGCTGGTCTTCAATAAAGCTTCCACTGGAGCTAGTTGTTATGGCATTCTTAGTATATTGCGCTAAACCATTACCAAGGGACGAAATGCCACACACATCTGTGTCTGGTCTTTATGTGTGTAGTTTCTCGTCCCTTGTTAAACTGTTTAGCGCAGTATACTAAGCATGTTGGTGTGCTGTATGCCTTTAACAAGCCATCAATACGTGCTGTCCCGAAACGCGCAGCCGAATTTTTATGGATGGTCTCTTCGGAATGCACTGTGGCGGTAGACCATGTGGGACAACTAATAGTCCTTTATGATAGGCTTTGATATTTGTTACGACTTTCCCTAGTTGTGATATATTACCAACACAGTCACAATAATACAAGCTAGTCTAGACACTGTGTTCGTGATAGTAATATGTTTTACGTTGATAGTTCGAGTATTTTGTGAACTAAATATGCGTAAAAATATTCGCCAAGGCGCACTTGTGCTTTGAGCTTCGATATTAGATTCGTCATCGAAGCTATACATCTGCATTCGATTTTTGTACGCTGTACTACACGCTTGTACGAAAAATTTCATATTCACGCACACCTACAGCTAAAAGACAAACAAAATGCACGAACAACATTCGTAACATACTTGACAAAGCCGTGGTTACGGAACCAAGCAGAGCGAAAAATCGAGACAGCATCCGTTACAGATTGGAGGCTCCTCGCTACAAAGCTAACCACTGCGCGTTTTGTCTGTGATTGCCTCGTATATTTGCCTTTTTGAGGACCACGTGTCTCGTTCAGACCACAGGGCTAAGCCTGAACCACACCAGTAGTGAACTCAAGAACTTCGCTGTCGCACCCGCTTTGTTACTCTCAAGCCACTTCCACCCAGAGGACAAAAGCAACAAATTTGAACGTCGTCGCAACGAGAATGGCATACATACCTTTAGCAGTGATGAAAATTCTGAAGAAATTTCCCTGAGCTTCACGCTTATTCACGGAGCACAACCACCGTAGCACCTCGCCGCACGCGCACTAACGAAAAGATAGCGAAACGCCCACCAGCCCGACAACAGTGTTGCTTACTGCTTTTCGGAATGAAATGGTCTTTCCGCTAGGGCTGGGGAAAAAAATTGCACAAAATAGCCGTGCGCATGAACTTGCCAAACTATTACTGTTCTTTCATAGCAAGGAACAAAAAGTGCCTTTGAAACGTGCCCATTCTCATAAACAGGTTATTATACTAATTACAGTTTCTTTGAAAGAAGCACAACATGCTGAAAAAAAATTGAAATATAGCCTATGACGAGAGTTTTCAAATCCGTTTCTATTAGTAGCCAACATGCGCTGCTCAGGTAGTAGTATTATCCGCGACAAAGTTAACGCTGTTTTGTTTTGAAGGCATATTATTTCTTACACAAGGGCATTCCTGCCGCATTTTTTTTTTAAATGAAATTTTTCTTGGAGTATATGTTCAAAAACGGCATTCTGGGGAAGAAAATGGGCTGATTTGTTTTTATAAAAGCATTGAAGTCAATTAGGTAGGTCCAACGGAGCTGTTGTTTTTGTTGGGTTCCTCGGGATTCGCATCCCTCAAATTGACAGCCATGAACATTCGTCCTTGAAGCGTGAAAACACTACTGCCAAAATGAAATATAGACAACGTAAAAAGCTGGTGGAATCACGTGCACCCAGATGGCACAAATAAAAAAAAATCGAAAGGAAGCCCAGAAAAAAAATATGTGGTGCTGGGTCCGCACGAATCGACTAGGCTACCCCATGCCGCCCATTCACGGGTGCTATCCCACTACTGCAGAGCGCGGGAGCTTTTGCCTGCTGCGTTTCCGCCCTGGGCCGGTTCGCTCCTCCATAGGCGACCTGGCCACCACCGGGTTCCCCTGGGGTCACCATATCGACGCCCAGCTTAGCGCGGACACCCGATCAACATGGGTAAACCACGGGGCAGGACTCCCAGTCTCCACCCGTCCTCCAGCACCGGCCTCCAAGCAGCTGGTTTACAGGGGCACGCCACGACCCCCGGCCGATGAAGCGGCGTAAGTGGTGGGGCTTTTGTATCTACCAAATCATTCTAAGGGTGAGAAAACTGACCCTTCATGTAATCAGGTGGTGTGAAGATCAAGTGCAAGTGGTTTTCTTCCTTTCATTTTCTTTTAATCCTTCATTTGTAGCGGCCGTGAAATAGTCGCGGGATCCGAAACACTTGGTTGGCTTAGTGACCTCTGGTGGTAAATACAATAATCTTAGGTTAAATAAAAAACAAACTAATAATGCGCTCTTCGCAGCGTTTTGCGGGGTCTGGTGGAAATGACGCCAGCTGTGTTACTGTGGCCCCCGAGATGGGCAACCCATGGGTCTAGATGCTAGCAAATTCGGAGGATATCTCACTGCCTGACCGACGGCAACAGAGGTGACGGTCTTTCTGTTACACGAAGTGTACGTATCGATGCTGTTCCACTACAAACGATTCTTAAACATCGTTATACCCTTTTTAAGTGAAGTAGATTAGTCGCACTAATTCGTTTCGTTAATGTTATAGATTTATTCCTTACTATACTACCATTACCTCCTTTACCTTCTTTTTATTTCGTTTCTCCGTTACTCCAATGTTGAATGGTTGCTGTAATGTAGTATTCCAGGCCAGTGGCTTCGTCCCAATGCCAAAACATCTTATTACTGGAAGTTCGCGACGTAGGTGCGAACAGTATCCACCTTTTCGTCGTATGCAGGGTGTTTCAATTAACTTGCGCCAGTTTTTTTTTAATCCACGTGCGTGTTATAACGGTACCGCCATGATTGTGTTATTTACTGTGGTCTTGACAACCGTCGCAGGTCATTCCTTTCAATGAGCTCAAGTAATTAGCTGATATTAATTCACCAACATTTATTCCGTTGCTTTATACGCAAAATGTGCAATAGGGAACTTGTTGAGCATATTAATTGGTGTCCCGATAACGTAATTTCATAACAATGGGTGCAGTAGTTTAAATTTTTATGGACTTCTGAGCAAGCAGGCGGGATTTGAAATACCACGTGACTTTTCGCCGCGACAGTACCACCATCGACCACGCTAAGAACGAAACGGTCGATCACGCAAGCAGGCAATACTGGATAAGCCACAAGAGAAGCTGACAAGATTTGGCCACACCTTTCGTCCTCCCGGTCCCTTTATGCCTGCGCTCCTTGAGCATCACGGATTATCCTTTCGTAGTGTATCTGGGAGCGCTGATCTCACGGCGCGCAAGTGCCTAGTCACGTGGTACTTTTTCTAATCTCGCGCGCTTTCTCATAACCACCGAAAAGAAGTTAAAACCACAGCACGTATTTTACATGACCGTGATGCTAAGTATAACATGCTCCACAATTTCTTAATTGAACTTGTTGCGTTCTGAGAAACACTTTAAGGGTTGGTTGATAATCACTTTTGAGGGGTTGATGTTATTGAACTTTGAAGGTTAACGCCGAATTTTTTGACCCGGGGTTGCCCGGGGTCAAATTTATTTTACAATTTCTTACAATTTATTTTACAATTTTTTTTTACAATTTATCCATGACATTCTAGAATTCCGTCATATTGTCAAATTCGCCATCTTGTTAGCTTTCATTGGCGCAGAGCGCTACTACAAGTTCCCTCACTGGCTCAAAATTCCGCGATTGCAGAATTTGACAAGACGGCGGAATTCGACATTGTCCAGGATAGCGCTGTTGAAAGATATGCTTTTGCCATAGTGAAACGCCATTTTTTACTGGATCTGCCTGCTCACGCCGAAAAGTTCATTCTGAGCGCGCCGCTGTGATGCCTTTCTTTCTGAGCCATAGTCCCAAGCATAGTCCGCTGCGCAGCTTAGGACGCTAAAAACCACAATTTATTTAGTAGCATTAGCGTTCTGCCGTTATGTTTAGATGTTGTGCCGCTGGGAAGGACCGTTGTACGTCAGAAGGACACGTCAATACAGTTCAGCTTCCGTCATTGTTACGTCATGCTACTATGCCATTGTTACGTCAGGCAGCAGCCATTTCGTGCTAGGGTGGCGCTCCGAGTTCACCTCTTACGTCGAGAGAGCCTCACAAAATGCTGAAAATAAATATTTATTGTGAGATTCAAGAAGGTACATTCACTCATAAAAATGACTACTAACCACGCACTCATTTCCTCAAACACTATAACGCCTCCCAAGAGGCAATATGTTGCGATTCATGTTGAAAAAAAAAACAAATAAAGAACACACGAGTGTGATAATATGAACCACGGATGCACTACATAGATTTGTAGTAAAATTCTCATAAAAACAACAAGAATAACCCCATACTAACATGACAAGAATGTCAGGCAATTTCTACTTGATATCGGGCACCCTGAAGAGGCAACTCGTGAATTCGAACTTAATTTTCTTCTTTTGCCCTAAATATTTTTGCGCCAAGGAAGACAGCGATGCTTAGCCTTCGCTACAAAATTATTCGTAGTGTCGACCAACGTTCTCGGACTAGGAACGCTGCCGGGGTCATCTTATCAGTGGACGGTCGAAACGTGTTGACTAAGAACGCTTGCGTGTCAGCGTCAAGGAGCACAAAAGAAAAAAAAATCGAACGAATGTTATGACGCTTTTGTGAAATTATCCTATGGCTTGTACACACTGGCCTGTATTAGAGCCGCAAAAATACATCCATTGCATCTTTGAGCATGATAGTCTAAATATCATTGCACAGGTATAAACTCGCACGAATCTCATTCTGCCAGTCATATTTGAAGCCTCCATTTATTGCGATAGTAATTTACTGTTTCTGACGCCCTTATCCTTATGTCTAAAGGGAAGCTTTCAGAATTTTAAATACGATAACTTGAAGCCTGTACGTAACCATATAAACATTAAAGAACTCTAAGAAATAATTTCTGCTGAACTAAAACGGCGACCTTGGGTAATCTTGTGGAAGTGTTGAGGTCATAACTGAATGGACGGTTCGCATCTTTTGGGCTGACGGACACAAAGTTTCACGCGCACCGAAATTGATGCAATAACAAAATATGTTGGACGGAGGGCTTAAGCTTCGTCTTTAAGAGTAGAACGCGATAGCATCATCGGGCCCCGTTTGCGTCGCCTTCTCGAAAGACGAATATGTTTTCGCGAACAGTCCGAGCTATCGTGTTTGTAGGTGTCAGTGAAGTCATACTTTATAATTTTTCTGGCGGATTTTACTTCGAGAAACTTAATTTTGTCCACTAACGCATCTGCGCCGAGGCGGTGGCCTCGCGTGGCCTGGTGCTTCAAGAAACGGCGGTAGATCGGAATGATTGTTTCCGCAGGGCACACTGGCGCCGGCGTGGCTTAAGAAGTCGCTGACCATTTACTCAGTAACACACGCACGCATGAGCAGTCACACACGAACACAAAACGAAAGAAGGCCCGTACCTTTGATGCATGGCTCGTACAAGATACTTTAGCGCAGAAGCTGCCTGCGCTTGGACGACCGAGGATGAAGAGCGCAATGGAGAGCGAGTTAAAAGCCACTTGCGTAATGCACACAGCTGAGTACTGCAGTCCGCCAACACTGCAGAGTCATCTAGCAATCGGGCATTGTCTGTTGAACATGGATGTTGTGGGTTTGCTCCAACTTTCTTTGATATAAGATGCAGTCCATTCCATGATAGACGTATTATTAGAAAGCTCCATGCATTTTGGTTGAGAAACGAGATGTTTTGGGGAATGACGTGCTCCACTTAAACGCAAGGCTGACATTCAACAGAAATCAACCGATTGCTCGATCAATCAATGAATGAATGAATGAATCAATCAATCAATCAGTCAATTATCTGTCCATAGGTCACGTCCGATAAATGCGCGGAAAAGAGCTCCTTACGCGGAAGCAGCCGCTGACACAAGTAGAGGGCATTGTTGCCTGCGCGGACACGTCTGCAGCAAATAATGTCCGCTTAATTACGAGGCAGGTTGCTGCCCGATTGCCCGACCGTTGTGCTCCCTATCATTTACTTCAATTTTCCAATCTATGAGATACTGACAGGTTTTTTTAACATAGAGGTGAGGAAAAAATTGAGCGTACGTATCACTGAAGAAATGAGTTTTCACATTCCCCGCCGGGAATTTCTTAGCTTCAGCAAAAAGTGATTTACCCCACCGGTTCAGATACTGGAGTATGTATAGAGTAGGCAATGTCTTGTTACTAGGTAGGCCATGAAGCATTTGAATGTGTCTCCTAGTATTCTAGGAGGGGGACTGTTCATAACAGTCAGCAACGAGTATTAATGCTGATACCACAGAATAATTAAGCGTTAAGTTCCAGATAACATAGTAACAACACCCTGCAGCGAACATTTCTCTTTATAGGCATGGAAACGAGAGGTATGGAATTTGTCTTGTATGTCAAACTTATATGGTGACCACATTGACGGGCATTCATGGTTTCCTGTTATAGTGGCGGACAGCATTAGGCAAGGGGCTTTCAAGTCATTTCATATGACATAGGCGAGAGTTGAACGAAATGGAAATCAATGCGCACATTACTATGAAGTACTGGGCGACAGTTTGATAGTTTGAATCGACTTTCTTATCTTTCAGCGTTATACGCTTACTCATTGAAGGAACTCGCAATAAGCTGCAGAAGCTGCCAAGATTATGCCTGTATTTTTAACTGCATGCATTTTCTAACCTTCTTCAGGTCTCGCCAGTTTTTTTTTTTTTCTTCTCTGAAACAGAGAGAGATGAATGTTCTTGTGCTTAACTTCTCAAAGCATATAAGCGACCACTGATGAAATGAGCGTGCGTCAGGCTCAGATCTGGCAGCACATCGTATGATCGAATAGCTGCTCCTTTTCTTAAAACTTCATCACCTGATATTCTCGGGTGACGTGACGTCATCTATAAATAATCTATACGTTGAACACGATAAGCAGACGGCCCTTCACAATTCTGTTCGTTTTGCGAAGCGTTCTACTTTGAAGGAGATCGGATGTTCATAGATGACGTTGCATCGCCTGGCACGAAGACGCTATTGTTGTCTAAAGGCACGAGATTTTGGCAGTAAGAAATGTCATAGACGGGTACGTTGACATTGTGTAGCTATAGTATGACAGAAAGGCTTGTTTGCTTCAGAAGTTAGCAGGGCTCCGGTATGTTGAATAATAACGTAGAGGCCAGTCTTCACCAGTACATTAATGGGAAAGGACCATAGAGGTCTCGCGCTGAGGGTCAAAATACTGCAACTCTGCATTACTTCGATGATTCTGCACCGATTGGTGCTAGAGTAAAGAAAAGGAACACAGCGAGGATCCGAACCACCTTGTACGACTACATGCTACTCAACGTATACGGAACAAGGCGTTTATGAAGCGTATGAGATAAAGTAATGTGACTGTGCCTCACCCAATTACCACAGATGATTGATCTCACAGGAAACGATGCGACAGCGATTATGGTCAAACCGAGGATGAACTGTGAATTGATGTAGGAAAAAGAATCCATTCGAGGCGCTAGCTGCCTTGTTGGTTTGGCGAACACGGTGCATAAAATTATCTTGTAAGTGCATTCAGAGAAAACGGTACAAAAATGCCCCTGTATAGGAAGGGCGAAATAGAAGGACCACCCACTAAAAGTCAGATGGAAGGCCTTTCCCGTCTCTTCAACATAGACAAGACTTATAACATTTGTTAAACGCGAGTTGCTGCTCAACAGCTCTGTTATTATATACAGGATCGGCGTAGAATAACCGGAAAAGCACAAAATAAAAAAATAAAAATAATACGAAAGCTCAAACGAGGATCAGTTCTAAGTCACACAAAAGGCATGTGACATTAAGCACTGACCCGGCATTTAACTTTATGCCCCCACGTGCCATGGCTAGAAACAGCTGAAGACATAAGTAGATTCGAGAGCTTCTGCACACCTGAAATTGTATGCGCTACCATTACAGTCTACGAATAATAAACCACCAGAAAGCCCAGCACCTAATACTATGACCGTCTTACACAAAGGCAGGAATGAGTCCATTCCTGCAAGACTAAAGGTTTAGCAGTCACTCTTGTTGCTTTGATATACCCAAATATTTCCTAGGGAACCAGTCCCCCTTACAGAAGAGTTCCAGGGCACACAATCCAAACGCTCACTCCACAGAAGGTTCAAAAAAAAAAATGTTCACATTCGATGCACACATAAGCAAACGTCCAGCCACTGAACTCCAGCCAGGAGACAATGAACTGGCATGTAAAATCTGGAACGCCCGGCCAAGCAAATGTTCTTTGGTGCGCAAGCCGCGACGCACAAGAGGCCTTTTCGGAGGCCCGCCATTTAAACCCAAGAACACATGAACAAAGTTCCGAAACAGCATTGGCCACAACATGCACGTCGTCGTAGGCACTGCACCAAACACCAGTACGCACAGTCTCTTGTCTTTCCACTGGTGTCACAGATGGTGAAGGCGCTCGCTGGTACAAGTGCTCGTGGTCGCTGCTCGGACTTCTTGGCAACGGCTTGAAGACGTCTAAGCGTAGCACACAAGCGCGTCACAGATATATCTCATGTGTCGTTTTCTCGTACGCATTGGCAGTGTTGAGCTAGTCGATGGTGCAACGTCGGCAATGTATTTTTTTTTCTCCCACCGGCAGTGCCCGTGTACTATGTATAATATAATGTAGATGTTCGCGCAGGAGATCTTGCATTCTTCAGCGCCTGGACTGCAGGTGCCGGCAAGGCCCGTTGAAAAGTGAGTTGAATGCCGCGCTGCCGGCTGCATGACGACTGGTGGCGCCATCTCTCGTGTACCGCACGCTGCTTTCTCCTGCGTGTTCGTGAGATAACGAGAAACATAATCGTCATTCATTACATCGTCCGAATCGCTTCTCGGTCCTATAGAAGATAACATCGATTTACGTGCGCAGAAGAAGTAAGAAGGCTCCAAGATTTGTACCCAGGAGACTCTACTAGAAACTACGCTTTCTTTTTGGTGTAATTTCATCCTGCAATCGACGTATTCATTAGAGTCGGGGACATTTCTATCTCAAGCGCAACATGTCGAGTGCTTTTCTTCGCGATCGTTGCCTGCAGGTAAGAGGCGAGAGTGTGCCGCTTTAAGAGGCAATGCTCACGAAAACCACTGTAATGATCATTTCAGCCCTGAACTGTTCACTAAAGCGTGCTACATAGGAATGCAAGGAGAATCATGCCGAACAAAAGAGGCAGTTGAGCAATGGCGCCCCACAGGCACTACGTGACCATACGAGTACGAGCTACATCTTGACGGGGCAATAAGTTGTCGGAACATTGTGTAGTGTTTGAGATATACTCGAAGCTGGACTTAGTGACAACTACTCCGGTAACGTAATACGTTCCCGAAGCCGCAGTGTACATATCTTCGAAACTGAGCACATCACGATGTTTTATACAGAACAGTCAACTATAGCGATGGTTAGGAAATATTGCCCATTCTTTGACTTCCTGTTTGTATCACACCTTACTGCAAGGACACGGAGATCAGTTGCAATGAACGTGATAACTAAATATCATGAATCTGACATCCCCAAGGAATGCTATTTGGGAAAAATACGGCACGTTCCGTCCAAGTCGGTATACTCAGTGTGCGGTTACCTCGAGGGTTTGAGCGGTCCTCTAATCGATGTTCGCCCACACACAAGCGATATTCTTTGTATCGATTCCTGAATAAAGTTTCTAACGCAGGAGAAAGCAGCGGTGCGCCTGTTGCGCACTTGATGACGATTGAAGCGTCTAATAACCCGAGCACACAGGCACTTTCGATAACGAGCGAGTCCGATTAGAATCGGATTTCTCAGCCTCAAGTGGATGCCTTGCGCACCTGGCGAAAGGGAGCACAGTCAAGGTCACGATTCCGATTGCGGTCGAGCTCAATCGTGATGGAAAGAGCCGTGTGAAGCAGCACTGCGAGAACTATTACGTGGCAGATAAATGCCAGTTTCATCCCACCGCTGCCACCAGTTGCCGCATTGCAGTGCGAACTTAGGCTGCCTTTGCATCATGCTTCTCGTTGGCGAAGTTTGTTTAAGCTGCGGCATTTGGTTGCTTGACCTCATGGTGCCTTGTGACAATTACACGCGCACACACACGCACGCACAAGCCCGCTTGAAATGTCTTGAGCCAAGCACACGCGCAGTTACGAACACCGGTAGCCATCGTGCAGTCACTTCCGATAGGTTGCGCTAGTAGATCTTACTAGAAGAGGAGTAGAGGATGTCGATGCTGGGCGTGTTGCACTCGTCGAGCTTGTTGCGGCGCCTACGCTGCCAAATGCAGCCCCAGACGAGCAGTAGGACCACCTGGGCCATTAGGAACATGGAACAGGCCACGATGAGGCCGACCACGTTGATGCAGCTCGACCCGTCCGTGGATAGTATCACTGCGAACACAAAATCAAAAAGAAGAGTCAAACTCATGTCATTGGCTCCCTGATCTCTCCTTACGAAGCATTAATATGTTCGCTCATCCGTTATTACACAAAGACGTTAGCGTAAAACCGGGCCAGCGGACGCTGGCAGCAACATATTATAACTCTCCGTACAGCCATGACATCCTATATACATGTTTTCATGTTTCTTGATAGTACTTTACGAAAAAAGTTCAAAAGTAAATGTGTCCACAGCTTTCCCGCTTTTTAAAACTTCAAGCCATCAGATAAGCCAGATGCGTATGGTTACCGCGGCAACAGAGAAATTGCTGCAAAATAGACAGTATGCCCGTTGTTTCAGTACGCTAACGAAGAAAGAAGATTATAAGCGAGAACTGACAAAAAGTTTAAGTATACTATCCATACATAAGGAGCTGAAAGCCTTATGCCACTTAGAAAGGCGGCAATACAAATCGCCGCGTGGGCGTACTGCGGAAAAGCGCATCAGAAACACTAGGAACAACTATGTATAGGTATTGTTAACCAGATTTATTGGGCCATAGTGACAGCGTCATACCTATCGCTTTAAATTCCAGCGCACGTTAAAGCAGCTACCACAGGTCTACTATTGCGCCCTCAGCTGCTGTTTACTAGAACTTGTTCCAGAATCTAATTTTTTTCTCTTTTCAACTTTTGATTACGCGCTGATTGAAATAATCGCAATGAAATGACATTAGAATGGACATCGGTTACCAAGACTATGCAAACTGTCCTCTTAACCTGTATCCGTCTTAGTGCCTTCTTTTTTTTTCATTCTTTCAATCAGAGCAGAATCTAAAGTGGACACGAACCAATTAGCCCCAGTCATCGCTTTTCTCTTTTCAGCCTGTAATTTATATCGGCGCCGCTGGCCGCCGTACATCATCTCGTGCCTCAGCATACGCCGCTGTAAAATGCTTCGAATTGAACGTCCTTGACCGCGAAACAGTGACCTCTAGCTCGGCGCAACTTGACTTCAAACAAGAAGGAATGATGTACTCAATCAAATGGCCCACGAAAGGCGGGGAGGAAGATAAAGAAGCGCATAACATCGACGCGGGGGAATGCCGCGGAAGTTATGAGCATCATACACAGGACCAACGTAAAAACCATTAACTGCAACCTAGGATGTGCTGGAGACGAGCGCCGCCTTTCGACACGGACACCGGATGGCGTGCGGAGGGATCGCCCAGCGTCTGCCTCGGCGCGGCCTATACCTCGAAGAAGCAATTTGTATGCAGATACTTCGGCCGCTGAAGGAGATGAAGTATGCGGCGTATAGGAGAACGGCACGGAGAGGGTTCGTCACGACCGAGCCCACAAAAGACGAGGTGTGGAGGGCGGGGGAGTCCTAAGGGGGGGCGGAACGAGAGACCCAGTGCGAGGCCTGAAAGGGTTGGTCGGTCAGTTAGACCAGACTGACCGCATACCAATGATGCCGGGCAGGATATGGAGTAGAGTGCATAGCCTCGGTGTATAGTAAGGCATCGTGCTGTATTTGTATGCTGGGGTCAGTCTGGCACGAGGGTGCTTTGCTGTCGGATGTACACGTAATAAAGATCCAAGACGAAATTGAGATCAAGTATTTGGTTGCTCAAGAGGACATATCTCATATAAGAATAAGGCTGGGAATAACTGCTGGGGGTTCTTGCGCACCGAGGGTGTGATGTGATTATGAGGCACATCGCATTGGAGGGCTCAGGAAGTTTCAACCACCTGGAGCTTTTTAACGTGCAATGAAAACACACACCACGTAGCCTCTATATAAACGCGATTTGCACGGCCAGGATCGAACCGGCCTCTTTTCGGGCCAGCAGCCGGACACAGTAGCCACTGTACCATCACGGCGGTCTGATATACCTTATGTAGGTTCTTCATTCGAGTTTCAGCGTTACTGAGGTTTGCACGAACAATGAACCTCGTTCAGCACTTAGCGCTTTGTTGCACATGCGGAATGAACCATATTTTGCTATAAAATATTGATCAAGCAAATTCTGACACGACGATCATTCGGCTATACGGTGGAAAAGCGTTTACCACGCAGCCTAGCCTAATAATCATGACAGTGGCTTCAGGCGTTGTTACCGCGGTAATATTACTACTCGTTCTCTCTCTAGATTTCTCAGTCATCATATTTCTCTGAGCGGGTGATGTCAAAAAGCTTCCGCAAACATGCATAATCACTGCGCAAATTTTCCGTATATAAATAGATGTTCTGTTGAATACGATGAACCTTAAAAACCAATAAATCCTTTGAAGCAGGACGAACAATTCACAGGCAAATCCGCGCATACACGTAATTTCCATGCCGACTGAACCACGGTAATAGCAGTTCAATAACCCCAGCGCCATAATTGCATATAATAACTTTTTATGAAACTCAATGGCCCAAACTTAGCGGGTTAATGTGTTGCATGAACCATGTGAGGCTCGCGGTCCCACTAGATTCTCCTTTTCTTTTTTTTTTCTCCTTCTTTTGACCGTGGTATGAGACGAGACCAAGGCGGACAAGTTCGAGCCAAGATTGATCGAGCAAGGAGGAACCTTAAAACGAGGTCGATGGGGCTGGGTTCTCCGAATAGCGTCACCCTCACTATAACCTGACCATCTGCATACGATGCGATCCCCAAAACGATGCTAAAAAGAAACAGAGAGAGCAGAAACAAGCGTATATACGTCATGTGCCTGCGTCCCAGAGCAGTTCACACGACGATCCAACCATGGAAATTTATGTGCGTCGTAAATTTTGTACCTACGCCTTCTGACCGGCCCAGTAGGGCCGTTTCTTTCTTTCTTTCTTTCTTTCTTTCTTTCTTTCTTTCTTTCTTTCTTTCTTTCTTTCTTTCTTGTACCGTGGACTATACGGACCCTATCGCTAAAATCTGTCCACTGAGCATTACGGTGAGGAGGGTACTTCAGCCAATCGGCGAACTGCCGCGAATATGCGTTGAACGTTTCACGAGTTTGCTTTTTGTCTTTCTTTTCCTTCTGACACTCACGATCGAAAGGCGGCTGTTTGTCACGAAGCAATTAGGGTACGCGACCGGGCCAGTTGGTGTTGATCCATTACATGTTACAGCAGCGAGGTCCGCAAGAAATCGAATACAGAGGACAAACGAAGATAGGCACATGCCTTCGTTTGTGCTGTTTATTCGTCCTGTCCACGAGCACGCTGCGATAAACAATGTCCTTCACGCGCTTGCGTTCCATCACCCGGTCTGATTTCCAAGTTCACCGCTTGGTCTGTCTCATTATGGAAACAGCAGCCGAGCCCTTGTGAGACGTCGTCGATAACCGTGTCTTCTTTTTTTTTTTTTTTTGCGACTTCCTTTCTTGATTCGGTTGTTGCTGTATGCGTACTTTATATTGCGTTTATTTTGTGTGCCCTTTCTTTGTCCCCCGCTTTTTTTCCTTTCTATCTATCTTTCTTTTTTTTTTGTCTTCTTGTAACCCGACGAAGGCGGTCACGGTATGTGCCATCCCCCGGCGCCGAATTGACTTTGCTTTTCATTCATTTCGCTAGTATTAATTGGCGCTGACAAACCGTCTTCATCGATAACAATATGCCAAAGCATCACAATCGGATGCAGTTTGTTATTAAAGGGACATTTAAGTGTAAAAGAACTGTTCTCGTTTTTGTAGATTAGGTTTTTACAGTGCCAAATACAACTATCTTGCGAGTAGAAGAACGTCGGTAAGCTTGAGAATGCGCAAGAAGGAAACACAGGTGGCGACGCTGCTTTGAAGTTCCAGCACTTAGTACGGCGTGACGTCACAGATCTTTGATGGCGCCTGCTAAGGCTTACATAACTATTAATCAATAAGAAAGGCATATATTGTGCTCTAAGGAAGCCAGACTTAACACGGGGGTTTCAGAACATTTGATGGAAGGAATTTGATTAAAAATAGAAAAGGGGGGACGGAGGGGGGAATTGGCCTTGTGACATCACGAAGCCGAAGTTCCGGCGCGAATTTCAAAACTAAAGCTTTGACATTGGTTTTCTCTTTTTGTTATTGAACATAAAATAGTGAAATTAACGACAATCGAGTCCTCGAAATATAACTTATCCTTCTAAACCACTTCGCATTTTCACTTCAGTGTCCCCTTAAGAACAATTGCACCGTGAGAGCTTCTTGGCAAGCTTAGCGTTCTCGTTCATTAGAAGTTTTTCAAGCTAGTCAGCAGCCTACACTAACCACATTTTCACAAAGATGTCGTAGAGTGCTCACTGGTTGATTTTACTAACCGAGTGCTAAATGCGCAAGAACTGTGAAAACAACCTTACAAAGTCACAACCTAAAAGCCACAACAACATTAATCAAAACTCTGTTCTTCCGTCATCAATAGCATACTGGAATAGTCTACCATCATCTGCGGTGAACTGCGAAACGGTGGAATCTTTTGCTCGAGAAATCGACGATATTTTTTCTTCTAAATAGTGTGCTACATTTTTGTATTGTGCTCGCATGTTATCTAAAAACTGTATCTTTGAAACTGTTGTTTACATGTCATCCAACATTGAACTGTCTCTTTGGAATGTACTCGTCAATTTCGACACAATTGTAACCATTTATGTACTACCACTCCTGCTTGGACCGAGAAGGTGTGCAGTATATTAAAATAAATAATAAAATAAATAAACAAAGGAAGACGCGCGTAAATATGCGCGTAAATATGCGCGTAAATATGCTTACGTGTTTGCTAGAACTTTGCGTGTGCCCTCTTTTGCTCGTTTACCAGTCGGTTAGCAACAATATGCTCGCTTTGTTCTAATGGTGTGGTTTTCTTCTTACGGGCAGGGGACTCGGTCAGACACTGCAGTGAAGCGTTCTCTCTTGATGCCACTCACAGGAACCGTTTAAGCCAGACTACATGGTTCACCAGTAAGCACTAAAATGGGTCCATGCGAATCCCTATACGATGTGGCATTGACAGGGTTGAGTGAATTCGGCTTCCTACCTAGCAACTCGTAGTAGTTTTGAGTCTAACGGTTTCGTGTGAGCGCGAAGGACGAAGATGTAGATTTCTTTGCTGGAAACGACAGCGAGCGGGCTTCTTTCCGGTCGGAGGAATGCAGTGACATCAAAGAGGCTGCTATTTCGTGATACACGCAGCATTTAGAGAAAAGGTACCTTATATCCATATCTGCTCATGACCACAAGCAAAGTGGACGCTGCTACACAATTTCACAAGAGAACGGCGCACTTTGACGTCACTTGCGCCTTCCATTGGTGTGCACTGTAGCCAGCCAATGAGGAGCCAGGATGTTTATATGATTCACGGGACCGTGTGAACTTCACTCCTGATCAGATGATGCCAGATTTATGTGTCATGGTCTGCCCCCGTATAGAGTGACCTGCAGCGTGAAGCTTCCATTTTTGAGAGAGCATCCACACGAACTGGCCTCTCTGATGGTTCCGGCGACGAGTCAACGGAGGCGTCGCTCCATTATCGCCAGACGCTTTAAAGGGCTACAACACACTATGCTGAGGAAGCAATTTTCCAAGTTGAGAGCAGCGACCGTAATGAGGGTGGCGTCCATCAATCAGCTGACTACGCGTTTCCCAATAGACCTTCTCGCGGAGGACGGACAGGAGCTTAAGCGCTTGAGCCTGGGGGGCCAACGTATACGACCTATGCAGCCGACCCCCTTCCTCAACCCCCTCCCCCCTATGCCCTGCACAGCCATCCCAGGACGTGGAATACCATAAGAAAGCTGCATTACCGGACGGGCGATCACACGATAAAACTAAGGGCCGAAACTGACGGCTTTTTAGGGGCGAAGCTCCTTAAAGCGGCACCCGTTCGTCCCTCGTCGTAGTCGTAGTAGTGCGTAACCAGTCTTACGCTTTGACCTCCAAGGTGGTGCCGGTGGGAGATTTCTCCTGTGCGTTGTTGAACAATAAAAAATTCGCAGCGTGCGCGTTAACTAAAAGCCGAATTCTTCTGTCTCTCATTCCCCATTAGCAGCCATTTCGTGCGTCCCCGATGTATGTAGTAGTAGTAGTAGTAGTAGTTAGTAGTAGGTAGCCACCGGCGCGTGCCTGCTGGAGCGCACGCACGCGCCGAGGGCGAGCGCGTGGCACCTGGCGCTCGCCCTCGCCGCGAGCGCCGGGAGCCACGCGCTCCCCGGCAAACTCGACACTGTCCCGGCAAACGCGAGAGACAACGTTGGCGCAGGCAGCGTCTCCTAGCGAGTTTCTTGATTGAGAAATACCGACTGCTCGCGTTGGAGAAGTGTTCACCGGCAAAACCCATATATATATATATATATATATATATATATATATATATATATATATATATATATATATATATATATATATATATATACTGGATCTTGTCTTGCAATGAAGTGCCGGTGGGAGATTTCACTTGTGCATCGTGCATAGTTGAACCGTGAGGATTCGTAGCATGCGCGTTAAGTAAATTAATCCGGAACTCGGCACGATCTACGATGCACATCCCGAGCTTCGCCCACTCATCATCATTCACTCCGTGGATATGCTGTAATTTTTTTTTCTTACTTACGGCAGAGCAAGTTCAGCGCATGGCAATAGAAAAGAAACAAAGAAAGAAAGAAAGAAAGAAAGAAAGAAAGAAAGAAAGAAAGAAAGAAAGAAAGAAAGAAAGAAAGAAAGAAAGAAAGAAAGAAAGAAAGAAAGAAAGAAAGAAAGAAAGAAACGCCATCAGATACTGCTAGTAGGGCTCGCAGCTAGTTCGGTGGCCAGTTGGCTTTGTCTGGAACCAGGAGTTGGAGGAATACGTGAGGTATCAGTTTATGTTGCATTATGGGGTTCAAGGCAATGGCCTCGTTATTTCGCAGACATGTGGACGCCTACTCAGTGTGTAAAGCCTTGTATGAACACATTCTTTTGTTGTTTCATTGCCTTCATTCCGTGTCCATGTGGCGCTGAACCATGGTTGCTTGTGGCGCGCAGGAAACTGTGCCGCGCACTTTTCCCTAGCCATAACTGCTCACCCTCATTGTCAAGTCTACCTCAACCCCTAGGCACGCTATAGCTTGCACACAAAATGGGTGCGTTCTCAGATTCCTTCACTACCTCAATGCCACCAGGAATCCGACCCGCGACTGCACCTTTGGTCGACGATCCCATCCTTTGTCTATGATTCTACAACTCGACCAGAAGAGATTTCGTCAAACCTTGGACTTCACTCCGTGAGGTATGTGCACGGGAACACAGAGAGGTGCCATTACTCGGTAACACAGGAACACGAGCTAGAAGACAAGGAAGCTAAACCAGTACAAGAAGAGAAAAACGCAAGCTTGACAGACTTTTTTTAGAAACACTCCTTTAACGATAAGCGATTAGTTAATGTTCCCAGTAGACGCTGTAATAACATACGGCGCATGGTAAGCCGGTGGGGCTGCTTCAAGGCAGCGCCGCCACATCCTTCTCATCGTCCCTCATCTATCGGTGCGTGTATATTTCGTTTTTTTTTTCCTACTAAACCTTTCGCTCACGATAAGTGCGGCTCTTTTATCATTTCACAAGCGCTTCCAAATCAATCTTAATAGGCTGCTTCTATTTGATCTTCCTGTGGGAGTACCGTCAGGACCCATCTTTCAAATTTCGCCCTCAGCGGTTTCTCCCAGAAATCTTCAATTATCCTTGTCATCGCAGCCCACTCCACGCCCAACAAATTCGCTCCATCTCCGTCGCTTTCTCGTGACTTCAATAGCTTCGATAGCGAACAGTCGGCCGTCCCGCCTTCTAATTGCTGCTGTGGCCTCTGGGGTCACATTGCCATAGAGTCTATGCAGTCTCGGAGGCGGCTTAAACGGTCGTAAATTTTATGCAAGTAGGGTCCTAGAAGGAACTCTAGGGCTGCTATCTCATATCACGGAAATGACGTGCGGGGCATGAATTTCTGATCTTTGTGCTCGTCGCCTCAAACGTTCTTCAGGCATTAGCGTCTTTTGTTTCTAAATTCATCTAGCACTCGCAGTGCCTATATGCTTCGCAGTGGATTTGGACAAAAACAATGCAGGCCGAACGACCACAATTGCTGATTCTGCAAGTGATATCACCAGCGTCCTCTATTTCCTTTTGCAGCAACCATTAAGTCGCACAGAAAGGCGACAACTCGTGCTGTAAAAAACAAAAAAAAAATGCAGCAGATCCCAGAGCCTTGTTGGACTCTGACTATAGTAAAACTCCTTCACATCTTCGTCTTTTCAGCAACGCTCAGCCACGCACATGCGACTTGTCTCTTTGGACCTATCGACAAACTTTTCCTTATCTGGCAATGACTCATGTACCCGTCTTTCGTCTTTTCCTTTTTCCTCCTCTCCATCAACCCGCAAAGGGACATACTAAAGAAGAAGAGATATGCTGGCTTAGGGTGGAAACCATGTCGTACGGCAGCCCGGCCATGCTAGCCAAAATAGGCCTCGAACAATTTAACACTACATGAAAATTTACGTATGAATTTTGTAACAACCGCGCTGACATGCATCGCATGGTTTGGTCTTGTCAATCTAATAGAAGCATCACGCAAGCCACGCAGCCGACGCGAGAGGGATGGCAAAAGGCATTGTACAGCCCGGGTCTCGAAGATCAGGGGCTCCACGTGAAGCGGACGCGCGTGGCAGCTCTGTCAAACGGAGTCCCGGACTAGGAACCTGCCGACGCTCCCCAGAAGTAACTGTAGTGGACGATATAATTTCTTGGATAAATGTTTCATCCATTAATTCCTTCCCTGTGTCTCTTCGACCTTCTCTCAATGAAGAGATATGACGCACGTGATGAAGCGGAGCAAACAGCGCAACAAGGGGACGCAGTAGAGATTACATACACGGGGCTCGTGGACATCCGGTTGATATCGAACCAGCCAAGCTGTGGTAGAGGACCAGCCTGGTTCGCCCTCCCAACGTCCATGGTGCCTACGATCACTTTCGACCGAATATGTATAAAAGGTCTTCCGCATCTAGACTGCAACCAGAAATGAACTGCGCCGTCTGTAAGCGAAAAGTGAAGTAAACGAAAGACCTTGAGCGCGCGCTCGGAAGTCGCCTGTGTTAGCTAGCAGGGGCCATAGTGATAGCGTACCAGGTAGAATTTCTTCTTGGGCTGGTTGGTGCATGTTACTGAAGGATTAAAGCACCAACGAGACGAAACACAGGAAGTGACAGGGGCACTTCGTGTCAGTGACGGACGCGGACACTTCCTTGTGCACACATGTCACGTGTTTCGCGGACACGGTCTCTCCTGTTTTGTCTCGTTGGCTAATCCATCACTAATGCGCACCATTTTCACTAAAGCTAGGGGTAACGGAAGTTCCTGAAGGTATTATAGATAGCACACCAAAGCATGGGCGCAAGAAGGTGCGAACACGAGGGCATGCACCCCGGTTCCTCTTTGTGTCCATGTTTTGCTGCACTGCTCAAAATATCCGGGCAGGATGACTGAACAACAAACCCATTTGACCACCTCCTTCGGGTTCATGAAGCTTAGCTTAAAGACTGCTTAGCTTAGCTTACAGGACGTGTATAGTGACTCGTTGTACTTTACCATCGTCACCTCTCATACCTCCCTCGATCTCTATTTATCCCTTTTCCCCTTACCCCTGTGAGGAGTAGCAGGCCAGAGACTCACTCTCCAGGTCGACATCTCCTCCTTTCCTATCATTAAACGCTCTCTTCTTCTTTTTATCTTAAAGACAGTTGCACTTACTGGTGTCCTGCTTCGAGGAGCCATCCACTCCGTTCTCGCCGTCCTTGTACTGCGACCTGGAGAAGCCGAACTTATCGGTGATGTGGATCGTCTGTACGACGACAAGCTCGTCGTCTTCCTCGTCGTCCGGTCCCCCAGCGACTGGCGAGGACGACGCCCGACGCGACCGACGCTGCGCTGAGTTTTCGCCATGGACGCCCTTTTCCGTCCATCGTCGACGTCGGCGACCAAAGGAATCAACTTCGCGTCCGTACGGTGGCTGGCCTTTCTCCGAACAACGGGCCTGCGTGAAAGAAAGCACGACAGTGTGAACTAACCATAGGGTGCAAGGCACGCTAGGAGGAGTGCTTGGCGATTAGCTGATTTGATGCACCGGAATTTTATTTGCAAGAAAAAGACATGAAGAAAGCAGCTCCTTCCTATTTCTACTGACAGCTTGATTGAGACCTACATCTCGCTGTGCGCAAACCAATCAATTGCATCAGTATGCATGGCATATGATACTCTTCTAAATGTAGACGTACGTATTCTGGACAGGAAAAAGAAACAAACAAACAGCAACGCCTACGCAGATGAACAAAAAGGAAGAGACAGATTGCTCAAACAACGTAAGAGTAGCATTGCGAATAGAAATGATTAACTTACACCGACAAACAATTGTATACCTTTGTTGTGTTTACCTGAATATAGCAAGCCCAATCCAAACGTCATGACTGAAAGAAATAAAAAGAAAAAGAAAGCAGCGTAGCCGACGATATTTTTTTTTTTTGCGGGAATTTGTTTAGAGTAACGAAACCAATGCGAAGGTTTAAGTGTTATTAACATGACTTTTTTAAAAGGTAACAAGCGCTCTTAACAGGGCTGTCGGTAGTTTCGGCAAGGGCAGGTCTATTCACACGGAGCGCACCCTGTGTTGTATCATGCTCATCGGCGTGTTACACGCATGCGCACATTTTTTTCTTTTCTCCGTATCCGTTAAGTGTGTTTACATGCTCGCAGTGCTCTACGGGCCCACGCAACGGACTCCGTCCTCGAAGACTGTAATACGGCTAAGAGCAATCTTGTAGGCCAGTTCAAGCTTCTGGTTTTCTCTGGCCGAGGGTTTGGGGGGTATTATTTTACTGTTACGGTGGATATAATATTAAAGAAGGCAGCTGTAGGTTGATGGCGCATATTTATCCCACAAGTATATTAAGGTACGAGGTATGGAATTCTGGAAGATAATCTTCTAGGTTGTTAGCAGCTCATAAATATTGTCTCGCATGTACCTCATTGTTCCTGGGTAGTGGCACAGCAGGCGGTTGACATGATGTGCCTTTGCCCTGCTGGCTACTGACTGTAATTAGCACTGAAAAGGTCGCAGCCAGCAGCACTTACAGCCGCTGGTTGAAAGGCGTGCTGCCCCCAGTAGCCCTCAGCGCAATTACCGCTTCACGGATCTCCCACTGACGTTTCGCTTCAGGTAGCAATTACACTGTGGCATAACTTACATGCAAGAGGCCACAGGGACTCGGAAGAACAATCTTGATGTAGGGCAAAGGAAGTCGAATGGTGGAAGACTAAGCTTGGACATGTGCGTCCTGCCGGTGCACTTCATAGAGCGCGCAAGAGTTATCCAATTATTTAAACCATGGCTCACTCGGTAATTATTCTTTTAAAAAGGCGGGGGTCAGCGGTTCAGCTATTCTTCGCACACGCACATCAGCACTAGACATGACAGGCCCAACCATGCTGTTCACGGAGGTCAAAAACGAAAACTGGCCGAATTTGCAAATGGTCATGGCATACCCATGCAAATATTCGTGGCAGAGAAAGGGCCGCGGCTAGTACAATGAACCCATTGTCTTTTTTTTTTCTTCCTGCTGAAGCAGTGCTGTACTTCACTCCGTGACTGGTTCCGCACGGCAGCGTCCGGCAATCCAATTTAACCGATGACCTAGGTAACATCTCGCGGTGTCACTTCCGGAGACTCCGTTGCACAAAAGAGCGTCACCGTCTTCAACGACGCTCTCGAAGCGGCCTGGTCTAGCTCAACCTTGTTAGCGGCCCAAGAACCAGTTCACTCTCTTGCATACCGCATATAAATATGCGACGAACGGCTTCGCGTCCTGCGGCCAGTCCGCGTGCGCCTTAGTATGCCACTTTTGAAAAGGCACGTGGACAACGCTCGCGGTTTGCCATTGTGCGCTGAACTTGACCTGCATCTTCTCGCTGCTTGAAACAATGTCCTCAGTCCTAATGCGCTGCCGCGGTCGCGGTTGTGCCTTTGAACGCAATGCGGGGGCCGTAGCGGGTCAGAGCGTGCCCGTAGGCACTTGAATGAGGATAGGAAGGGTAGCGATTGACAGCGCTAGACAATACTGACAATAACGGTAATAAAGACGGCTTAACGGCTTCCTGGAACGCCCAGCTTTTGTTCGCGAAGCGTCCCGGGACGTCTTAAGCCTGAGCTTTAAGCCTGCATTTTGAAAAGTTCAAAAGGACGCATTCGCGCACGCACGCAGGAAGCGTACGACGGAGCAAGCAAGCACTATCGCGAACACGTGTCCAGGTAATGTAGTTGATAAGCAGCGAGATGGCGCGCGGACCGCTGCGAAAAAAAGAAAAGGGAGACTTGAGAAAAAGCGCAATCACAAATCCGCTTTTGCCTGTTCGTAGACATTCGGTAGTAGGCTTTCGAACAAGCGAGAACTTCGCTGTCAAATTGACCACTGAAACTATCTACAGTGCTCGAGCAAAAGCTGACTTTGGGGTAAGCGTTTTAACAAGACCTGCTGCTATCTTTTAGTAGCAGAGCAAACGGGGAACGCAAAAGAACAAAAAATACGAAGATATCGATGACGCCTTTCTTCTTCATCTTTACTGTTGTCTAGTGCGACTCGTATAATTACAGCACGTGTCATCCCAGTTAAACTGCCACGCCAACTTCAGTTACAACGTAACTCTGTTCCCGCTAACCAAGGGTACATCCACTTAGACGGAAAGCATACTTGCGCTTATCCTACTAAGCATGACAACCCCACGCTGAAGTCGTTCGCTTGAATAAGGAAGCCAACTGACAATATGCCGGCACCCATGACGGCGATCTTAACCAGCGCTCTTCCAGCGGAAAAATTGTTTGCACAAAGGCTCGGTTGTACTGTTTGTACGTGAACCAAAATGCTCGGTGACAGCACAGGTTAGCGTGACCGACTCACAAGAAATGTTAGGGTTTCCTTGCTATTATAAATATGAGAAAAAAAATCATGTTTACATTTTCACTAGCGGAGCTGAGTATCACGTGACCTGTTTTGTGGCTGTAGCCAAGGGCAAATTGTCCTGTGTAACAAGCGCTGCAATAGTTGGTAGTAACTACAGTTATTTCTATAGTTAACGGACACGTGGTTAACTGAGATTATGGAGCTCTTATGAGCGAGGTATCAGACCTGCGGTGCTAACCAAAGTGAGGGCTCCTCCACGAAGGGTGTGGTTCTTCTGACTAAACCAGCGGCGGTTGCGATGATGGACCACGCTCTAGACCAAACGTACTCAGGTACATATTACGCTTTTACGCAGCGCTATAACCACACCCACATAACTGCGGGGTACTGCACACCCGTCGCGTCTTAACCGAGCACCTCGCGCAACAATGCTAATGACGACTTGACTGATGCGCGTTCACAGTCCTGACGAAACACGGGAGGGAGATGTGAAGGACGCCAGACTGATGGGATCCCTGTAGATTGATTTGGACCACCTGGGTTTGTTTCACAGTGCACTTACAATGCACGGCGGAAGCGTGTTGTTTTTCTTTCTTTATTTTTCCCGCGTTTTGATCTCTTTAAAATGCACAAGCGGTAGCCGCAGGTCACGCACCGCTACAGTTCAGTTACAATATACAAAGTACACAATCCTTTTATTTCGGTTCACAGCATACACTGCAGACCGACGGAACACTGGTCTAAAGGTGTTCAATTACACTTGACGAAGGCCGGCCCCCACCTCCCCTCGGTAGTTCATCTACATAAACTCTTTGTATGAATATTCCACTGTTCTATACGTGAGGGAAAGTAGTAAACAAACTTAAAATAAGTCCGCTTACAAAGTAGTCTACTTAATTTCCGCATGTGGACATTGGGTGGTGTCCCGTCCCAGCTTTTTTAGTTGCTAACAACGGAGAAATTCCAATCTGAAGATAGTTTACAATCACAAGTTCACATGAGAAGATACTCCTTAAAAATTTTTGCTAGGCAAACTTGGCTTTAGGTCCCGGTTAGGGCACCCCAGGTGGTCAGGTTTATTCCGGAGGCCGCAGTTTGCATAGAGATGGTGTCGTGCTATAAGCGTATTGGTCATTAATTTTCGCTAAACACGCATCTTCATTACTTATTCATTTCGATCACTCACCGGTTCGCACGTCGGCAGACAGGGTGTCACGAGTGCCTTGAACTGTACTATCTCGGACGTTGGGAACTTGAAGGCGTCGAAGGGTGCGTGAAGGACCTTGCCGTCATCGTTGACCTTGTGCAGGGGACCCATGATAGTTCTGTCGGTGGGACATCTGGAATACAAAGTGTAAGAAAGACACTTTTAGTTTCCTATTGTGTGTAAGCAAGCCCGCTGGCTTTGTGACCTCCCCACTTCACACAGAAAGCAAACCGTGATGAGGCAGGCGTAAACTGTATTAAGCCGCTTCACTCTTATCCCATTCGTGCACCCTGTATCACAGCTGTACCATGCATATTGTCAATATCCTACTGACATCAATATCCTACTGCATCAGATCGCTCGCCAGCGCCACGGTCACGGTGGTCTAGTGGCTATGGTACTCGGCTGCTGATACGAGGGTCTCGGGATAGAGCTCCGGCCGCGGCGGCTCCATTTCGATGGAGGCGAAATGTTGAGGCCCGAGTACTGTGCGATGTCAGTGCACGTTTTTATTTATTTTATTTTATTGATACCCTCAAGGTAAAATATTACAGAGGGGAGTGGGGTTTGCCACAGTAATACAGCACACACACAAAAAAATATGAAATACACAAGTGGTCAACAAAAAAGCAAAGAGAACACTGTCCCGATAACATATGCGGCGAAAGCATCAGTACATTGAAGTGCAAGTGCTAAAACACTACAGTTCACAGAAAAACATTGGACACTGATGACTGAAACAATGATGGCTGTCTGATTTTCACTATTGAAGAAGGAAAGTGGTTCCAGTTCACAGATGTACGTGGTATAAATGAGTCAGAGAATACTTTTGTTTTGCATGAGATTAAGCCAACTTTGTGCCCGTGATCAAGACGCGATGATATGTATGTGGGTGGCAGGAGCAATTCGTCATGCAGTGTATCGTAATAAAATATTTTGTGAAAAACGTAGAGTCGCGCAAGTTTTCGACGGATTGTTAGTAGTGGTAGGCCCAGGCGGTCGAAATAACCCCAGGCGGTCGAAATTTCCCGAGCCCTCCACTACGGCGTCTCTCATAATCACGGCTGGTTCTTGGACGTAAAACACAAGTAATCGAAATCAGCCGCTCGCCATCGCACTCTGTAGCGTTTTCTGACGCACTATATCTTAGGACCGACTGCGGAGTGAAATGGCTTACCTCGTCTACATTTTCTCATCATCTACTTTTAAAGTATGCATAGGTTATTATCTTTAAAGCAGCTTTTTTTAATTTCTATGTAACTGCATTCCTTGTGTAGTACCTACTGAAATGGGGGCCCTTAAGGTAATAAATTGAAACTCAGGTGTAGCGGCACTGACTTACCGTAAACAAAAGTTATTCGGGCCAATGTGCGCTAAACAGGTGACAGGATCCATTGCAACTCGAAGCGTGAGAACGCAACACGTCATTGTGAACTATGCGCGTGTATGTACATAGGCGTCGTTAATAATATCAGTTCATTAATAACTAGCACCTCCAGCTGACTCTCCCGTGTTATGTCATAGACGTGCTCGATGTGCCTGCCTTAGTGTGCTTCGTAGCGATAGCGAAAAAATAAAGAAACCTACTAAAATTATGACGTATCATGGCCCGAAGCTTCTCGAAGGTTCAGGAACAGGTCATCATAGTGGTGGTCACTGACGCAAATTTATTTTTTCACCAATCGGGGTCGTCACGATAGAAGGAACAATATATTCAACTAGCATATAAGTGTGATGACTCCTTGAAGCGCAAAAAGGAATGCAGTAGATGTTTCTAGAATAAATACGTTAACTGCAGACGATAAGCAGTTCGGCTCAGTTTACTTTAACGGGAGTCTCTAGGGGTGCCAGGTTTCGCATGCTATGTTTTATAATTAGGGTCATGTTCTATCACATATATCATTTCAAGGGCGAGGTTCCGTGATAAAAGATCATTACAGCGCGCCAGTTTGGACGGGAGACCAAATAAAACCGAGGCACACGCGGAACACACAAGGAGGGCAGGACGCCCAAGACAATGCCAGGAAGAATTCAACTCTTCTCTCGTTTCCAGCTTGAATGTGGTGCAAAATTGCGCTCTTTTCGGCAGATCTTCGCCAGACGAGTCCCATCAGAAATAATTAGGATGTGCCCCGTTGCCGGGCACACGCAACGTGAGGCACAAGACGGAAGTAAAATACGGAACTGTGCATGTCTCATTCGTGCCACAGCCCGTTTCCGGTCTCATTGAATTCGTCTGCTGTTTCCTGCATATGATCTTTTGTTTTATTTCTAGAGAATAAGAACCGCATTTACACAGAACGTCAGTGTTACGTCGCATCAGAGACACGCTGCACCAGAATCGTGCGCGGCCGCTCACGCACGCGATTCCATTGTTTCGGGAGAATTGCTGACCAGCCCCGGGGTATTTTGCCTGTTACTGTAGCTACGAGGACCACCTCAGCGTATTCAAACCGGGCTGCGCGATCTGATGTCTCATCGAAAGCTCTTGTCACGTGAGCTCATTCCCTAATCTTAAAGTGGCCCTGCCACGATTTTCAATAATTTCTGGGGTTTTACGTCCCAAAAACACGGTACGATTATGAAAGACGCTGTAGTAAGAGGGCTCCGGCAATGCTTTGATCGATTTGTGGGGTTTAACATCCCAAAACCAGTTCCGATTATGAGAAACGCCGTAGTGGAAGTTTCCGAACAATTTCGACCACCTGAGGTTCTTTAACGTGCGCTGACATCGCACAGCACACGGTGCTCAACGTTTCGCCTCCATCGAAATGCAGCCGCCGCGGCCGGGATTCGATCCCGCGACCTTCGAATCAGTAACCGAGTGCCATAACCACTAGACCACCGTGGCGAAGCAAGGCTCCGGCAATCCTGTTAAATGAAATGGTGGCAAGTAGACACCGGGAAAGCTTAAATAGCACAAGAAAAATCTAAAACGGGACACTAGGAGAAAAAGTAGCAGCAATATAAAATAAGCAGCGTTAAGCATATTATTACCACGCATGTCTTCCCTCGCATATCTTCGCATATTACCACGCATATCTTCAGAGACTAAACGCCATACTAAGATATTAAACTTCGTGCATTGCCACACGGTGTTAGCTGTTAGGAAGAACAGGTACGACTCGAGGCTTGCGCGTGTCGTCAAAAATTAATCGGTCAAGTTTATCGTAGTTATCGCTGTAACTATTACCACACAATCCTCGAACGACTGTGAAGAACGCTAGGTATTCCACAACTGCTGGAAAGCTTCGTCACGCATCGCTGTGTACGACTGTTCGCACAGGTATAGTTAACCTGGCGAGGCGACCGAAGAGGTACACAAACAACCCCGCTTCCGGCGATCCGTTGCCAAGCATCCGTGGTTTACAGCTGACAGGGCACGAGCGCATAAATTTAGTTCTTTCCGTAGCGCTGCGTGCTTCTCCGCACGTTTTTTTATGCCGGCACGAGCGACCGCGTGGTCGGGATAAGAGCGTATCGCCGCCGCGAACAACGTCTTAACAGCGGAACAACGCATAACAAGTGCGGTAACAACAATCCCGCACGCAGTGCGAGGGACGCGCCGAAGCCGCCGACGCGCTGCATTGGGGCACGCACGAATGTGTAGTCCGTGCCGTAAACTACATCTCCCGAAATCCGTGCAGCCTTGCGTGTCGCCAGTGCATGCACCGCGCTCGAAGACAAGCGTAGCGTGTTTGGCAGCGCTCACGATGAATATTGGTCGTAGCTGAAAACATGTGTACATTTACTGTGGAGCTGTTCGGGCACTCATCAGGAGCACTTGAATGTCGTTGACGTTTCTATATTAAAAGGACTGTCTACCGCTCGGAAAATGTTTCTCCGTTGTGATAAAAATGAAAATATCGTTCCTTTCATTGGTGGAAACCAGCGCGCTTGTACCCCGTAAGAGAGAATAATGTTATTTTTTTTTTAACTTGCCCTGAAAATCGTGAGAAAAAATGACTGGTGGTGCTATCCTCAGTGATGAGGGTCAATCTATGGGTGTAACGAAGAAACAATAAATACCTATGCAGGTTTCCTTATCTTCCAAACTTTTCTTACAATTGTATTTCATACGCATCTAGTAGCGTTCCCTCGTGACGGAGAGCAACCCTCAATTTTTTTTTAAATTTTTATCGCAAAAGCCTACTACCCAGTGTTTCCGGCTTCCCTCCATATAGAGAGGGGTGACAACGAAGATCCAAAAATTCTGTTTTAAAAATTTCTGCTGAAGCAAGCTTGTACTTATTGATAGGAGCGCTTTCTATTGCGATAAAAAAACAGGAAATCGATGAAGGACGGCATACCGTGCCTTTATATGCGCGTATCGTGTTACATTCAGATGCTCTGCTCTATTAGCGGCGTCATCTGCTGAAGGCGTTCTTACAGATTGAAGCAGCCATCGCGTGCAAGTGGATGGAGATGCCGCTTTGTAAGGCTTATGCTTCAAGAAAAGCGGAGAACATTCACCAGACGGCAAGAGAAAGCGATCGTGGTGACGCCTGTGTGTTGATATCTGAGCGCCACTACGTTGAAGAAGAAGGGATGCGTAACACGTGGTGTTTAAAACATGCTCGGCATGGCGTGTCACCAGCTGCCAATATCGTATCTGTGCGGCACTTGGAATACGCAAAAGCATAGCGGCAGCGATACGCATTCGGCGCAATAAACCAATGCTCCTTAGTTCAGCGCCTTCTCTGTGTTTGCTCATCGTCGTGTCCTAAGTGTTGTTTGTTCCCTCCAGACTTATAAAGTACGTCGCAGATCGGGACTCTCAATTGCTTTGGACCATCTGGGGTCCTTTATAGAGCATATAAAAGTAGGTCCAGGAGCGTTTCTTACATCTCGCCACTACAGTCTTTGCAACATTTATGACCGGGAACCAGACCCACTACCTCGAGTAACATGTCTGTATATGAAGACCCAGAAAACAGATTGTTATGTGCTCTTCTTGCCTGGATTCTCTCCGAGACTACGACTCCGGTTCGCACAGTACTGCACGGAACTACGGGAACTGCCTGCCAAACTTCTGGGAAGAGGAAGACGGCTCCGGAGATTACAGCTTCCGAGACTCGCGGCGTGCAGCAACGGCGCCTGATGATGACCTGCACGCAGCGCGGGGCTACGGAGGCAGTCGGCGTCCGTCTCTCATCCTCGCCACCTTCTGCGGCTTTCGCGTAGCTATTTATTGTTTCTTTGAGAGAGTGGGCGTGTGTGTGCGTGTGTATGTGCATGCAGGAAGGATGCGGCCGCCATCGCATGCCGTGCTCGGGGTCAGTTCGACTGGGTGACTAGGTCGCTTCGCCGTGGCTCTTCTTTCATTGGCTTTGGTAGAGGAGCCCGCAGAGCAGCATAGCCGCTGCATCATCGACGTCGAAGCGCGTGGCTGCTCGCTTCTTCGTAAAGAGCGAACCCATCGAACGAGTTTGCTTCGCTTTTCGGACACTCGTTGACCGCGCTCAGCGGGCATAAGACCCGCCTCATCCTTCGTCACAGCGAGACTTTATAAACGAGACAACAACGTGTGGTTCCGGTGCGGCTCGAAACCTGCATGCATTTTCGAGCTGCACTGCATCTTGTTGGTGTTCTACGCAGCCGACGCCGTAACACGGAATGGCTTGCCGCCATTTCTTTGTCTTCGCTTTTATTACGAATGAAGCCTCCTTCGTCTCGTCTGTTCTTCCACCAGGCTCGTAGTGCACAGGCAATTTCGCCATAATGTGCGCAAACTAGCTGGCCCAGCTAAGCGTCCCTTGTGCTTTGCGAATTGGACCTCTGACATTCCCTCCTCTCTCGTGTGTTCAGAAACACTTGCAACTCTAGGACTATTCCTACGAGGAAATTCCAGGCTAGACCTAAACGCTTGACACGTGATTAAATAAGGTAATCAACTAATGACGAAGCATATTTACTAACGAATAGCGTTGTGAACTCGTCCGAGCTACAAGGCTTTAAAGAAACTTCAGAACTCTATATTAGCAGCCCTCAGTGCTCTTCATGAAACAATCTAATTGAGTTGGCAATCAAAGCAATGTCGAAAGCACCTCTCTCTCTCTCTCTCTCTCTCGTCTTTCCAGGCGCTGCTTCGCCACCAACAACTGCAAGTCACCGTTGCCGCGTGCTCCAGCAAGTCATCACAGGCACACCGTAGGAAGGGTCGATCAAGCATTCTCCCAACGGCGTCGCGCTCCTTAGGGAAAGGAAATGGCCGCTGCAGCATTTGCAACACCGGAAGTCAGCGAGTGTGCAGCTGCACATATGAGGAGGGTGCGGCCCTATGGAGCGGCGGGCACGGCGACAGGAAGGGTACACGAAGAAGACGAGCGTGTGTTCGAGCGCTAGCGCTAATACGCGTGCGAACATTCCGAAGCACGAGATCGCGTTGGTGGCCGCTCGTCTTCGGTGCAGTGGATACGGAGCCGTACGCTGATTCAAGCAGGAAAGCCGAACGCGCTTCATACGGACGCGAGTAGACGGGTGTATTGGTGCCTAGAAAACACTCCCAAGTACTCTGGTTAAACTTAGTTGGGCTGCGTCTATACTAGGGTGTTTTAGCAGTGGTGGCTTACCGTACTTTCCGCACGCTAGAACCGTGCCGTCGTGGTCGACTCGTAGCTATTTTAGTCGGAAACACTCGCGCTGGTAGCTCTATGCTCACAATAAAGTGGTGAAAGGTTAAAAATGCCCAATACTGGCATTTTAGGCTGAAATAGCGATGAGCCCACAACGAGGGCACGGTATGAGCGTGCTTACCGCAGGGAAATCCCACGCTGCCCAAACACCCTAATGACTAGCTATGTTCGTGTAATAGAAAAATGGCCAGTCATACCTTGGCAGAATGGTCTGCATGCCAGAGAATAGACAAACGCGAAATACAGAAAGACGCCACCGCCATGAACTTATCCATCACGGCTATCCGTGAGGTAATGCATTTTCTATAACATCTGCTCACTATCTGGATTTCATTGTCTATCTCTATCATTCTAAATGAGGGAGATCTTTACCGCATTGCAGGCCGCACCGTTTTGAGACGAAACGTTTCAAATGCGCAACAAAGTACCCTTACTTTGCAACGCCCTTGGGCCCTATGCGGTTACTGAGGTTTGGATAAGAGAACTATGATCACAGAAATTTTCCCGTTTTCCTGTTGCCATTGGATGATTCAAAATAGAGTGTCCAAGAAATCAGTCTCAAAAGAATACTTCACGAGTATGAACTGCGAAGTAAGCGTCACTGATTCGTGCCCAGTTAGATATACAACGTCTGCAAACCTCACGGAGTTTACGGCATCTTTAAAGACCAAGACCATTATTTAGAAGAGCAAACCCACACGTTATGGAGTGCGTCATTCCTCCAGAAAGATATGTGTGTAAGCAAAATGCCTTAGAATTAGAAATATGAAAACGACTAATTTATTCGAACCTATCATTTCCTCACATCCTGCTTTGTGCAGAGGAACTTAGGTATCTCATTTCTCAATTAGCGCTTGCCTCATTATTAAGGCCCAGTGTACACCTACTGCGAAATTTCCGTGATAGGGACGCCTCCTCTAGGGCGTAACGTCTGGCGAATTCAGCCCAGGAAACCTCCTCTCAGTTTCTGCCGCACTGAACAAAATTAGCTCTCGGCGCTGCTATAACTGCGTTACGCCAGCACTGAGCGCTAAAGGCTAAACGGTGCACCAACTCAGCCTCTGCGGCGTACAGGGAGCGGAGGAAAATGGCGGGCTCTTCGAAAACGGTAACGAGACCTTACCCCCCTCCCTACCTCCTTGCCGCTCTTCACCGTAAAGGACACCTGCCCCCTCTGGCGACTGTGTACAGCGACGCTGACGAACGACTCCTCGAAAGGAAGGAACAAGGTTTCGCCGCTATGTAATTTGCCTTTCCTTCTTTCCAGCGGCTTGGAACGACCGCGCGAGACGCGCGGTGTGTAATTAGCGCCGGCCGCGATGGAGCTCCCCGCACCTCTTCTCATTCGCGGATCGGCTGGCCTTCCGGATAAGCGTACAGGATTAGGTTCGTTTCCCATCGTGTGGCTTTCGCGTGTGACTTTCTTTTCCTCTCGCCTTGCCCGCGGTCTTCCGTTCGCGTCGCCCGAGTGTGTGTGCACACTCGGGCGACGCGAACCATCATGAACAGAGCCTTGTAGCAACATATACGGTGGCCAAGAAGGTAGCCGTTTAAAAGGACCCTCGACCTCAGCTATCGATATCGTCTGTCAACGTAAGCTGACTAGCGATATCAGTTGGCTTTCAACATCCGCTCACCATCTACACCAGTTGGCTGCCGACTTCCATAGACACTCGACACAAGATGACTGTCATCACTCACCGCACCATGGTGTGATGGTGACCGGCCTTTATGTCATGGACTGCGCTTACAGTGCTGAAGCACGTATAGCCTTACACATTTGCGTTCGTGCATATGGTGCTCTTGACGACTTGAGCACCTTTCTTTTTTCATTTCTTTCTTTTGTTTATGGTTCATTTGATCAATAAATTGACGCTATTCATACAGCAGGCTCTGATGTTGCGGCCTTTCCAGTCTTTGACATCTTAAGGAAGGAGACGGTTTACTTTGAGCATTGTCCTTATGAACCAGCCACTTCTACCGTAGCAGGAAGAATATGCAAAAAACGCATTATGAAACGTCACCGAGCGAGCCACAGGTAGAACCAGGGGAGCGTCAAGAACGCCTACTGTGAATAATCATATGTGAGAAAGCAGTGAACCTTAGTTCCTATGAGTCACCAGCGTGCTCAAACTATGTCCTACCATGACACCCTATGGTACTCCTTTCTGGAGTAAACAACGCGGGCTTAGCCCTAGATGTACTTCCTGTTCCCTTTCCTTTCGCCTGTTTCCTTTCTCTCAGAATGCAGAGCACAAGTGTCTTGTCTCTTGTTCTTTTAGCGCCATTGAAACTGCGCTATGTGACCGGAAAGTCGTGCACTAACAAGTAACATCTTCCGCCACCCCCTTTCCTGTTTTTTTCTTGTCCGGAAGGGTTATTACTGTTATTTGCTACGGGATCCGCACCGTTATAGTATCCATTTTCTGGAGAGGGCAAATGTACTTGTAAGCTCTCTCACTCCCGCGTAATGCTGTATCAGCCAGCAAACCCCATAGTGATGGCAGCACAGTGCATCCCCGGTATACTCGTGTGGCAAGAACGAAGTCAGGTTTAGTCGCGAGAGTGCAGCAAGAAAAAAAAAAAAGAACAAGCCCGTGCACGGCGCATGCCGACAAAGCAAAATCACCCATTAGCCCCTCGCAAGTGGATAATGCCCCGCAGCCCCACTTCCGGACCCATTAGCGCAAACCATTCACTGGGTCGCCGCCTTATCTGCATTGACCATCAGTGAAGATGGCTCCGCAATGGCCCCTAACCAGCACTTTTGGTGTGCTGGCTCATGCATGAATGTACGGGGCGGTGACGATAATCGCTCCTAGCGCTCCGTATTAGCATACGCAGCGCTTGTATAAGCTAATCGTGGCAGCACACGACGGGGCTCGCACGTCGGCGGCCGTGCCGTGGCCTTCAACCGCGTCAGCTGAGTGTGGGCAATGTGAAAGGCAAATAACTCGTTCGTGCAAGGGGCGACAGCGCCGCCTAACGCGCGGCGTCAGACGAAGGCGCTTCTCAAAGCGTGATGTGCAGAACACCCAGGGAACGGTTGAAAACACCGAGGGGGGTCCGAGATGTATTACGGAGGGCAGCTTCGCAGACGTGCCGGCTACGAGAGTCGAATGCTTAAAGAGGCGGACAGAGCTTGCCGAAGAAGGAGGCTTTAGGAGAGCGTTTGGCCGATAGAAGCAGAGCCTCATGCAATGCGGAAGAAAATTCCTTCAACCCTTGCGCAGTTGATATTGAATTCAATGTCGACTGCGAATGATTTTTGCATCCTAAGGTTGAATGTTAAGGTGATATCTTAAGGTTCGAATCATTGCCATTGCAATGTCCACGGCAGATTGTTTGAGTGTGGTAGTCAGTACTGCAGTATCCTTCCCGGATGTGTTTATGCGTTCATGTAGAATAATTTGAGGAAATAAAAGGCCATAATCATTAGGCCAAAACGGATAATAATAATAACTGCTCAAAAGGACAGAAAGTTGAGCGAGTTGGTAACATTCCATAATCAAAAGAAGAGGCGTGCAGGACACGGACACAAGAAGAGCAGTGAACACCACGAACGCCGACTAACAACTGAAGCACAGCACAGAGCAGCTGTGCTTCAGTTGTTAGTCGGCGTTCGTGGTGTTCACTGCTATTCTTGTGTCCGTGTCCTGCACGCCTCTTCTTTTGATTATGTAATAACTGCTGAGGTGTCAAAAGCACGATATGATAATGAGGAATTTTGCAGTGGAGAGCACCGGAAATTTTTCGACCACCTGGGGTTCTATACATTGCACTGGCGACGCACAGTACAAAGACCTCTATATCATCATCGTAAATACGACCTCAGCGGCTGTGATGGGACTCGCGCCCTTCAGGCCCATGGCCGAGCATAATGCTCAGTATGCCACCGTGGCGTACCGAGAAACAGAAAATAGAGAAATGGGAAATAAGAAACGGGCATGAGATGGCTGTGATATTTTGTTTAAAGCTGTAAATATATTGAATACTTGGTGAGCTGGCAACCTATACTCAAGAGAAAAGCGGGAAATACAAGGGACCAGAAAAAGTAGAGGGCAGTGGCCTCTTTCACGCCTTTCACTTGAAATGAATGGCATATGGATTGGTTATACTAGTAGAAGTGCTGAGAAGCGAGAGACCTTCTTTTATAAGCAAGAGTGCAACTGCAGTTCAAAGGAAAGTGGATTTTATAGTGTTGTATGCGGACGAGTCCGCTCGTCGGAGTCTTGTTCCGATGTTGATTCCTGCTTTGTTAGCTACTAACCTTAGCAGATCAGGTGGCGTCTAAGTGCGTCCGCTTCAGGAGTACCTCAGTATTTATGTCAGTCTCATTCGACGTCGTACTTAACGTGCGGCTTGTCGGAAAGCCGGAGGTGTCGCAACAAAGCGTTACGGATGGAACAGGTCTGCCGAGAAGAACCACGACCCGTCTGTTGCACAACAACGGAATTTGCAAGAGCATTCCTTACTCGAGTGCTGACGTTCGGGAGGTTCCTGCGCGGGAGGGGAGGCCTGGTGTATAGTGAGAACCTCTGTTGTGCATAGCTGCATCCGTGGGTACCAATGGGAAGTGTCCCTGAACCACCAATCGAGGGCAGAACCGAATGTCACGCATACGAAAATAAGACGGCATCAACGGCGGCGTCCACTGGACGATAGAGATATATCCGTGCATACAGGTAAAAAACAAAGCTGCCAAGCTCTGCGCACAGATGTAGTATCATGTAGTGCTTCAGGGCTGCACGCCACTTTCACGAGAGAGTAGAAAAAAAAAAGAAAGAAACACTGCACGCAGAGCCACTGCAGAAGCCAGAAAATGTCGACGAAGTGAAACAAAGAGGCACAAATACGTCCGTCCATATCGACGATCTTGATGTCGGACGACTGTTCCGAACGTCGGTCCTTCTTACGCTCTGCGACGCCAACTGAAAGTATAGGGGCCGCGCCACCTAACAAAGAGCCACACGCACACTCAAAATACGATGCCCCAACCGTCTGCTATGTATACGGCAGTCTTGCGGTCATCGCCATGCCACGGCGCACAACAAAACGCCTCACGCACTCAGACAACTACAACGTCGCATGCATCCACGCGACGGCTCTGCTACGAACGCGGTGAAGGCACGGGATCCCACAAGAGAACTGTCTCAAAGGGCCACTGTACTTCTCGGCCAAGAGGGGAGCCACGCCGCGATGTCAGCCCGGATAGTGGGGACGTCCAGGTATAGACGCCCAGCCAACTGCCACAGACCTGGAGCAGCGGGCATGAGGCTGGTTGCCGCAACCGACAACGGCCGTCAGGCCTCCTCGCCTAATGACAGCAAAAGAGCAGCTTCGTCCCGAGATAATGTCGGGGTTTGCGCAAAGACACAGACATGGCGGCAGCCACCGATTAAGCCATCCAGGAATGCGGTGGAGTGAGTTTTTGAAAGAAAGGAGACGTTGGGGTTAGAAGAAGACTGAAAGAGAAAAAAGAAAGGAAACAAAGGGACGCGTAAGCTCTTCTGGGTAATCGGCCAAGGACCGAGCTTAAGGAAGAAGCAGGACCATGGCGGGATGAGTGTGCGCATTGCTTAATTTCGTCTTCCTGCTTGTTTTGATTGACTCGTGTACTCAAGGCTGGGCTGTTCTCTTTTGTGAAACGCCCATACCGTTAATTGCGGTTAACGAACTGCAGACGGAATGGGCAGGTGGCGTCTTTTAGGGTGACCAACCTCTTGTCAGCTGCATTGCCTCTACTTGGATATCTTACTCGCTGAGAAAGGGGATACAGTACAGCAATGAACAGGTTGGAAAACTTGTTTAGAGCTGTGAGGGACTGATATTACCGACGGCTGTTCTATGGCCTGATGAAGTTGTATCCTCAAGGATGACACTTCACACAAGGGTATGTGAGACCTGTGAGTGCGAACCTGTGGATAACAAGTACTGAGCTTTCCATAGCTTACGTCGTGATATACAAAGCGCCAATTTTCCGTCTGGCCACGGTAGTTAAACATTTTTATCTTAGCAGCATCAAGTTAATTTTAGAAATAAGGTGTGAAATAAAAAAAAACAAGTAATCATACCCTCATTTGGAGCTCGAAGCTACAAAGAAAAACGTATTTAGATGTCGCATAAAATATGTTCAAGAACAATTTTTCCTGGCCTAAGGTTATGAAAACAACTTCGTTTTAAATTTGGAAGGTTTCTCCCTTAGGATGATTCGTTTCCAAATGCTAAATAATTTTGGGAACGTTACTTCAGCGAATTTACGACTAGTCGAGGAATGCTTCATTTGTCGCACAAGCATTCACCACAGCGCTGAGCCCATAATGTGTATCTGACGCAGCGCTGAGACGACGGCAAATCAGTCTTCAGGGCACGACCGTCGGCGTCGTGGGAGAAAGAAAGAAAGAAAGAAAGAAGGAAAGAAAGAAAGAAAGAAAGAAAGAAAGAAAGAAAGAAAGAAAGAAAGAAAGGAAGGAAGATCGACGTATACGCGTGTGTGGACAACTACAACAAACCAGCACGACGCGTCCTGTCGTCCAGTCGCTTCTCGCGGTGCAAACAACGGATGACAGTCGTCGTTCCCTCGCCTAGTGCCGCCATGTCCTCGTGTTAGCTGTCACATTTCTGTCAACATCACGAAGCTTTCAAAGCCTCTAGAGCGTTCGCGCGTCGTCGTGTCGGAGTCGACGTCTCCTCGCAGGTCGATGCCTAACGCACCTGCGTGAGGATGCACCGTACACCAAGCCGTCGCGCCCTATTTTGTTCATCACTCTGACACGAACCTCGCGGGCTCAGTATTGGCTTGCCAGGTTTCAGATCGGACGTAGCGAGCTTCCCCGCTGCTGATTGCATTTGCTTGCTCTCTAAACACCATTGCTGTGGAGACCAATTTTCTGAAGAACGGAAATCAAGAAAGCAGAGCACGGAGATTTTGATTCACGGAGAACCGACGAGCGTTAAGAATACAATGGCACTGGATCTCATTCATCGGTGCATTGTCGCACGAGTAGGTGTAATATTGCGTAGGCGTAAGCTTGCGTTTTACACCCTTTTAGGTGTAAGGTATTTTAGAGTGAATGCATCACAATTCTGAAACCATTAAGCTTCCGACAGTATCTCGCTCTTTAGCTGGAGCGTTTGCTTCACGTTCAACAACACACCAGTGTCTCTTGAAATCATAACCGTGAAGTATCATTGAAGGTTATAACGCACGCTTCAAGAAAACGCAATGTGCATTCGCTAGGTATCAGACTTTGTGTGTGCGTGCGTGCGAGCGCGTGTGTGTGTGTGTGTGTGTATGTGTGTGTGTGTGTGCGCGCTCTGTTCTGTCCTGTTTTCAACGCGCACATAAATCTGTGTGTGCAGGGAAGTCAAGTCAGTAGTAGAAAGTCAGCGCTCTGTGTGTCATCATATGTTCGTCCGTGTGCCTTTTGCGCTGTGAAAGTTCAATTAATGCTGCACCAACTGGCCCAGTTAACGCTCAACCTCGGTGAACCTAATAGTAAAGCTTAAGGAGTATGGATTAAGGTTGGGAGCTGCGGCAAACTCGCTGAAAGAAGTGAATTTTCCACGGCTGTACTGCAACATTTTGCTCGGCTTTAATTTTTTGCAGCAATAGCGCTGTCATCATTAGTCCGCGCAGCTCTTAATTGCCAAGCTGACTTTTTCTCTGTGCTCAGGAGAGCAAGATATGTTTGCCAACATGTTACTACCAGTGTAGTTACAGAGCAGCGACACTTAAGAGCCATCAGCTAAGCGACAATTTTAGTGCTGAGCAAATTTTTACATCCGATATGCTTGGGACATCAGTTCGCTATGGAAGAGCCAGCGTGCAACGACAGTGCTTATGGCACCTTCGCACCCCCTATCCGCCATGTGCGATTTAGGCAAGTTAGCTGGGTTTCGTTGATTAACCAACGAGAATGAATCTACAACGCGGTAAACTCTGATGAAAAACTGAGCGGTTGTGAATTAAGAGAAAGTGTTTGGTTAAAGTTACAATATGCTCGTATTATGATATATTAGTTTAGGTTATCTTAGGCTAGTACGAGCTTCTGTTCTTACGAAATGATTACAATAAAAAGTGGTGATAACTTACCCGTGGCTGTCGACCAGCAATATCTCACTGCTGTCCACACCATCCATGGCGACCAGCTCTCGCACGAAGATCTCGTATGGACCTTGGAGGAAACAAAATAGAAAGCACTGAGAACTGCTTACTGACCGAAAGCTGCTATTATTTGCTTCAACGAAAAGGCTGTGTCATAATCAGTACCAGTTGCATTTGTTTCCATAATGAATAAAGCAATAGAAACACTAGAAAATAGGGTTATAAATTTCCACTGCCCTCCCAACGACTTGAACATTATTGTGGACGATTCTGAGTGCTGGTCGTAAAGGCGATATTACTGCTAGTAACGAGACCACGGCAAACATTCTGACGGGGTTGGCGACATTCTTGGTAAATCTGGACATATCCCCGGTTCAGAGACGCGATATAAGATTACATTATTAAAACTTAACAATAATAATTGTTGAGTTTTACGTGCCAAAGCTACGATGTGATTATGAGTCATGCCGAGGTGGGGGGCTCCGGAAATTGTGATACCCAGTTTTCGAAATACGCTGACCTGTAGAATTTCGCCTTCATGAATATGCGACCATGGTATCGAGCCCGCGACCTCAGGGTAATTAGCCGAGCACCGTAACCCCTGCGCAACCGCAGTGTGCATTTGTTATTTGTCCTTCTAATGCCGTCATTGTAATAAAAGCGGAAGCATACTGCACGCTCCAATGCAGGTACTAGGATACTATTAACGCATGTTCATTTAGGCGATGGTGGTTATTGCATATTGCATATTCTATCGTAAATGAAGGAGGAATGTCGAATGTATAAGAAACAGGAATGCAGGAACATAATCTGTGACGTATCGCGCGAATGCCGCGTTTACGATGTCTTTCTTGTTGCAAAGATAGCCGCTATACCACATTAATTCGTTTCTCTTCGGCAAGACACCCAGGAAGGTCCACCACCAAGCCACACAAGATACATGCGACAACATCACGGATCGTCATCACGGTGTCTACAAAGTGGGAAAATGCGAAACACCCTCGAGATGTTCACCAGGTTCTCGAGCGGATTTCCCATAGCTCCACCGCCTTTCGTACTGTAGACCTCACAGAACAAGCAAATATTTTTGTAGCGCTAGCAACAAACACTTAAACTAAGATACAAACAGTTCAAAATGACAGGTCGTGAATGCAGCAGCGGTTCACATTAGCTCAAATTAGTATCAAGGGACCACTCCAAAAAAAAAAAAAAGAAAAAGAAAAAAGCGTGAGATCATACGTCGCGGCACTCCCCGGATAGTAAATGACGCATCAATCACCTACGTTCTTTTTTTTTTTCACTGTCTTTTAATGGGCACCTGGCGAATACGATCACACGCTACGCTTCCTAGCGGAGGCACTCCCCGCGTATGCGATATATATATACGGCACCGAATAAAGCCGATAGACGACAAGATAAATCTTTGCTTGACCGGTTTCCCGTACCCCACAGACGACGGCGTCCCGTATATTAATACATGGAAGTGCTCGTTCTTCTGTTTTCCATGCTTTAAACTTTTTGTTTCTGTCTCATCAACAGCCAAGACGCTATACACGCCTTTTTCGACACAAAAGGCGTGCAGTGCTGAGGAAGCTGCAGCAAGCTTCAGCAGCCAATCAGGGGATAGATCCAGTTTACAGTGTCCCGCAGTCCCCTTACGTATGTAAGAATCGTTCTACCAAGTTTTCCATAATAAACATTCGCGTGTAACGAGCGAAAAGGTCTAGGCCTGTGTTGTTCCCTCCATAGTAAATAATATATATAAATAACCTGCAGAGAAGAGCTAGCCGGCGAATTGCTGCGTGAGGACGCAACGAGGAAGGCATATTGACTACTAGCAGGAATTTCAAAGACCCCCTCCCCCTACAAAATTTCTTTAAAGAAGATTAAATAATGCCGTACCTAGCATAAGGACTAGTATGTAGAGTTCGAAGATGTCTCCTGTTGAGTCGTGCATGTCTGCGTAACCTTCCTTTAGGAAAGTTATCGAATTTTAACGATCACTCCACTGAGCGTACGCTTGGCATTGCGAGTCCTCGGACTGCACATGATGTACGGCAATTGCAGATATATGTATGCATGCTATTTTTTTTTTTAGGATTAAATGTCGCTTTCGTAGTGGTCATGGCGACTGCTCCGGCATGCTCTGTAGTTTTCATAATGCTGCACCAATCTAACACGACAGATTTCAGTACAGGCTGGCGCTGCCTATACAGTTCTTTCCGACTCGGCGGGGGCACCCGGTTGGGGTAATCACTGGCCGCTCTTTGCACTCGGGGTAGCGTTTAGGGGACCCTAGAAAGGGACCAACTTAAGCACACAGCCCGAAATTACTGGGCCTTATATTTCATTTTCACGTCTTCGCGTATTGTCCGAGGCACCTAACAAGGCTGTGTCCATAGAGCGGAGTACAACTACGACAGGCCGAACTCGGCACATCGAGCATAAAGCTAGCGCGGACTCCGCTGCTGCGACCTACCCTAGCATTAGGGCACTCAAGCCAAGTGAGAAAAGGTATATGATTGCTGTACACTTGTAGCGCCGGCTTGGAACTCGTCTCTCATTGGTTGACGGACCCTTCGCGTGCCGTCGTGCCTGGCTTAAGGACGAATCGAAACGGTTTTGTCGTGACGCCAGCGTTCCCATTTATAGATGCACACTCATGGCGTAAGTCTCACACCGATGCGACTTGGCTTCAAGTGTACTGGCTACACTAATGAGACGGTGTTACTTTTATGGCACCCATTATATTCCTTCAAGGAGTTTTAGGCCCTGCCGTGCTTAAAAGCTGGGCCGTGATAACATATATCATCCGTGCTGCTACGAATCGTTTTGTAGGCATGACAGGCCGTGGTTATCTGAATCGCTGCAACTGTGGTGATGCTCGCCGTGCACCCAAGTCAAGATGCAGCAGAGAAAAGGGCGCAGAAACAAGTAGCTTACTTTCGAAAGAAAAATTATTTACAGAGTTCCAGGCACAAACAGAGTCACTACGCTGAATGTATTGCGGCAACGTCAAATACCAGGTTGCATGGAGTGGATAGGTCCAGTAACTGTGGTTACGAAGTCTGCCTGACAGCTGGTGACCTCGAGGTCATGCCATATGTAGTCAAAGATTTATTAAGTTAATTGAGGAGCTGTCACTTAGACGCTGGAGGTGTGGTCAGCTCGTTCGCGATCCAAACAAGGCACCGGTTGATAAATGAAGCGTTCGGGCGTTCAAGTACCGATGCACGCATCTTGTGGTCTCCGTCGTGAGATCAAAACGCGCAGGCGAGTCCGAAATTAAACAGGTATAGTATTATATTTACAACATATCGAAGTTAAAATGTGAAAAAGGAGGCGTGAGTGTTGAAAACAAGTAAGAAGCTAAGCAAAACTGAAATCTGGGCGAGTTTGTAAGAGTTCATACTTGAACAAGGAAGACAATACAGAACGATGCACAAGAAAGCACTCGTCTTGCCTAGTTCCTCCTTGCGTCGTTGTCCTGTATTGCGCTTCTTGTTCAAGTATCAAATAAGATTAACACTTTTTTCTTCTCTAGCATTGCTAATGTACACATGAATGGTGACCTACGTAAACGATTCCATCTGTTTATAATAAACCCACTTTAGGGCATCACTGTTAAATTTCTGCGGTTGTTATATGAATTTTTGGTCTCCCCTCTGCACAGCGTCTAAGGCTTACTTTGAATGTCCGCTGAAGTGCCCTAAGGACATCTGCAGTTTTCTAAGTGTGTGGCATGCTTTCGTTACTGAACTTTTCTGATGTATGATCGCCAACGCACTTTCAGTTCCTCATATGTAACGTTCCGATGACGTGTAAAGCCCCGTGCACTAATATACTCCGTTGCCCTGTTGATTTCATCATACGTAATCTGTTTGCAGGATCAAAGCTAGAGCAACGTAGACTTGACTAAGAGACATGAAAAACAAAAAAAAGACGCATTCGGTAACTGTCAGAGGTAAATGTCAAAGGAGAACCTTTGGAAATGTGGCAGTTCTTTAACTATTTTTTGTTATTTGGGGGATCTCATATTGTGGATCGTGGGGTACAACGTTCGCATAGTCAAACGATAAAAAAGACTACAAAAATTAGATCGAGAAACTTGAACCGGAAACCAGCGCAGGAAGGACACGACAACAGGAAGAGGACGTATAGATACTTGTGTCGAGTCTTGCGCTATTTCTCATTCCAAGCGATGTACGAACTTGTCCGAACGTCCATTTTATCGAGAAACTGTTAACATTTCCGAGAGATATTCACACGGGTATAGATAAGTTCTTACGTGTGATTGCTTCCAATTAGCATTTACTGGAATAATAACTAGCCGCTGTTATTACCTTGTTGGAAGTAATCTTCTGCAATGACGAAGCGTCGAAACCTCCAAACATCTCTGCTATACGCATCGTACTTGCCAATGTACTGATCCAATCAATCTTGCTCAAGAATCTATATATTCCTTTATGGGCGCCGAGAGAAGTTGGACACACTGACGCCATGTGTTGTTTGGCTCACGTCTTCACGTGTACATACGTTGCAATGAATTCCAAGGGACGACCAGCGACTGGCCTAGAACCACGCGGACCTTCTCTCTCACTACCCTTTACGTCAGGCTTTAGCAAATCAAGCTACCACTGCGTGCACAAGCTGTATCATTTTTGCCTCCGAATTTACGATCACACACAGCTGCAGGGTGTCTCGCAATGTATCACACATTATACGCGCAAGACGCTGCGTCATAGAAAACGCGTTTTGGTGAACGCACTCTGCATGATGCTTTCAGTCACCATCGATTGCAATTCAGCTTGACATTTCGCGACCGAGGCAGTAGCCCCGTTAATGACGACATAAGAAGGGTCATCGGCCATCTTTAATGATGACGTATACTGCTGGTCTATTGCGTGATAACTCAAATGTGGTCGCCGCCCCAAAAGTTAGGGTCTATAGCTTTTTCGCACAGTACGAGCCAAAGAAGAAAACGTCAACATGGCAAAGGCATTCTCTGCCATCCTTGCGAGCCTGCCATCAGGATCGGAATGCCTGTTTTACGTTCGCGGCGGCGACTAGGTGACGGATGTGTTACTTACGGCACTTCGAGAGGGACAGAGGTACAGGAGTTCGGGCTATCGTTCTTTCCCGCCTATCTTAGTGTTTTCTTTTCTTTTTTTTCGGCGCATCTAATCGTACTCTTTATCTTCTTGCCTACTGTGATCGACTGGGCGGGGACATGAAAATGCACCCGGCCAATGATCGCAGCGCGATAGCCCTTGATGAGGTTCGGAAGGTGTGGCACAAATTAAGCACCTGTCGTATCGTACGCGCCAATGAAACGCGAACGGGACATTATAGATGCTCGAGCAAATAAAAAGAAATACTGCTCATTGATTTCACGTAATTGAGCTATTCATTTTCCCAAGCAAAGTACGGTCACTCCAGCTTTGGAGTTGCATGTAATAAGGTGCGCTAGTATGCCGTCTACCTGAAGCACTATCCTCAAATTTATTGCTGTTGTTTGAATTCTGCTGATCAGGCTTCGCTCGCCCGCACTATATCAGTGTCAGAAAAAAATAATTCGCGCCCATTCTGTGTCAAGAAGAAATGTGTTTTGATCTCCATGCAGATAAATTAGCCATGACTTCCTCGATATGTGGAATACTATACATAACGGAACAGCCAATCATTTGTTTTTTTCTTTTTGTGACCAAGAGTGCATTTCCTACATGCTGTCGTCACTCATTGATAGCTTAATCTTTTCGAAGAGAGTCCAGGTTCTTCAGCGTACAAACAAGATTATTACACATTTTTATAATCAGAGTATTAACCATGAGTCAATGGCATCTTGATGGTCGCGGATTGACTTGCTTTAACTTGACCCATGTGTCTAGTGCACTTCTAAGGAATGTTACCATCGGCGCACAGCAGAACAATATGACCGCGCAAGTACTTCGCGTAGGACGCAAAATTCTAATTCATTTGTGTTGCACTATGCAGACCTCCCAAATTGCTGTCTATACTAGTCGCCCAACGGCGGTAGTGTTCCGTGAATGGGAACCTCTTGTGCTATTCACTGTCTAGAGAGATGAAAGAACGAAGGTTTGGATCGTCTTCACACTTCCTTGAAACACGGCGTTGTTTTGGCCTAATAGTTGTCTCCCGATTTGCCTCTTACGTTTAACTGCTATATACCGATGATATTCAAGTCACTTTCAAATGTCGTGTCGCTAGTTTTGTTAGGAGTTCACCGTCACCCTGTGTCGTGGCTGTCTTATGAAGAATTTTTCGTAGCAGTTACATCTACAGCAATGCGTACGTAATACTGTTTGGTCAATTACGCCGGACAGCACGAGCGTACGAGAAAAGGCTCAGTTTCTTTCGAAGGCATTGCCTTTCGAGGCAGCCACCCCCCACTTGCTCTATAATGTGGTACATTTATTCTCCTAACGATTTCTCACTGAATGCGGCCGCCGTATTAATTCGCATGTTACAGTATTGGCTAAATGTTGACTAATATTGGGTAAAGCTGGCTGCTATATCAGCAACATTTTTATTCATCTGCTCTGAACCTAATTATTGACTTTTCTACCTATCTTCATATCTTCATCGTCCCGTATACATGCAGGAACACTTCATATCCCATTCGAGTCATTCGACCCCCGAAACATCTTCCGATACACTATTATCGAGTCGACACGTAGCCTCTCGCTTCCAAAAGACTCCCCGCTAAAATAGGCGCATTCTTTGGGATGTCCAGGCGGCAATGCGGGCTAGTTGGCTGCCGCATCTTGCAGTCATTTTGGTAGCGCAGATGTAAACACACAAATACACAGAGAAGACAAGCACACAAAGCGAGCGCTAGACGACTGCATCACTGGTGTGACTCGTGAGTCGTTGACAAACTGCCTATGGAGAACAACTTCATGAGAACAACTACTGTAGCAGTACGGTACTCACTGTTGCTGTCGATGATCTCGAACCGAAGCGCCAGGGGGTCTCCTACTTGTGCGGTGAACACGTCGTCGCCCTGACGATCTGTGATGCGCATCGTCACATTGGGAGAGCTCACCGTGGCCAACTGACTCTGCGAGGTTTCCACTTCGCGCCTGCGAAAGAGATGGCAAACACGGTCCGTCATGCAACATGTCGTGCCCAGTCGAAGAATCACAGGTATACTGCCTGGCACAGAGACGACAATGTCGAATAACATTAATTTTTGCATAAAGTTCGGATTGTGTTGTCATCACGAATGCAAAGATGTGGAGGTGTTCAAAACCTTGTCTTTAGCTAGCGTATGGTGGTTCCTTGAGAGCAATGTTTAGTCGAACACTTTCTCAGAATTTTCCTCCTTTTGATTATACATAAATACGACAAGTCACAAACGGTGTCCATAATGTAAGAAAAGAGAAAGGGTTGCATAGATTACGAAGATAAGCAGACCAGAAACAGATATGCCGGCAGAGTTGAGAATTTTGTTACGGTACTGATGAATTTCGGGAAAGGAATTGAGGTGGAACCTCCTAACGCGACTTACGAAAATTGCCGTGCTCGTAAGCTGGTACTGCCGAAAAAACACGCATTGCTTTTTCAAAATGTGCATTCGCTTCCTCACATACATATCACTGCTATAACAGAAAGTACTGGCTATCATGAACGAAGCATGTTATCTGTTGCCCTATGAATATAATGGTCTTTCGAATATTCACAAAAATAATATACAGGGCAACGACAACGTTTTTCGTTGTAGTTGTTGTTGGTCACTGAAAACCTCAGTCTCAGCTTTACTTGGTTATCGCTATAAAATTCAAGCCCCTGCACACTCCACAAAAGGAAACCTTTTGTTGGGCTAGTTGGCATACATTCATTATATTCGCTTTAAGGAGCCAGAAAACACAAACCACAACTGAGGACACGGGAGCGAGCGTTCTGTCCCGCGTACTCTCTCGCGGTTAGCATCATGATATTTTTTTTTTTTGCGCATAAAGCAAGCATAATTCACCATAAGAACCCTGGAACTATCGATGCGAATATTACGCTTATACTTCCATCACTGCAGAATTTCCCGGAAGTCTCGGCTTTTGGAACAGCTCCCGCATAAGAATGACATCTCGGTGACAGATATATCGGTCGCCCCGGGGAGCCTGTCGAGTTCAACACCCTCGCTGTCGCATAGGACACCCCGGTCATGCCCAGCTGCTCTTCTTCTCGTGGCCCTCGGAGCAAACAACGATTTCTCGAAAAGGAAGGAAGGTCCCATTGTACTCGGCATCCCGGGCGGCTGTCATCGTCGCTGACACAGTCGATTTGCTCCCCAAGCGGCCGGGGCCCCTAATTGCCTTTCAATCGTCACACCTCGACCGTTTTGGCAGTGTGAGGACGGCGCTGACGTCAAAACGTCTTCGAATGATGTGCACGAGGAAGGTGGTTGATGAGGGGCGAGGGTAACGCAGAAGACGGCGAAACCCACGTAAATGAGAAGAAGCAAGCGCGGGACAGGTCCATCGCGGAGTTCCTTGTCAGCGCAGCCAATGTCTTGTGTGCGCTGCTCAGTCGGCCGGGCGGTCGTCGCACGGCTTGTTAGGCCTAAGGCTTAGCGATCCATGGGAGCCACGCCGCTGTGGAAGGCGCAGCCGGGGTGCCGGGCGCACAGGCGGGGCTCGCTGCACGCGGTCAGAGCAGCCAGACCGGAAAAGACGGCACGTCGCCCGTGTTTGCCGAAGGGATTCTTCAAACACGGCTAGCGCCCGCTGCTGCTGCCGTCCCGTATAAGCGGCGCTGAGAAGGGCCCTCGGCAACGGCAAAGCAGCAGCGCTGTCTGTTGTGGAGGGTGAGTCGGGTACGTCATTGACCTTAGTAAGGGTGCTTACGCCACTCTCCACGTCCTCCACTTCCTTTACACTCTCGCCCTTCCTACTGTCTTCGTCAAAAAGAAGCACCGCTGCGAAGAATTTGTAGAAACTGAGAACGTCGACGGAGAAGTTGGGAAAGGAAGCACTCGAAGTGCTTTCGAAATTTGCGGAGGCGGAAGAAGAGCTGAAGGCGAAACAAGAGAAAAGCGTGCAGCGTGCTCGGGTAAGAAGCCTCAGCGAGATATTTTGTTGCTTTTCGTGGCATCACGAAACTGTACATAAAGGTGTGGTATAGCGAGGCTTTTCGTTATTGAATGTCTTTAGCGATTGGACGCCGGCTTCGCTGACAATACGCCTAACATCAATATTGGCTGACGCCTGCCCCGCTGAACTCTTTCAGTGCAAAGAAAGGACGTTTTTGTCAGTATCTGGCCGCATATCCCGCGAGATTCACGTTGGCCCTTCACTGGTTCAGTATAGGTTGAGTGGTGTGGCAAAGACGATTTCGCAATCTGTGCCCATACGCAGATTAGTGCACGGCACAGGTACGCAGTTTCGTGAGACCGAAATTCTTTTATAATGCCTGAACCTCCGCAGTGCCCGCTCGGAAAAAACCAGTACTTCTTGCTGAATACGGTTTGTGTTAAAGGTTAAATTCGCCAGCGCGGAAACAGTGACGCTCAATTCCATTGCTACTCTACAAAACACTCGTCAGACCAAAACTTGTGCACGCCCCTTTCATCTGGGGTCCTTCCTCTAACACTTTCATTACTGCACTTGTATTCGTCGAGAATAACGAGGCCAGATTTATCACTTCCAACTCTCATCGCACAGCTAACGACACTGAAACCAAGAATATACTTGAACTCCCCCCGCTTGCTTCTCGCCTATACTCCTTTCACATACTCTATTATCATATCCTAGAGCTACGTTCAAGCCTAATTTTCATAGCATCCCACATATCTTCTCGCATCACTTACACCAACAACGTTGTTACTGCACCACGCCGAGCAATAACATTTCATCACGCCACGTATTTCAAGAGAATGGTATGGGCTTCCCGGATCAATCGCCTGCAGTCAAAACCCCGTATGTTTTCGCGTACTTGTAGTCAACGACATGTCATAGTCAGTCTACTGCTGTTATACTAAGATGCATTTTTACTCTTCTGTAAAAATGCCTCTGGTTATTATTCTATTATAAGCTACTGACATTTCGTAACGGCTTTCTTTCCACGTGCATTACTCTGTCATATGTGTCCTCTCATGTACCACTCCCTCTGTAATGCCTACGTGCGTATATGGTGCAAATAAATAAATAAATAAATAAATAAATAAATAATAAATAAATAAATAACCACGCCCCGGACGGCATATCTAAAGATGCATTCGAAGTGACCTTGGCTGCACAACTTAGAAATAAGGTAAGAATGAGGGGAAGAAACTTTAGTGCCTGTGGACTCGTGGAATCAAAGTAGCAAAAGCTCATATTATTGCATTTTGTACTGTAACATTAGGATACATCGAAGAATGAAGAAAAAAGCAACAGCAGGGCTAACAAGCATGGACATTTCTCGGATTGAAGAACAGAGAGAACGTATAAGACCAGTGAGAATCAGCAGCTTAGCAACGTGACTGACCACCTCCCGCTGTTAGCAAACAAGGCTGAAGAAGCTTGAGCGGGAGAGACACTGCGGCTCGACAATCCTATTCTACAGCCATTGTAAGTCTAGGCACGTCGTCAGCGAACGCTGGCTGAACTTATACTAGAGGGTGCTGCGTTTTTCTAACATGATGTTTCTTAAGTTGTCTAGGCCCAAGGCGGTCGCAGTTAGATGCTTTGTTTTGTCTGACGGTGCTCTGAAAGCTTATTTCGTGGCGACATCAAAATGCGAGCCACTTAGCTTCTGGCGTGGCCTAAGCAGATCGAGTCGTGGCATGCCCGTTTCGAAAGAGAAAAGCAACACAAACGGTCAAGTGACTTGTCCTACGTGTACAGGGACACCATGGAAGCTACGCAGCGTTGCTAAAAGAAGATGGATGGTGACGCAACGGTTAAGGGCTAGAGAAATAATGCACGTAGTGCAATTAAGGTACCTGCTCTGTCGAATAAGTAGCACTAAGGAGTCAGTGCGCGAGTCCAGACACCTTTCTAGCTATGGTTACAACGCGGTCGTTGACCCCTTTTTTTTTTTCTTGGACCGATATATACATATGTAATGGTTTCTGGCAATCACCAAGGGGAACTCATGCTGTGTCTAAATGGCTGCCTACTACGGAAGAGAAAGCTCACGATATACTTCATCAGCAGATGTGGATTTGTACAAGCTGGTGTTTTATATGCTGATACAACTGTTGGTCGTTCGGCGATGACAGGTGACAGCAACTGCTCAGAATCGACAGGGAATATGCTTCGCTCGTTGTCCAGGCGACTCTGAAGACAGTAAATGCTCTGTTTTCGTTACAGCGCTTCCAACTCTAAGGGTAAGCCTGAAATGCTTTGTTCGTGCTTATGCTAATCGCCTATGAAAATGACTGAAAAAGGCCTTTCGCGAGCATGTAGCACCAACTAGTTCTATCGCCCACTCTGATTAGTTTCGCGAAAACTTCATGAAGGATCCTACCGCCTATGAGATCATTACGACATTTATTTAATTGTCACATTGTTCAATGCATTCATGGTTCAACTAACGCCTTCAACAAATCATTTTTGCCGACCGCCATATCGGATTGGAATATACTTCGCGACGGTATTGTCAGTGACAGAAATTATGTCAAATTTAAAAAAGTTATTAATACAGTACTATTTCCCAACGAAAGATCGTCCTCTGGAGCTCCTGCCTCGCGCACCAGCGATTTCCGGGACGCTAACTCGCGCGTGCGAAGTTTCCTGCTCACTCGAAATCTACGCCGTGAAACCCACTCAGGATGGAGCTTCCGACACGGCAGTGACTGGGCAGATAGTCGATACCATATATTTTTCCCACTGCTCGAAGTGAACACTCGCGTACTTACATTGTTAGAAGCAACCATAGGTTAGTGTGCCTCATATTATCCTGGCTTCCGCAACGTCGCCCGTTCCGTTTACTTGCGAATGGGACGAGGATGAACAAACATGGTTCGGGATCGCCTGCGGCACGCATCAGACCGGATGTTGTCTCCGATTAAAGTGTCTGATAGTAGATGACCGCGGCTAAAGTCTTGCCGAGCCGCGAAGGAATGGCTAGAAGGGAGGGAGGGGGGAGAGAGGGAGGCATGGTGGAGGGAGTGTTGCGGAAAACAAATAGACGATGCGTGGGAAAGTCTGCTCGTGTGTACACGGGTTACGCTTGCCGGCGTCATCTCGTTCTCAGGCCTGCCTTCTAAAGGGCTATACGGTTAGACGACCTGCGGACGCGAAAGCTTCCGTTTTGCTTCGGCAGAGAGTTCACAATTAGCCACGTTTAACACACCGGGCGACACCGCATTTGCACTGGCTCAAAAGGTCCGAGTGAAGTGCGAAGGTGGAGCTGCAGTAAGGAACTGGCATTTTTGCACAGAGGATATGAACACTCACTGAGCGATACAACACGTGACAAGACATGACAGCACGTCATGTCTTGTCAGCACGTCATTATTATTATTATTATTATTATTATTATTATTATTATTATTATTATTATTATTATTATTATTATTATTATTATTGCTGTTTGTTTTTGTCTCTGTTGTTGCTGCTGCTGCTGCTACTGCTGCAAGTGCACACCCTCTTTGGCGACGTACGCCCACCGTTTCACGCCGGTTTACACGTTGCAGCGGATGCCTACGCGCCTAGAATTCGAAAGTGCTTGTTTGTTTGTTTCTGTTTGTACATGGATTACACGCCAAACAAGAAAGACAAGAAAGCCTGGTGGAAAGCAGTGCTTTCATGCAGAACGCTACAGGAAGTGAAAGGGTTGTCGTGTTTGTATGTTTGTGTAAACAGGCGAAGTGAGCTATTGTGGCTCATCGTATATGGAAATTTTATCTGCCGTATATCATCGCCCCGAAGCTAGACTGTGTGAAGAAACTAACAAGCCGACTAATTGACGAAAACACCTCGGCCTCTAAAAAACGAAGCACGAAATGACAAATGACAATGACAAATAATGAGTGTCTTGTAAGTAAGTAGTAACTACTTTATTTACAGTGAGGGGCCTACAGAGCCCAGTGCAGGGGCAAGGGCTACAAGTACTCAAGCCTGTCCAAAGTTCCTGTCCTTCCACAGTTTGTGGGCTCACTAGCCACCCGTAAAATACGCTGTATGGTAAGTGAGCAAGGACGTGGGCAGGACACATGACCATATGGTTAAAATAACTTTAACCTTGTTACGACAAACTACAGTGCTGAGACATGGGATGGTACATGATAAAGGAAGCCAAAGTGATGAACGCTGAAAAAGAACCTGTGCTCTAAAGATGCCGGGCGAGCCAGCAAGCAGTGTTTTTTTTTTTCTTTCAACAGATGAACCTCAGACCAATACAAGTCACCATCGCAATAGCTGTTTACTTATGATGGATAATTTCAGCTAATCGAAGAGGACTGCAAACACACTGCCTCTTAAAGACACGCACTTGCTCTTACGCAATTCTGCACCTCTTCATCCGAACCTGAAGCGCTCACATAGCGATGTAATAAGCAGGGCTTTAGTGTATTGGATGCAGTTCAGTAGTGGTAACCTGGCCTCCTGCCAAAACACCAACATTCGAGCTCTCCGCAGCAACACGCCTAGCGATTACTGGTGACAGCAGCACTTGTGAGGGTCATAAACTGTTCCTATGAGTATTCTCTTTCACATGACGTGTTTAATTTAGCAATAGAATGTAGTTAATCAGGATGTAGTGATGAAACATGAAAGGCGGCATGCGAAGGCTTTGAAGCTAATTTGAAGCAGGACAAGGTTAATGGAGATATTTGGACGCCACCGTGCAGTTCATTACCACTGTTTAAATTTCGGAGGCCTGCCTTCAGTTACCATGAAGCTAAATCAAGCTGATGATAACACGTTGGGTGTACATCGCGTAATATGAAAAGAACTTGAATTATAACAAGTAATCGGTTGCGTGGAAGAAGAACAGCGCGAACCAAGTCCTCAATGATGGGTTCGCGGCCAACAACGTCGACTACACTGTTATCCAGCTCTTTTGGACTAAAGTTATGATTAGGCGTAAGAAAAACATAAAATAAAAGCCTCAGCCTGTACCACCGAAGTATAGCAGGCTTGCTCTTTTGGACAGTGGTGAAGTGTGGTGTGAGAGGCGCACATGAATTAAAGCAAAAATCAAAGAAGGAAGGAAAGAAACTTCAATAGCGGCTGCCGCCACTGAGGCCGCGGAAAGCCGAGTCTTTTCATCCACTTCTTCTTTTCGTCCGCGGTTCTTCCAAATGACCCCGTGCGAGCGCGTTCAAAGCATGGCGTTAGGCGAGACCCCGTACGTGCGTGCGTGGACGGGTCACGGAAGGAAGCTGCGGGCTGCAAGGCAGCGGAGTCTGGACAACAGGACAACCCGGAATCCCTGCGGCTGACCGCTGCTAGTCACGGCCAGCGCGCTTCGTAACAGGCACGCGATGAATCGCACGCCTAAGCACGCGTGATACACGCCGTTTCAACGATGCACCGAGCCTTTCTTCAAGAGGCGAAAGGTTGTCAAGACTGCCACGCGCGCAAGTATGAGGACGGCCAGAACGGCTGTGCTTCAGCTGAGCTTTCAAGGGCTCACCATCTTTCTTTCTTTCTTTCTTTCTTTCTTTCTTTCTTTCTTTCTTTCTTTCTTTCTTTCTTTCTTTCTTTCTTTCTTTCTTTCCTTCCTTTCTTTCTTTCTTTCTTTCTTTCTTTCTAATTACTACCGTACCTTCCAAGACGAGGCGCCGAGTGGAATGTGCGGCGCCTGCCAGCTTCGCAGACGTGACTCAGGTACAGTCTTGGACATTATGAATGAGAACACTCCATTTTGAAGGCGAGCGTGGCAGACGTTGCTACCTGGTCTACCGAGCTTCAATGGTAATGGAAGGCAGTAACCTGGAAGTGAGAACGAAGGCACACTGTGTATTTCTTCTTTTGTGCCACGTGACTACATCTTCTTGGGCAGGCTTTGCGAGAAGATCAGGGAGGTCTGCTGACTTCTAATCCACGAAATTAGAGCGTGAACGTCAATAGCATTGCGACATGTGTGCTGACTCCGCACTCATCTCTAGCTGAGGTTGTCAGCTTAATAGTTTGTTAATATTAGCACGCAGGCTCGATTACTTACCGCGGTGAAGGCAAGAAGGAGAAGAAGAAAGCATCCATCCTTAGTTTATAATCCGCCTGAGTCATGGCTAATCCCCCGAAGTGGGTAGATGCCAAATGTAAAGGAGCATCATCATCATCATCATCACGTATTAGCAAACACTATAGAGGGCCTAAATTTAATTCGGAATGCTCTACTACTGCATATCACATAATCACTTGTGTGCTTTTTCAAGTAAAACTCAATAATTCCATTTTATTAGATTGGTGAACTTGAAAGACTTCTTTCGCTGCCTTCGCTAATCCTTTGATAGCGCAGGAAAAAAAAACTAAAGTATTGAAAGGAAAAATTTAAACTGTGCGGTGCTAATTTGGTAGACCGATTTAACGAAGAGGAGACGTAGTAGCACACATGTATATTGGGATACCAGAAGACGTAGACACGAGCACAGAATGAAAGGCAGAAACGAAGGGGAAAGGCAGCAAAGGTTAACCAAACACCTGCTCCGTTGAGTCGTTTCACCACATAGCTGAGCATTACGTGACGGTTCACACAAAACAATAAAGAAGAGGAAAACGCGTCGCTACTAACTTGAGAAATGTACTGATAGTTTATACATGATGGTATATGTGTACTGACCACACGCAGTTTAACCATTAATTCCGTGCCGTCCTTGGGGTCATGCATTGTGCGCAGCACCACGCCCTCTTCCGTCTTCTCCGTCAACTCGCGTGCCTCCGTTCGCTCCATACCTCACGCAACACGTCGCTTCAATCACACAAGAACGTCTCTCGTTCTTTTCAATTTTTTCCACAGTACCTTTTTCTCTCTTCATTCCCGTCTCCCACCAGCGCTCTAGTCGTGGTTCTACCAGTCACCAAAGGTGACGGTCAGCGGCGCTCCTAAGTGCATTTTTTTTTCCTTCCGCATTAGCCCTCAATCCTTCCTTTCCTTCACCAGCTCCCACTCCCACTGTATGCCCTGCAGCGGTGCCTTACCGGCTTCACGCAAACCGCAATGCCGTTCGTCCTGCGGCCTCCTGTGGTCTCGGTCGTGCGCACCGTATCCCCATACTTCTCTTGGGTCTCTTACTGTTCACGTCGCCGAGCGCTAGCGCGAGCTTTCTATTATCCCAGCGGCGACGACGACGCGCGAGAGAGTCTTCCTGGCGTCAAAACGTGCGCCAAAATAAAAACGAAAAGAAAACAGAGGACCGCTACGCTGCGGTGCCTCCCCCGGCCAACTGTCTACGGGGAGTGCTTCTCTTTCGCGGGCTGCGGAAAGCAGCCAGTTCTTCTTCACCTTTGCGTGCTGCGCACTGTTGACGACGACGAAGACGTCTCGCAGCTTGGCTTCTCTCACTTTGTTCCTGTTTCAGTGTTTTTCTTTTTCTGCTTCCTTTCTCTCGTTTGTCGTTGACGTCGTGGGCGCAGACACGTGTGACGCACGACCTGACCGCCTGCGTCGGCGGGACCCCGGGAGAGTCGGATGCTGTCCAATGCACTGCAGTCGCGAGGGCTTGCTTTACAGTTGTGTTTTGCAATGTTAGATTGGAATGTCAGCACCTGTCTCTCGCTCTTACGATCAAGGAAGTGCAGTGGCCTTAGGTAACGGGAAGGTAGCAGAGGGTGATATCTGTGACCTTTGCGTAGACCAACGTCAGAAAGGCAGCATGTGTGCGTGTATGTGCGGCTAAAAGATGAAAAGGTGCAGCCATTGGAATATAACCCCAAAACATTTACACGTTGCCCGCCACGGTGATCTAGTGGTTAAGGTGCTTGAGCTCTGCCACGGTGGTCTAGTGGCTATGGTACTCGTCTGCTGATCCGAGGGTCGCGGGATCGAATCCCGGCCGCGGCGACTGCATTTCGATGGAGGCGAAATGTTGACGCCTGTGTACTGTGCGATGTCAGTGCACGTTAAAGAATTCCAGGTGGTCAAAATTTCCGGAGACCTCCACTACGACGTCTCTCATAATCATAGCTGGTTTTGGGACGTAGAACCCCACAAATCAATCAAGTTGCTTGACTGCGGATCCGAAAGGTGCGGGTTCGATCCAAGCCGCGGTGGTCGCGTTTTCGACGGAGGCGAGGGTGCTAGAGGCTGGTGTACTGTTTGATGTCAGTACGCGTTAAAGAACGTCAGGTGCTCGAAAAATTCTGAAGCCCTCCACTATATGTGGCGTTCCTTTCCACAGTGCTCTTTTATTCGCTTTCCTCACACCCATGGAAGCTGAGCCGTGCTCACACAAGGGCTGCAGAATAAAGCGTACTTTTCTTAACCGAATCACCATTGTTATTTACACTTTCAAGATGTACAAAGGATGCTTGGTGGCCTCATAGCTCACGTTTAACATCAGGTGGAATCGGTAAGATCGAATCGTCGGCGGAAACAAATACAGTGTTTCTGCTGGCGAGCCTTGTGCTCGACACCTTAATTGTTGGTTTAAGGGGCGTTTGGTAGTCCATTGGCTGACACTCCCTGTATTACGGAGGGCTAACAAGGAATTACAAGTTTCTTGGAAGCGGACTTCCGACTGTCGACACGAAGATCTGAATAGATTGTCGCAGCTATCTCTGCCAAGTGCTGAAACCCAAAGACACATGTTTCGCCTCTGTGTCTCTGTTTGGGTCCGTTGGTCCGCGCAGGCTGGTTGCGGCCACAACAAGCCTTGCTTCGTTAGGAGGCGCCACACGGCGCTGTTGCTATTCTTTCGCCTTCCCATTCTCATCATCTCTCCTGCTGCCAGAGATGTCAGTGCAAGCGTGTGTGACGTACGACCCGACTGCCCGCATCTATGGACAGGGTGAGGAGAACCATCTTGGAAGATACACACTGGCATCCAGCTGGGTGCATAGCACCGTAGAAGCCATTTTGGTAGTGTTTTTGCTTGTAACAGGCGCTGCTATTTCGTTGTCGTTTATGCTCTCTTCCGCAGTTTCTCTCCATCACGGACAGTCTCAAAGGTTCCAAGCTTTCGTCCAACCTCTCCAAAAGCGTGGACTAAATGTGACGCTCGGAACGCAGGAACTGTGTTTGCTTATTGGGAAACATTGCAAGCGCGTTATCACTAGTGATAGCACACAAATAGCACGGTAGAGGCTGCGTGAGATGGCTATGGCCTTGGCAGCTTTAACAGGCAGATTCACTTTGTTACGAGCATATAATATAATGTTGAAATGGACCGTGCATAAGCATTCTTCGAAATTCTGATCACAGCAGTGCCAGAGTTACCTTGTGTACCTCGTACTCAAGGCACATATAGTTGGTCTAGCTTGACCCCCTTCTTCCCCCGGTACCATTTGTTTTTGGTCGACGCCGACTGTGTAGCCCCCCCTCCAGAGCAAATCGGACAATAGAGCTTCTGCTTTCGCTTCTGCGTGCCACGTCTCCATCGTTTATGAAACAGTGGAAAATATAATACATCAAAGCGAACTCAGCGTGTTAGATGACTGAAGAAACCCTTGTAGACAGCCTAAACATTTGTATAAGTGGGGAGCAGCGAAACATATAAATGACCTAATTGAAGGACCAACCGAGTGAACGAAGCAAGAAGTGAGGTAAGAAACAAAAGACTCGTGGAGCAAAGTTACTTAACTTTAGAAACGTCTGTGAAACAGATAGAACAAGAATGTGATGGATGTTAGAATCACGCGTGCACCATGAACTTTCTGTGACGAACATCTATGGAAACATCAGGAGAGAAGATGTGGCTTTTTCTTTATTTGCTCGTTGCGTTATTGATATAGTCATACCGTTGTAATACAATTGAGGCCCGCCACGGTGGTCTAGTGGCTATGGTACTCGGCTGCTGATCCGAGAGTCTCATGATCGAATCCTGGCTGCGGCGGCTGCATTTCGATGGAGGCGAAATTTTGAGGCCCGTGTGCTGTGCGATGTCAGTGCACGTTAAAGAATCCCAGGTGGTCAAAATTTCCGGAGCCCTCCACTACGGCGTCTCTCACAATCAGAGATAACAACAATAGAATTGAGGCTTGAGCTAGTTGGTAATAGTCAATCTTGAGGTGGGTGCAGCACTACACGCAACACGGACAAACAAGGAGACTGTCCCTGAGTCTCCTTCTTTGTCGGTGTCACGTGTAGCGCTGCACCCACCTCAAGATACGGCTGTAAGTTGAGTGATATGCGATCTGGACGGTCAGGTGCACACCTTGGGAGTAAACAGGAAAATTCCGAGAAGCAATAGCTCTCGTTTTGCACGTCCGGCTACACGCCATAAACTTTGCACGACCTCTCGAAACGCTTCACGTCCGTGTGACCTTACACACACCGCGGCGGTTTCTGCATGACTGCACATACCACGTTCCTGCGGGAGAGCCTAGCACACCAGGAACGGATACCCCGTGTTCGAACACACCCATTTGTCCTTTATTATCGCTTCTTATCTTTTGTGAAAAGAGCAGTTTGACTGTTCAAACGCTAGCATTCGTGCGTGGGCTTTCATATTGTTATTTTATGGTCTCCTGCCAATCTTTCTTTTTCCTTTCAAAGATCGTCATGCCACAAAGAGCGCGGAATCGCGAGACGAACTACGCCTGCATGCACCTCCGAGGTCGTGCGGTCGCTTCGCGCTGAGCTCGAACGCATTGAAATTCAGACTTTCCGGATGAATTTAAAGTGAGCGTTTCGCAGAATCACGAGATTGGTCTTCAAACTAGCACAGCGGCTGGAGTAACGAGTTCATTTGATTCCCACCAGCCAATATCGTAGTGCGGCTCTGCAAAAATATTCGCGCTTGCGAGTCGGCTCTTCGGACTGCACGCATGACGCGGTAACAGCTTTCTCTTACCCATTAGCTATAACGATAAAAAACGTCTGTATAGGTTCAACACACGTGCGGGGTATCAAATCGGCGGCGCGTTGACATCTATGAATCTTCCGCCTCCTTTCTTGCCACCTGTATGGAAATTATTTGCTTCTTACTATATACTTTCACGTTTTTGGTACAAGTGCTATTTCTACCCAATCAGCATTGCTAGGTTCGCAAATAAAACCTTTATTCTTGTTAACAGGAAGAGCTTCACCCTGCCAAAGCGTCTGCCACGAGCCCTTGGGCTTTGGCGTCGTCGTCGGCCAGCTGGGTTGCCCACACTTGATCGTCCAGGGTCAAGCTGAGCAGCACAGCACACCGACGCGAACGCAGACTTTTGCTAGAAGCTGCCTCTCTGCTTATACCTGTCAAGCCTTTGCACTGCCAGAGCATATGATCGATAGCTGCTCTGCACAGGATCAACGTCGGTGTTCCAAATAGGCATGGAAAAAGAGTCACGTTTGCGCCAGAAGGAAGAAGCAATGAATGCGATAGCAACCCATGCAATTGTGCACCGAACTGTGGGACCCTGTCCGGTGTTGACCTACAACGTGCGCAACGCGCAGCTGCACGTTGTACCCTTCTTGTAGAGTGTGCAACATGCACGCGAGAGCGCTTCCTCGTTCAGCGCAACTAACGCTTCGCCGAAGAGGCCGAAGCTTTTGGGCCGTCGTTGTGTTCAAGGCGCTGCTGAGCAACTGAAATACCGCCGCCGACCCACGACATCGACCCAGGCGGCTAAAGCGTTACAGGCGGCGAGATCATTGCACCATCTCCTGAGCAGTCCAGCGTCAAAGCACCAGCGACTACAAGAGACTCCGCAGACTTTGCTGGAGTCGAACAGAGCACTTCTCTCCGACGGATTGCCCGAGACAGAAGAGGAAATCACTGCGATGCTTCGGCATCCTTTGGATACAGTACGCACCCTCCTAAGTAGGCTGCAGAGTCCGGTAGCCGAAGCCTACCTGAAGGTACTGGATAACCTTCATCCACTGCTTTCAGTTGGTCTGTGATTATCACGGCTCGCCGATGATCTTTCCGCACTAAAGCAAGAAAGACTGAATTCTTAGGCAGTGCCAGAACACTGAAGCTCCCAATGTCAGACTCCTTAACACGCGCAGTGCTCGCCTTCTCTCTTTTCTTATCTTTTCTATATTCCCCGTTCCCTTACCCCCAGTGCAGGGTAGCAAACCGGGCACTCTTCTGGTTAACCTCCCTGCCTTTTCTTTGTATTCTCTCTCTCTTGAACACTTGAAGCATTTTCACAGCCACGTAATACGATAAAGTTCTTAGAAGCGCACGCCTGTGGGCCCTCCGCGAAGGGGGCCGCCTTCCAAACTTCAACACGCCGAAACACTACGCCTTGTCGATGAATACAAACGGCCTTTTTTTCTTTCTCAGAATTGTCCACAGATACTGGCGCTCCATGAAACACTGTTTCTTGCACGCCATACCTGACCTCCATAACTCTCGCATAGACGAAAGGTGAAAGTGGGGCTCCAAGGGTCGATAATTTACGAGCGCAGACACAACAGCCCACAAATTACAGGCAGCCCAAGACACGTCTACACACATGCCTTCGCATGCAAAAGAACCACCTAAGGCCCCAAGGTATGCCCCTATATATTCACGGTGCTTTTTTGCGGCGCGCTGGATGTCTACAGCGTAAGCACAGGGTGGCAGTTCGAAACAAGATGGAGCACACTGCGACAGGGAGTGGCTGCCGGTGCGGGCGCGGAGGTGGCGCCCTCTGTTCGAAGGGGGAGAGAATGACAAATGGAGTGCGCGCGACTCACCCGTCGACCTCAAGTTGCACCCCGTTGGAGACGCTCCGGTTGGCGAGGTCGTACTGGCAGTGTACGGACAGACCGAGGTCCTGGTTGGTCACGATCATGTCGTGGTGCTGAATCACGATGTCGGTCGAGAACTGGCCTAGGCTCTGCAGAGTGTAAACAAATAAAGAAGAAAAAGAAAGTGCGCGTCAACAGCGTATTTTACCTTCACTGCGCTACTGAACAGATAAGGAAAACAAGACGAATTGAAGACGAGAGTAAAACATTGCAAGCGCTCCGGGTTACTCGAGCCGGCATGTGTCGTAGAACAGGGCTTGCTAATGAGATCTTGTCTACCGATGGGCACATAAGAAACACATTGACACCGCACGTTCGTAGAGGATATATGTGGCACCAAGCGGATCTGGAGCATCGGCACGCCTTTAAAATGCATCCCACGTTTGTGCACTGACGCGTGTGTATTTTTATGTAGTGCTTCCGTTTGACGTTGAGGAAGTGAAAGTAGTTAAGAGTTCTTGTTGAGCAGGTAATTCAGGCTGCTTGTGCTGGTACGTCACGGTGGGCTTGGACACATCACGAGTTTAAATGTCTACCTGTTAAATCCGGAACAGTCCTTACCACATCTTGCAGAGGTGCAATGTATGTAACCGACGCGCAGAACGCCGTGCCGGCGTCCCTTGTGTAAAGGAATGTCCGATAGACAATGATTGTTCTGTATCCAGAAAATTGAACGGTATGTGACCTCACTCACGCTCTGTCAGTACAGGACATGGAGTGCTGCCGTCGGGCAAAACTTGAGCGAACGACAACACATTCTACGTGCATTTCATTTGGCGCATGCGTTTGAAATCACTGATGGTTTGTACTCTTGTCTGCCTTTATCTCTTACCCCCTCCCCCCCCCCTCCCCTTCTTACCTCTAGTCGCGGTAGCAAACCGGATGCTACGATGTGGCCGCCCTGTCCACCTTTCTCTCACATTTGTCCCTACCGCGTGTGTTTCGACGGCATGCGCCTCACCGTTATGGTGGTAAGTATAGACGCTGTTAGGCGTTAGGTATACGCATAAAACTGCAAAGTGCGTTCCATGTGGCGCTTTCTATTGTTGTTCTTAAGTGCTTGCCAACTCGACTTCTTTGTGCCTTCTCAGAAACCAAATTGGTGGTGCTGAGCAGAGACCAGGAAATGAAAGATGAACGAGAATATGCACGGACAACCGGGACTTTGCAGTGTTGTGTACATAGGGAAGGGCACATTACGCCTCCCCTTGACCTCACACTCTTGCATCCGCGTTTTTCACGTGGGCCACCAAAGAAACTTCCTTCCTGGACACCATCCCGTGACGCCAGTCCATTCTCTTTCAGATCGCTACGCCTTGTTTGCCTTTTCTGGGACACAAGCCTGCACTCCATATACACATCACAGCCGAAAAGTGGCCGGCTCACGAAAGAGAAGTCAGCGAAGGGTGCTGCCGTGGCCGTACAAGAATCACTGAAACTCTTCCTTCACACGCTTCTCACAGACACGCACACGATACTTTTTTTTTCTAGTCGCCGCGCCAAACACACCTACGAACACATGAACAAAAGCACAGGCGGGTGTATTCGTGGCTCAACAGTGAAGCGAGGAGGAACGAAGTAAACATACAAAGAAACGTGGTGCCCACATTCATAATTCATACTCCGCTCCCATGACCGTGACATTCAAATTTCGAGGCCCTGCGGCGCCTCGGAAATAACTCCGCGACCGCACGGCATAGTGTTTGTAGAGAGTTTCGTGTTGTTTTCCTTGTGTTTGTCCGCTTTTGTAGGCTAGCGGCGAAGATGCTGCTCTTCTTATCCTAAAGACGTGGGTTCGATTCCCGGCTACGACGGCTGGAATACAATAACACTCGTAAGTTTTCGTCAACTATATAGGGTGCTTCCCTTTGCAGAAATGTCATTTGACTTTTCTGTGTGGCTTCGTGAGGAGAAAGGGGTGGACGATCGTTTTTCTTCGTTTTGAGGCAACTGTGATTACGTGGTACAGTACAGTTTTGCTGCTCAGCTCCTGACTCGAATGACGCGTGTTGGATCCCAGCCGCGGCGGTGGCATTTCCTATGGAGGCTAAAATGCGAGACGACCGTGTGCTGTGCGTTACCAGTGCCCGTTAAAGAACCCCAGGTGGTGAAAATTTCCGGAGCCCTCCACTGTACGGCGTGCTTCATAATTATATCTCCGTTTTAGCACGTAAAACGTCAGTAATTATTCAGTGTAACAACGTGACTGTCATACAAGGGACTTTCCTTTTCAGTCACAAAAAACAACCACCTCTCCGCAACCTTCCCTCTTTCCTTTCATAGTTCACGTTCCGGAGCAACAATTACCGATTCCCGGGCGATGCCCTCAACTGATGGACAAAAGGAAGGCGAAGGCACGTAGATAGCACCCGACCTTCGTGTTTGACCGCATATCGCGTGATTCAGCACCATAAACAGCGCGCTGTACCGCCAACGCGAACGGATGCCAGCGGACGTAGCCAGTGAAACGCACACCACTGGTCATGCGAAGCCGAACTGAGTATGACGAAAGTCAACGCAGCATTCGTATACGTGTAGTGTCCATACACTCTAAAGCAGTGGACTATGCCCCCCTCACCTTCGACTCCTTGAAAACGAAAAAATAAAAAGCAAGAACAACTCTCTCGGCTTTCTCTGCTCCGATCACCCCTCTCGGTGCTGCATTATATGGTACTGGCGTCGTGCTTATGCATACACGTTTTCCCAGTGAGTGCCCGCGCAACCGATTCGAAGCTATAGAACCTATGCGCACGGACTCACAAAATGAGTGTCTACTAGTGCACTCAAAATACCATCTCTGTGGTGGTCCACGAGCACTTATCGTCTTCCACCGATTGCATTAAGCTGATTGCTCTGCAACGATAGAACGCGCACCCTAAAGATCAAGTGGCACGCGCATTTCAGCACGTTCGAAGCTTGGCATTTGCTCCGCCTCCTCTTCCTCCTTAATGGCTTCCCGACTGAAGACTGGCAGTCATTCAGATAAAAAAAAAACATGCACGCGTCGCTGCACTCCACATTCCCGCGTGACATGCAACTCGGTGATCACGTGGTCACTTCGTCCGCTGCAGAGAATATGGACGGTGCAGACGCCATTCTTCAAGGCACGGCCGCTTAAGCATTTGTTGAAGCCTGTCATTTTCGCAAATGTGGGCACTACTTCTTCCAGTGCTGCGATATGACCACTCGTCCATCTCCCGTGCCACCTGTGGCGCTTAACCATGCATGCTCCTAGATAGGCTTTTAGAGGAGAAGGGAGGCTAATTTCTAATGTTGATAATTGTGGTACGGTTAAGCAAAGGGCGCTAATTTAACGGCTGGAGAAATTTTCGTCTTTTCCTTAACCGAACCACAATCATCATCACCAGGAATTAGCCTCCCTTCTGCTCTAAATCACTACTACTACTACTACTACTACTACTACTACTACTGCTACTACTACTACTACTACTACTACTACTACTACTACTACTACTACTACTACTACTACTACTATATTTATGGTATAGGGTACCAGCCCGCTGAACCAACAGCCGAGTGACAAGGGTGCACGCCGAATCACAGCATTCATCCACGGTGCACGGGCACATGCAAATATGCATCAGCAGAGACGAGGCCTGCAGCAACGTAACACCGAAGAGACAACGCTGTTTGAGGAATTATGCTGGGCACCACAACAATAACACAATATGATGTTTCACGCGCCGAAACTGCGATGTAACTATGGGGCACACTGTAGTGAAGTGCTCCGAGTATTTTTACCACCTGCGGCTTCTTAGCGTGCACTGAAGGCGCACAGTACACGGGCCTCCAGCACTTTGCAATCATCCAAAAATGCAACCGCCACAGCTGCAAACGAACTTGCGTCTTTCGGGTCAGCAGTCAAGCACATTATAACCACGGTGCCACAGTGGCGGACAACTGGACACTATACAAACATTGCAGTTGGATGGACAGGGGAACTAGTCTTCAATGACCATTCTTTGTAAGAAGCCCAGGGCCAAATTCAAAAAAGCTTATTGTTCTCAAGCGCTGACTGGCATTGGTTGGCTGCCTTTAATGAAGATATCTCCAGCGTCATGACTGCTCCGGGAAGTTTTCTCCTCCGAGCCCTTATAGTACGTGGAATACCTTTTCGTTAACACGGACACGGCAAAAATGCGATGGTTATTGGGGTTGGTGGAGTTAAGGAAAGCACGCTAATTTCTGCAGCCCGTGCCGGGATGATTGATTGATTGATTGATTGATTGATTGATTGATTGATTGATTGATTGATTGATTGAGTGAGTGAGTGAGTGAGTGAGTGAGTGAGTGAGCGAGTGATAAAAAGGAGAGAAAAGCCGTAATGGAGGGATCCGGAAATTTTTGACCACGTGGTGTTCTTAAACATGCTCTGACATCGCACAGTGCACGGGCCTCTGGCATTTTCACCTCCATCGAATTATCAGAGGCCGTGACCGGGATCAGCCCGCGTCAGGCGAGGAACGCTTCATACAATTCAAGTATCCCCTTCACAGCCTGTGTGTTCTGTGCGTCAAGCTCGCGCATTGCTTTAAACCTCACCTCGCCTGAGCATTTGCTGCGATGTATGGGTTCCTTGCTAAGGAACGTGAAACGTTAACCCCTAATTGAGTGGAGGCGATAACTCTCTACCCTCGCGGAAACGCCTCGGCAAAGCCTCTCATCTTGCACTGCACTGCATGCTTTTACTGAAACAGCAGCCAGCACGTACAAACAATTTGAAGGCGGTTTCCTCTTTCAAGGATAGCTCACGCGTAACTGCTACTGCGCACGCGATTGACTTTGACTCGGGAATCGCGCCGAAAGCGAGCACATTACACTTTCTTCTATTCGCATATACTGGTGGGAAGGAAGGAACCAGGAAACGAAATTCTCGGAGTCGTGGAGGCGTTGCGTTCGCCGCTCGTTTTTGAGAGACGCATCATACTCTTTCCGCACCTTCCTCTTCCGCCATGAACAGAGGAGGTTTCTTTCTTCCTCTTTTCTTTTATTTCTGGAATTCAAGGTGACTTGTGCTCTCTCTGGCACGGCTGTTATGTAAACGTTCGTCGCGGTCCGCTGCACTTTCGTTGCTCGCAAGGACTCTTCACGCTTACATTGTTTCAGAGCGAGTGAACATTTAAAGAATGGGACAGAGAGGACACTCAATAGGGCTCTCAGTGTTATGATCGCCGTTACTCTTTCTTAAGCGGTACTCTCACGAAATGGACGGTGGCACAACGCTGCAGAATGGTACCAGTAAAAAAGGCCGTTCCTGAGAAGTCGTTGCCCCCGTCGGTGGTAGGAATGTACTAAGATGATCGGCGCGTAGCGCCGAAGTTCTCCTGAGATGTATACAGTCTGTTAATTACGTGCTCAAACGCACTGATATTTTAGCTGACTGTAGTGCAGGCATTGTAGATTACAGCCGTGAGAAAGGTTGTTGGGGAAACTGCAAGCGTCTCAAAACTGCGTGAGTTAAGCTCCGTCTCCTTCGCATTCCATCCCCCTTCTGCAAGGTAGGGTAGCAAACCAGAGGCTCGTTCTGGTTAACCTCACTATCACTCCACTCTTTAACCTCCCTCTGTCTTATGAATTGGATATTCTTGGCTATATCCAGGAGCCGCAGTGAGTAACCACAACATGACAGACATCTGCTCTGAAGGAAAGCAACTGTCGCAAGTTTGCCTGGCGGCGCGCTTAGAAGTCTATTCCAGTTGATTACGGTGAAAACTGAAATGAGTTGCGCAGTAGTCACGAGACACGTAACACGCAGACAACACACATCATATAAAACCGAAACAGAAGTACCATCTCCGGCATCATTAGTACCCTAAGTACACGAACTAAAGCAAAGAACACCGCGGAAGCGCCGAAGCTCGTGCCTACATTTTATCACGTGAGGATTTCGCAGTCACGTGACAAACGAGCTACATCAACCGAACACGCACTTTTGAACGCGCGAACATCCTACGGCCCAAAGGAAAGGGGGGGGGGGGGGGCGTAATTAGCGTTGTTACGAGCGGGGAGCATATTGAATGGCCTAAGTGGTGTGCGTGTAGGCCGGTAATGAAAAGATAATGGGAGTTGGTTTTAAGCGCGTGAGCCGATGATCCGTGCGGACAGTTTCGCAATTGCAAAAAAAAAAAAAAAAAGAAAATGAGCGTGCGTGCGAAGCAAGCAAAGGCGAAGTTTTCTATAGACAAGCTGTCGGGATGAATGGTACCATCCAGCGTGATGGATGTAAGGCATTAGCACCTTTAACGACGAGAGTCGTGATTAATTATGCCGACGTCTGAAGCGAACGCACGAGTCCAGAACGGCGGCACGTTTTTCCTTGCTTCCGTGTTGCACAATCTAACAATGGACCCCGCATTTCTTACTCTATGGTGCATGCTTCGACCGCACGCTGCTCGGCCTTACGCGCATGCTATCCTGAAGGCCAGTTGTAGTTCGCGCAGGCGCACAGAGACTCTTCAGATCAAGCGCCTTCTGCTACATTGTTAATTTCGTACCAATACATGCCCCGTCAAGATGCGTGGCTTGGCCACTTGAAATAATTTAAACGAAGACAAAGAAAAGAAAAAAAATGTTTCATGAACTTGCTACCTGGGAATACCTCTCGATATCGTCCCCGAAGTGGACAAAGTCAGGGAGTGTTTTCTTCTGAGGAAAGCAGCTTAGCAGAGCAAGAGTGCGTTGAAGTGCGTTACACCCTGAGCGTGCAACGGTTATTAGACTCACAGGTCGTCGCTGTCGCAAGGCACTTACATAAGCACCTGGAGTCTATACGTGCATTATACAGCGAGAGGAATTCACCCTCCCAAGAATTTCGATGCGAACGCAGCACGCTAAAACTATCACATTCCACTCTTGAAGGCGAAGCTTGAAGGCTGTCTCGCTGTTTCTGCCACCGTTCGTTGCTGAGACGCGGTGCATTCATAATGTGCAAACGCATGCACTGGGCCATGTCTGGGGTGGCAGCCGAGCACCATCCCGGGCGCGGCGGTCGCATTTTCGATAGAGGCGAAAATGCCAGAGGCCCGTGTACTGTGCATTGTCAGTGTACGTTAAAGAACCGCAGGTGGTCAAAATTTCTGGAGCGCTACACTACGGCTTTTCTTTCCTTTCTATCTCTTTCAGTCCTTTTCCCCTACCCCCACGGACGCTTAGCCGTGCTCCCAACATGGGCTGCAGAAATTGGCGCCCTTTCCTTAACTGAACCACTACCATAATCATCAATAGCTATGGCTTTTTACCGATTAGGGCCCGAATTATTATGTACCTCTTTTTTTTATTGATGTAAAAATAAATTAAGGAGTTGTTGTCGCCATTATGGGTGACGGCTACCCCTTTTCGCTTAGATAATAAAAACAAATAAAAAGAAAATATAATAATAAACTAGTCCCAAAGGAGTCCTTATACCTCTTATTAATGTCTGGCTGCGGCTGCTTGCCTTTGACAATGGACCAGATTACAGGTAAGGAGCGGTCGCCCCACCAGCATTCTTGCCTGCCTTCCCCCCCCCCCCCCCTCCTCCTCGCTTCCACCCACATTAATCGCCGGAAAGGTGGCACAACACACACTTCACTGCTTCCCTGGCCCTTCGCAAGGAACTCACTTGTCGTGGGTGAGTTCCTTCCGGATATAGAACAACAGGCACTGTCCATTAGAGCACCTTAGCGTGCATACATCGTTAAACCTCGACCGATACACTCTGTCACCGACTACGCATGCGCGGCAGAATAAGCGCCTGCGCTGTCGGCGGCAGGCGGCATCGGTATCGGTAACACAGCTCTAAGGTGCTCTGCCTTCGCGTAAAAGAGAGAATAAGGAAAGTTCATGACCTGACTGACCTCCTGCTTGACATCGCAGTCGAGCTCGTGGTAGGCCATGCGTATCTGGAAATCGAGGCTGTTGACGACGTCGGTGACGCAGGAGTTTGGTCTCGCCTTGGCGTACACCTTGCCGTTGAAGATCTTGCTCGTCTTCACCATGGCGACCATTTCGCGCGCCTTGCACTGAATGGTCACTGCGCGTTGGAAAGAAAAAGAATGATGTGAGGACATGCTGCAACTGGGCTAGTCAGCAGTGTGCAAACTCATATTAAGGTCTTCCAATCCAGACGCGGTTTCGATCCCGGCCGCAGCCGCGTGTTTTTTTTTTTTTTTTTTTTAGTGGCAACAGAGCACCGTAACCACTACACCACCGCGGCGGCCCCGGTCTCATTGACATCTTCAACTCTCTGTCTCTCTGTCTCTTTCTGATTTGCTTGCGTATTGGCTTCAACATAGGGGAAATGTAGGAATGCTTAGTTCTCAGTAATACCCAAAGGCGGACAAGGTGGTTATTAATTCTTGTTAGGAATTCATTTCGCGCCTTCAATAAATCATTTGGTAGATCGGAGGCTGTGCCTCTCAGTTCCGCCATGTGGCCTCACCTTCACTTTTCAGCTTCTTCCCCTAATATATGTAAGAGGTCATTGCTCCCCACGAAGTGTCGTTCCAAGAACCTCCCAGCGTTCTATTTTAGTCTGTCTTTAACAGAGTGTACTGAAAACAGCACCACAAAACGAATTCGTGAACACACAGGAAGTTACATGCTGCCCTGAAGCGATGAGACAGGCGACCACACTCTGACCCCCGAACATGCGCCCGGAAACATGAAAGTACTTGCCGGCTCTACCGCAAGTCAGAGAACATATTCCATCCCAAACCTCGTTCACCCGGAATACAAAATAGATGGCAGTCATTGGCTCTCATATAAGGGACTGTGCACGGAGGAGCTCTCCGTGTAGTACTACATTACAGGCGTCGATGCTGGCAGTCTGCGCGGCTCCCGCCACGCGGTCCTCAATTCTCGCTCGAGTCATACAGAGCGTGTGACCTCCACCACTAACCGAGTGTACGAGATGAGCGCACTGGGTCTACGAGTCCTCGTTTATCAAGACAACACTGCGACCGACAGCCACACGGCGGCGTTCTTGTCTTGTCCCCGGGTGGGGTTTTAATAAATGGTTCCGGTTCTTTTTTTTCTTCCGCACCACGTTTTTTAGGTGTGAGTCGTAGGTGGGCACACCTGACCAGACTTAATATATGCGGTAGTGCAAATGCCTCATGGACGAACATCTCGAAAATATGAATTTGTACTGCGTATTAGTTTCGAGTCTGCCGTTCTGGATGCGTAAAGGCATAGCCTTCATGTCCAGTAAGGTATACAGGGCTGTCGTGGTGAAGCTAGACTTTTATCATAGAACTCTGCTATATATTTAATAATCGCCGTGCTATTGAGAATAGAAAGGTAACACGACTAATGCTCATTTTTAACTTAATACTGCATGCTGTATAATGGTACTACGAATTTGGCGTTCCATCTGGACCCAACCGACCGGCGTTCCTGAAAGAACGCCGTAGTGAACGCTGGAACGCTAAATGCAGCATTCCCTCTGCCCTGCTTCATCCAAGGAGGTTTTATTTTTAAACCTCCTTGGCTTCATCTAATGCTTTCGTGAAGAGTCGAAAGGATCACGACAGAAGTAAGGCTGCATCCAGCGTTCCCACATTCAGTACGGCGTTCTTTCTGGAACGCTGGAACGTTCGGTCCAGAACCAACGCTCAATCTCTAGTACTGTTATACAGCGTCGCATTCGAAGCACAAGTCAAGTGATTCTGTTACCTTCCCATTCATAAGAGCCCCGCGAGTGTGTAAAAATAGCAGACTTCGATAAGAGGACAGGAGAGAAAAGCTTTATTCCGTATGCGGCGTGTTTGTGGACTGCAGCTTTCGCCCAGGCGTCGGCCAGGAGGTCTTGCCTTCTAGCGGCTTTCTCGGCTCCTTGGATAGCCCAGAGTTGTTCAGTGAGGGCTGAGCTGACTAGCGCGGCCTGCCAACGCGTACGGAGGCTGTCAGTGGAGGTCGCAATCTCATTACTGTGTATTAATAATCCCTGGCATTACCATAGCATATGTTCTAAGGTAGCGCTAGCATCATGTGTATTCTGGGTCATGTGTAGCATCATGTGTGGGTCATGTGTATTTCTGGGTACTTAACATATGTAGCAGTGTCGGACTCTTATATGGATTAGTTTGCAACTGTCGCCACTGGACAGAGTGCGACCTGCTAAGATAAACGTTCGACAATTTCGTAAAGCGGTCAAGAACCCCAGGTGGTCAAAATTTCCGTATCCCCGCACAACAGCGTTTTTCTATTTTTAAGTACTCATTAATGCATGTCAATGATCAATGCACGTTACGTACTTCAAAAACCTTCAGATTCATCATAGATACTTCCATAAAAAAAGACTCCGAGACAACTAGAAATGTACGCTCATGCGGTAAGGAGAGAAACTGCACAATTTTCTAAAGTGTGGGGTACTTTAGAGGCCCACGCTGTTAGCGGCTAATGTGCCATGCTGCGTCACGTCACGCGCCGTAAAGCAGAAACTTAATACACCGTGGTGTTCCTGGAACAACGATCAATGAGAGCTAAAAATAAACTAATGGGATCCAGATTAAGAATGATCAAAATAATCCAGATTAGTACAATGAAATAAAAGGTACACATTGCGGGTAATCAACCGCGTAATGAGAAGAAAATACGCGAAACTAATCGGAATACGGCGACGACAAATTTAACGGAAACACGAGGAAAACGCAGGCGGATCACTGCGTCGCAGTTGATACAGCTTTCACTGAAGCGCAACTGTCTCCGATCTTTTGTGTTCATTCTGCAGATTTAAGCACCTGATGTTGCGGCTTATTCAGGTTGCACGATGTATATATAAGTCTCTGTTACAGTGCAAACCACTGCTTTGTCATTAGTTGAATAAACTTCCCTTTGGCTTTCCCTGCGTTTTTTTCAAATAATCCTCTCTAAAAGGATGGACGCCAACTGTGAGCATCCACGAAGAGCGTCTTTATAATGTTAGAGAACCCCAGGTGGCCAAATTTACGGAGCCCTCCACTACGGCTTTTCTCTCCTTTATGTCTCTTTCGCTCCCTTCCCCTACGGACGCTTAACAGCGCTCCCGACATGGGCTTCAGAAATTGGCGTCCTTTTATTGACCGAACCACAATCATCATCATCATCATCATCATCATCATCAGTGTATCAGTGTACTCTCACTAGGGAGACGCCTATACTCGGAAGCATCGGGAATGCTGCATCTATTTCAAATATCGGTGGCCCAACTAAGGGACGAAACGTTTGGGCGGCGCCGACTGAACCTTGCCAAAGACAAAGTGCCCTATCTTTTATGCCGCAGGGTGCAATCATGATATATTGGGCCTCGTTTTGCGCCCCCTAACTCAAGAATATCGAGCCAAAGCAGTACTAGACCGCAGAGCTGACGGGCCGAACGCACCATGGGCGACGCTTACTCATTTTCTTTCGGCTTACACCAACGTACTGGTTTACGCGCATTCGTAATGCGTCGCGGTGGTCATCGCTTAGAAGGGTGCAGCCGAGTAGCCGGTGTCAAAAACGCGCGGGTCTCACCGTGTGTGACCGAGGTACCACCGCGCCGCGCAGGGAGTCGAGGAGGGGCGATATATGCAAAAGAAGCTTACACCTACTCTTGCTTGGTGCACGTATTTACGAAGGCTAAAGAAATCGCAGAAGTCTGAGAAATGGAAATAAAAGGAATACAATCGAAATTGCTGTCTTAGACACGGGATCACGTGGGTTTGGTCATGGCTTGTATAATATGCGTGTGGTCGCCTAATAAAGTTAGTTGTGAGACAGCGGTGTGCTTTGTGTCCCTTCTTACTTGTCCCCTTTTTTCCGCGCTGACCTTTCAAAATGTTTAACCAGTTCAAACTCGTCCAACTGACAATCCTTCTAAGGAAAATATGATTTTTGAGGTCTCACGCGTAAAACCGAGATATGAGCATGAGGCACACCATAGTGCGGGGCTCCGGAAACTGCGACCACCTGAGGATCTGTAACATGCACTGCAAGCGCACAGGACACGGGCCTGCACATTTCGTCTCTATCGAAATGCATACAGCACGGCCGTGACCGAACTCGTTCGTGTCTTTGGGGTCAGCATCTGAGCACCCAGCATCTCAGGTCGGAGAAGTAGAAAGAAGAAAATTCCGACAGGACCGTCTGGTGTGTGTCCACGTGTATACAATTAAGAATATGTGGAAACCATTTCGACACGCTCAGCTGTCACTCGTGATGTCCGTATTCTCTACAACCTATGTTATTTCCGACTCGCATGTTGGAAAGAATAGAGAGGCTAACGGCTTTAGGTCTATATAAAATTAGAAGGTAACTCAATTGTATTCGGTTTCAGTATTGAGAAATATTGTGACAACATTTAGGCCTCTATTCATAAGCTTGTCCTATCCTTATCGCTTATTTTTCTTTATTACCCCGGTGATATTAAGGGGCGTTAAGAGGACGAAAATGGTAATCAGTGCGAATGACTACCTTGGGGCTTGTTTGTAGATACTGGACTAAGTTGTTCATGAAGCATTATAACGGTGCAGGGAAGATAAGGAAAACAAGCGATAAGGATAAGGTACGTTTACGAATACGGGCAGTAGCCATCAGACACGGCAATAGTAAGCCTGTAATAGCCAACGTTAATATAATCATCAGCCTGTCTACGCCCACTGCAGGGCAACGGCCTCCCCCGTTGATCTCCGATTATCCCTGCCCTGTGCCAACTGTTCCCAGTTTATCCCCGCAAGCTTCTTGATCTCATCTACCCACCTAACTTTCTGCCTCCCCCTGCCACGCTTGTCTTCTCAAGGGATCCACTCTGTTACCCTTAATGACCAACGGTTGTCTTTTCTTCTCATTACATGGCCCGCCGACGTCCATTTCATTTTCTCAATTTCTATTAATATGTCCTTAACACGCGTTTGTTCCCTAACCCACTCCGCCCTCTTCTTGTCCCTTAATGTTACACCTACCGTTTTCCGTTCCATAGCTCGCTGCATCGTCCTCAATTTAAGCTGTACCCTCTTAGTTAGCCTCCAAGTTTCTGCCCCGTTAATACAGCGTTAGGCCCGAGCATCGTTAATATAGCGAGAGCTAAATATTAGCGATCATTTAGCCAGCGCGAGGCGACACCGGCTAGGGACAAACCATGCCGTAACGACGAGTAGGCCAGGGCACCGACACTCATAGATCACTGTTCACAAATTTGATTGATTTGTATGGTTTAACGTCCCAAAACCAGTTCTGATTATAAGTGACGCCGTAGTGGAGTTCTCCGGAAACTTCGACCACCTGGGGTTCTTTAACGTGCACTGACATCGCACAGCACACGGGCCTCAACATTTCGCCTCCATCGAAACGCAGCTGCCGCGGCCGAGATTCGATACCGCGACCTTCGGATCAGCAGCCGAGTGCCATAACCACTAGACCACGGTGGCGGGGCTGTTCACGAATTTCAAGGGGCAGTAGAGAGAAGAAAGGGGGTGAGGGGGGGGGACATGTTCCTGCATATAGAATAGTGCTCGTGCTTGCGCACTGCATATTCCGGTATCGCCGCGTGGGCCAGAGACAGAACGTTCCACTGACCGTTGTAGCATGCTGCGAGCTCGTTGGTGGCGGCGCCGGGTATCTCGAGGTAGGGGTTCTCGATGTGCGACAGGGACGCCCTCGCGTGGTGGCTGATGCGGCACACGCTGTTGTCCGGGTCGCCCAGGTCGAACGAGTGGCAGCGGTAGGGCACGCTCAGGCACAGCCGCCGGCAGTCCTCCAGTGTGGTCACGTTCTGGAACACGGCGTCCACCGTCTTCAGGATCTTGCCGCTCACCGTGCGGAACTCGCACAGACGCACTGACTCTGTTACCACCGGAAAAAGAAAGAAAGAGAAAGGCGATGTGGAAGTGATTATTACAAAGAGATCATCTCGCTTTTCTTTCTTTCTTAATTCAATACTGCGGACATAATGCAAGGTCCAAGCAGGGTGAGGGAAAACGAAAGAAAACAAACAAACAAAGCAAATATAAACATAGTTAATACAGTTTGAGCAATCAAAATGTGACGGATGGCAACAAAGAATTGTTACAGTCTGTTACAGTGCTAGGGAAAAAAGAAAATTTGAATAAATCTGGTCGCGCAAAATATGGGGTCAAATAATGAGGATGATGGTGACGAGTAAGCCTTGATGTCGAAGATGAAAGATAGATTGATGGGTTACTTGCAAGTTCCCGATTCCAAAGCAAGTTAAGAAATTCTAAACGCGTGGTTTTTTGTCTGAGCTCGTCTTATTGATGTAAAAATAAATGGAGAAGTCGTGGCATTTGCTTTATCTTTGAGTATGGCCACCGCTTTTTACTTGATTCGTTTTCATTTTGTACTTGATTCATACAAAAATGAAAAGTAAGACAAATATTAAAATTAGTGTTCCAGTCGAAGTGTTCAAAATTCGTCTTTATATGAGTTCGCCGACTGTGTCCGCCTGAATACATGCGCGTCACGCACCACAGCGATATATTATAGCTCAAACAACAAGTCCACCCCTTTCTTATCTTCTCTTTAGACATCTCATTTTGTAAACGATTGGGCTCGAACCCGCAACCTTCACTAAATATAACGAGAGGGGGGGGGGGGTCGTCTTTGAGTCGCTCAAAGATAGGTATGGCTCAGAATAACAGAAAGCTAAGCAAGTTAGTATGGGTTCATCATGCAAAATATATATATATATATATATATATATATATATATATATATATATATATATATATATATATATATATATATATATATAGACAACACAATCTCTTCTCTCATGTCCATGCTTGCACGCCTTTCCTTTGTATAAGGTATAGCTCCGCTTTAAGACTATGCTAACAGGACGTCGTTCGGTGTGCTGAGGGCAATCAAAGCCGAAGCCTTGCGGAAGTCGGAGCCGTCACCTTCCGCTGACCCACAGCAAAGGTGCTTCCGGACGTCGGCATAGCTGGAGGCCTAAAGTCCTCACAGTCTGGCGCCGCAGCGTCACTTGAGGAAAGATTAAAGGGTTTCATTGATTTGTGAGGTTCTTACGTCCCAAAACCAGCTCTGATTATGAGAGACGCCGTAGTGGAGGTCTCCGGAAATTTCGACCACCTCGGGTTCTTCAACGTGCACTGAAATCGCACAGCACAGAAACATCAAAGGGGCCTTGCGACACTCTTTAGACATATTAAGATAAAGCAGGATCTATCTTGAAGGCTTCTGCGAATATATGAGCCAATATTACTGCACTGCTCGCAATAGCCAATTTGCAGTCAGGTTTCAAATACAGCTTGAAACCTCATGCTCTTCTTTCAACAAACTACACAAGGAGCACCAATTACCGCCGGTTAGAAGACAATAGACACCATAGAAAATTGTGAAGCTACCTTTCCTGTCATGCAGTTTGCCCAACTATAATGGCGCCGTAGTCAATTCTGCAAACAGTGTGTGCAAGCGCGGATTGTGTGCGCTTCCGCATCAAAAAGGTTGAGGATTCAGCCCTCGTGATGTAAACCAGCACAAAATACAAGTCCCAGTCAGTGCAGCTACGGCACTCCACCGATTTCAACAGGAAAGACACCGCGAGTGCTTGGGCAAAGACGCCGTGCAGGAAAGCCCACTTGTTAATTTTCTAAAGCTTTTATTGCACCCTACTATGGGAGAGCTGTCACAGCTGAAGTAGTAACGAAATGCATAAGATAGAGGGACTTGAACCTGTGCACTACTGGTTATGGTACTCGGCTGCTAATCCAGAAAAAAACGCCGGTTATATCCTAGCCGCGCCGTTGTCATTTTCAGTGGAGGCGAAAATGCCAGAGGCCCGCGTTCCGTGCGTTGGCAGCGCACGTCCAACAACCCCAGGTGGTCAAAATTTCCAGAGCCTCCCTTCTACGGCATTCCTCTTCTTTCTACTTTTTCATTCCCTTTCCCTTACATCCAAGGACGCTGAGCCGTGCTCCCGACATGGGCTGTAAAAAATGGCGTCCTTTCCTTATGCGATCCACAATTGTTATTCAATCAATCAATCAATCAATCAATCAATCAATCAATCAGTTTTATTGTGTAACATACATATAATGGCTGGTTATTATTATACAGGTAGTATAATAGTATTACTCTTATTATTATTATTATTCTTATTATTATTGACCCCGAGGAGGGTTTTTTTTTTTTAAATAATAATCTCGGGTGAAAGCGCTCGCTATATTGTGCCAGCAAAGTTGAAGCCAGCGCTTGCTCTGAGATGAGTCTACCAGATGATGCATCTCTCAATGAGTGCGAAGCCGGCTGGAGCCCAAACGAGATGCGAGCATGGTCTGCCGACCTAAATACGTACATTAGGATACCGCGCCCGGCTTTAGTTCAACTGCAAAATGGCAGTAAAAGGCAAGGTAACGGATAAGAGGATGTTCGATTTCCGACTGTACGATACGTGCACGGTGGTCGCCTGACCCAGCAACCGCGTCACTTACCACGCTCGTGGCCAACAACTCACTGTAGCTTCAGTGATGCTCAATTTACAAGTCTACCGCGGCGTTGTTCGAACGCCAAGCATCGCAACGCGCGGGTTCCCCGGTCGCCCGCATCGCGAGTGTCATATGTGAGTTAACCCTTTGCTGCGGTGCGTGACCGAGGCCGCCCACAATCTCACGCGCCTTCGTACAGCACGCTCCCACCGCGGTCCACCCTTGGAACGTTTACACACCCAGTCTGTTCCGGGCGGCATGGGAGCACGACGAAGACAACTTGAGTGACATGGCCTGCAATCAGGACGTTTGGAAGGGTTGCTGCTTACCGCATTTGCTCGGCTGTAACGCGTACCTGAGTTTCGCGGCATGTACTTCTGTTCTGCTGAGCTATGTGCCAAGATGACATGATGGAATATGAATCAAATCGCGGAAACCAAGATGCAAGCGGGTGGTACATAAATTTTAGAACTCGCATCCAGATCATTTAATATATACTAGTTGGCATGGGAGGGTACAGATGTGTGATTAACATGACTGATATCTCACGACATCAATAACCTGATATGCTCGTCGATGACGTTGCGATAAAGGATAACAAAATCTGGCGTATCTCACAACCACATTGGATGTATGGCTACGAGCCACGCGTAAATGAATGTTAATTTTAACAACCTATAAGAAATGACATTCGCGCGGTATTCAACCGGCAAACGTTCCGGGTTCGAACCCCTACGACCCGGATATGGCCCTCCAAATGTGTCGAATGTCGCCTTTGGGTCCCTTAAAGGAACACTGAAGTGAAAATGTGAAGTCGCTCAGGGTCGTAACTTACATTTCGAGAACTCGATTGCCGTTATTTCGCAGTGTTATACTCAATATTAAAAGAAACAATGAATGTCAAAAAGCTCTAGTTTTGAAATCCACGCCGGAACTTCGGCCTCGGATCGTCAGAAGGCCTATTTCCTTCTTTCATTTTTTTTTTTGTATTCTCGCCAAATTCGCTCTACCAAATATCCTGAAACACCCTTTGTTGTCTCTGGCTTCCTTAGGACACAACGTATGTCCTTCTTACTGACAAAAAAAAAAAACAAAAAGGCCCTCTCAGATGCCGTCAAAGATCCCTGTCGTCACGCATTTTAGTGGTGTAAGCGGCGTCGCCAATTGTATTTTCTTTTTTTTTTTTGCGCGTTTTCTAGCTTACCGTGGCTATCCTCCTTGCAAGATTGGTGTTTGTGGTATTGTGTGAAGCTAATGAACTATTGCGAGAACAATTTTTCTTTTTTTCACTTTTAGTGTCCCTATAAGCGATAGCGTAGGACCACCAGAAACTTTTCTTACTGAAGAGTTCAATTGAAAGAGAGAGAGAGAGAAAGCGCGCATTGCAATCGAGCAACTACGGTATACACGCTGGCCATTCTTTTGTTCCTTCTTGTGTTCGTTCGAAGTCACTGTTGCGCCTGTTGCCGTGGTCGTTGACGCGATTACGCGGTACGCGGCCTCACACATCGTCCAACCGACGAGGCCGCCTCGCGATCTCCCGTAATAGGTTGGGGGGGCAACGGGCGTAACGGGAAAGAACGATCTTCGTGGCGTATCGCCCTGTTCACGTCACTCACACCTCTAGCGACCCCACAGAGCTCAAGAGCGCGTGTTGCACACTCCTTTGAGTCTCGTCTTGAACAGCAATTTGCGGCCGTAAGGACTGCGGTCCTTGCAGATAAAATAAATAATGGAAGACCGAGGAAGACCGGACGAGAAAACGCCAGCAGACACGTTTATTCTGTAGGCACTCGCCAGCCTCAAGCACGAAGAAAAAGAGGAAGAGAGATGATTATGGTTATGTACAGATGAGAACGATGAAGTACGTTAAAAGTGCTCACACTAATTTCCCCCCTTCCTCGAAGCGGCCAACCTGGCCGCATTTTACAGATCGGCTGACCGAGGAATGAAATGTTTCATGCTGGAGACGTGAACGATCTCTGTGCTGCGACGACGGTGGTCGGTAACTGGGTGAAGTGGGGTGACGAGATCTGGGGAAGTTTGCTGAAGAACGACGTATGGATTGGATAACGCGGATTGGGACAATGGCATCTGTTATAATGGATATCGATCGATGGTTCTTGTAGGTTATCACCCGGATCCTACTTTAATATTTGGGGTTTTGCGTCCCAAAACCATGACTTGATTACGAGAGACGCCGCAGTGGAGGTCTCCCGAAATTTCGACCACATGGGGTTCTTTAACTTGCACTGACATCGCACAGCACACGGGCCTCAGCATTTCGCCTCCATCGAAATGCAGCCACTCCAGCTGAGTCAACCTTTCAAAGCGGGTGTATTCTATATAGAAATTCCGGATGTTATTTCAAGGAGGAGGAGAAAAAATGTAGGGGGGAGGGGGGCGGGCCGGGTCACCTATGTGTGTCTCACGTGCGTGCGCTTTGTGCACGTATAGAGACATGAAAATTTTAAAAGATCTCACAGGGCTTTGATCCCTCCTCTCTCATTGCCCCGCCATTTGACAACGCGATGGAAGAAAAAAAAAAAAGAAAGCACGATGGAGCAGCACTGAGAGTGAAAAGATAGCGTGCAGAACTGTGGAAGGTGTATTTATACATAGAGCGAAACGGCTCCCACGAGGTACTTTCGTTTGTTCTCTCCGCTTTATCTGAAAATAACGATTCGTGCTCGGCGGACGCTCAGGCGAGAGTGCAGCGAAATGCAAGCAGTGTTTAAATTGCCGATGTCGTACGAGACTGCCAACCGGCTTCATTTTTATTCTTATTAACTGTGTGCGTAAGAGAGCTTGGCATCACGTGTGTTGCTCCATACATCTTGGGCCATAGGTCAACAGTTCATAGCGAAGATAGCTCGCCTTTGAAAAAAAAAAAAAGCAAGGAAAAGAAGAATTCCCACAAATACGAAACAAATATGGTATAGACACGGCGTACAGAGAAAGTGTTCACTTCCTGTAGCCAAAACACACGCAGAAATACGATAGAGAGATAACTTGTTCTACGCCCGCAAAAACAGACAGAGAGAGAAGAAGTAAAGAAGAAAATCAACAGTGGCGTGCATGCCGTTGGCTCTGTAAGAGTAAAGGATTAAATATACATAGACAGACAGCGCGACGGACACCAAACGGTATTTCGCCAAGAAAGCAAAATATAAGCGAAGAAGGCTGCCTGGGAGAGACCACGTAGCAAGGTGAGGTGGGATCGATAAAAGACGAGCTTCTTTCCTTTCTTTCTTTTCTTTTTCAGCTCCAGAAAAACCAACGGTGCGTCGCATCGCACGTATAACACGTTCGAAGGTGCTGGGCCTTAGAAAGTGTCTCTAGGGAGTGAAACGTGTAGGCATTTAATCTTGTGCGGACGATAAGAAAAACGAGAAATAATGAACCTCCTTGTTTCTTCTTTATATTTTTTTTATCGAGCCGGAAGCTACAGCTCGACGAGCGAAAGTCAAAGGCACGGATTAGAGTAGCAAATGAAGAAGAACGAAAACAACAAGCAATGCCGAGTGGGATGCCGGAGAGGCTCTCGATGGCCGTTTTACAACCTCCGCCTCGTCCGAGTCCGTTCGGGGAGAAAGTTTACCGAACTGGCTCCTCAGACGAGGACGCGGGGGGAAATGTGAACTCCCAAGCCTGACAGAGCGACAGTTGTGTTCTCCACATACGCGCGAACTTGGGGCCGTTTTAAAACTTTCACCCGCGAGGCTTTGCCCGATAAGTGCTTGACCTCAAGTACACGGCTGCATCGCAAATGAAAAGAAAGAGCGGCAACATCAAGATTTGTCGCCACTTTCCTCTTTCACGTACCTCCAGATCGAAAGTACCGGAAAGCGTACGTACGCTTGTGTATTTACGTGAATCTGTCGGTAGTTCGACATTGCGTGCTCGGGGGCAAAAAAAAAAAAAAAGTAAAAGAGAAGTAGACGAAGAAAGCAGTGAGAGACGAAGCAGCAGGTCGTGGAACCCGCAAGCATGCAAGGACAGAGAGCGGTCTGCGTGCCCGAGGAAGTTCACGTCATGAGACACCAGCACCTGTCTGAGTCTTTCTTTTTTCGGTCTTGCCCGTATCTTACGCATCATCTATGGTGGGAGACCTCTAATACTAAAGTACTGTTCATGCAGCGTCGGAGTGCCACCTCGTGGTACGTGTTAAGCCAGATAATCCGCCTTCGCGTCCTGCGTCGCTGGCCGTTAGACTGGGGTGAAAGTCGCCTATACGAAAGCAAAAGGATCTGGAGAGAGAGAGAGATAGATTGAAAGGGAGAGGTACGGAATCGTTCGTTTTACAAAGCGCTAACCGGATTTTCGTGCCTGGGTAGGATACATTTCGAATTAAAGAATACGCCCTCACTCTAACCTGACATAGGGTGTAGCTGGCGGGCCTGAGCGTCGCGTCTATATAGCGCGCTGCAGATAACCAGCTTGATGTCGTCACGAGTAAAGTTATATAAGGTTAGAAGTTAGAAAACTACAGGTATATGAGGCCTGCTACGGGTTGTAATAAGCGCAGTACAACAAAAAGCAGTTAACACAGGCAGATTATGTGTGACCGCTTCTGATGCGCCCAGTGCAAAAGATCATCACCTTCACTAGCGCTGTCATTACAATACGGGGTGGGCATTGAAAAGACCACCATGACATCTTTACTGACACAGACGCGGGCAGCCCGCCGTTGCAACTGAACTTCTATGCCATTAGGTTACAAAAAGGGAGCGCGGGTTCTATTTCAGACAGCGGCGGCCACGTTTCGATTGGGAAAACGTGAAACAAACTCCCGTGTACTGAGCTTTAGGTGCGCGTAAAGTACCAAGCCTTCAGAATTGTCTAGAGCCTCCTCTATGGCCTGCCGCATTATCATATCCTGATTTTGGATGTGTGAAACCTCGTAGTTTAATTTTCTCGGCACAGACAGATGTATGTAGACATATGATCAGGTCCAGCTAAGCGGAATAGTAGACAGCATTAGATGGATAGCAAAGCATAGTTTATTATGCAAGCTAGGTGACTATGTTCGTCGTCGCCTTCACAAGGAGATGACACTGGCATTCTGCAATGACTAAACGCGCACTTTTAATGGGGATGCTCGTAGCCTTACCTTTAGAAAAGGAAAAAAAAAGAAAACGACATTTTGAGAGAAGGAGCGAATTAAGGAGGCGAGAAAGGAGCGAATGAAAGGCGTAGGTTAAGAAGGAAGTAGGGATTATAAGCAATCTGAATGACGCAAAAGGAGGCAACGGTAATGGGGAAGTGAAGAAAAAGAGAAAAAAAAATGGAAGACTAAATGAATTCAGGGTGGATAAAGTGTACACATAAAGCAGGAGAGTCCAATGACACGACACAAAGGACGGCGACATGAACAGGGAATATTGAAGGAAGAAATAGCATGAAAGAGGAGGTATAGGAGAATTAACGAAGGCAGAATCGAGAGAATGTTGATAAGAGGGATAGCAATGTAAAACGAAAGTGAAGGAGGCAAAGAAGGAATAAGCATGCCATGAAGATAAGGGAACTGGTAAATAGCGTGCGAGATTGGGTCCTTTAGATCGTCGCAATCCGGACTGCCATCTCCTTTCTTCGTTTCCGTTGGCACGGCATCGCTTCAATTTACGAATGTCTTTGAAAGCGAGGGGCACATTTTTTTCGTTCCGGTTCCAGTGGAACGGACCACCGATCGAGTCAGTGAACGGGGATGTTCGATCTCACATGCGATTCGGAGGATGCCGGGACCGGGACCAACGTCCTCAAGACGTTATAGAGATGCGAACCGCGTACATCGTCGCTTGCTGCGGGTTCGATACACTTGCCTTGTAGACACATCACACGGGACCTGCAGCATTATGGGCGCATAGTGAAGAAAGGCTGCCGGCTCGCACTGTGTGTAGGTATTGCGCAGCGAAGTTATTGTACCCGAAAAAGAGGACACCCTGGAGCGGAATATTACGCACGTCCGGTCCTTGTTCGGTTTTCAAACGTTCGCTTTCTGCTCAGGCTATTGTTCAGAAGTTATAGCTGCTGGGAGACGGCGACAACAGACAACTTCCGGCCAAGTGCACGAAACGAAACCGAAAGTTCGGCAAACCGAACAAAGACAAGGGTTCCATACCTGGCCCCTATAATGATGTACCAAGAGTGTGGCGCGCTTTCAAGTTGTGTACATGAAAACGCGATCGCAGTGATCTAACAAACAAACAAGGGAAGAAGAAAACGAACAATGAGATATTCGAAGTCGGCGGAAAGAATAAACAAACACGTGAAGCCGTCAGTAGGCGAAAGACGACGCGTTTTCTCAGTCCTTCTGTCGAGCGCGGTGGGAGTTCAGATAACGAGGCATTTACATCGCACCTTTTGGCAACATTGTATTACACAGATGTCCCGCGCTTTCACGTAATCCGCTAATAGGCGGTGGAACGTGATTTGATCTGGGTAGCCGAGTCGGAATTCCGGTCGTGGTTCAACGGGTTGCTAACCTCTGGTCTCTCCTTTACCGCCGGGATTACTTCCAACCGTATACTCTCTGGGACGGTGTATTCTTAGAAAAAGGGATGAGGAAGGGGCAGGAGGGACCAATGAAAGTTATTGCTCTCCTTCTACGTAGGAATATGACGGCGAAATATCGATTGCGTAGTAGAGGACATCAACTCCATGACCGCACTTTCGACCTTATTTATTTCATTTATTTACTTACTTATTTAAACATACTGCGGACCAACATTCTGGTCCAAGCAGGAGTGCAAAAGAAAACATCAAGTGAATTGTTACAGCAAAAAATAAGAATACATGACTGTTGCAAACTAAAGAACACAATCAGTACACTAAAAGAGGCATCACGTCGGTGAAACAACAAGATTACAAAATATGGGAATATATTTGCGGCGTGAAGATCTCACGTTCTGCCTTGTCTCTGACTACGGGTCATTCAACTTGTCGCTTACAAAGGAAGACGGCTCTGCTGCACAAGACCACCAGTCGTTGACCAACTGCAGTTCTTCATCTCTGCTTCACCAAACTGATACAAGTGCCGTATTAGACGTGCCGTACAGTGACGCCGTATTCATGAGCATCGTCTCTTAGTATCTGCACTATTTGAATACGTTGCAGACTATAGATTTTTGCGGAGACTTTCATTCATAAACATGTGCAGTAACGGTCGACTTTGCGCGATCAGAGAAGATACCTTGAGGTTAGGATACGATAGGTTCTTTGATGAGAGATGTGTAGTGTTTGCCTGGCTGATATGAAAGATGTGAACCAACGTTAAAATAGAGAAGAAAAAAAAAGCACAGAAAGTAAGTCGATTGCCGCTATTTCTGGCCATCTGTTTTATCCGGTATATTGAAGTTGAGCCACACCTTTCATATTATGCATGCAAAGACTAACCCAACACCGCACCCTGTTTCCTTGAAGTTGCGCCTGGAATGCTGTGCGTATTTCTGGGCGGTACGACGATGCATTGAATTGCGTACAAATTCCGCGACAGGTACTATCCAGATCTTGTCATTTCATGTGATCATCTGTTGCTCCTGCACTGCGTTCATTCAAGCTTTCTGTCGCTAACTTAACCCCGTCGCGAAGTTCCACCCCCGCGTCCTGGATAGTCGAAAAGACGAGAAAGCACGTGAACAAAAGGTTGCACAGAGAATGAATGGACGCTCCCATTGTTGAGCTCTTTCATTGGCGTAGCTTGACTACGTGGCTTCAGATTTTTGGATGCACTTCAATATAAATACATATATTTTCTTCATTCGTTCAATTCAAAACAATGAATCCCAGTTTTACTGAACGGGTTCCCTTGATCACGAAATGAGCCAAAGCTAGTTGTACCTAAGTCTACGTAGTCAGTGCTCCTTCTGACGTAGTTTGTTGAGAGGAGGTCATGCAGTTTCCAGCTGTGTTTAAAACCATATTGAAATCACCTTTGCGTGCGGTACACTAATATTTGGCACTCATGTTGACATAACTCTTCATGAATTATCTACACCGTTTCCTGACGATGCTCGAACAGTGTTGCAGGGGTCCTTTTAGCTACGGGCAAGACTATGAAACACAGTGACCAGAAGCGGTGACCAGAAACAGACAAAAGAGACTCACCATCGACGCAGTTGCTCTCCAGGTACTCGCTGGTCTCTGCAGCGGGCACGAAGTACCGGTCCCCGACCACTGAGTGTCGATCCATGTCGCTGATGGCGCACTCTCCCGTCGACGGGTCGAAATTGGCAGAGCGGCACTGGAACTCGGTCTCGTCCAGGCACAGGTCCATGCATTCCTCGCGAGCCACGGCGTGCAGACGCTTCCTTGCCAGGTCTCTCAACGCGTAGCCCGTGACCCGCTCGAAGGCCCAGTCCCTATTGCAGCGACGCTTTCCTGCATAAAGACAATCGCGTTACCGGTAAGATACCGTTCTACACATTCATGAGATAGATATGGAAACGTAAGAAGAAAGACAGACAGGCTAACCATGTTTCACCTGGTTCACTACCCCATACTTGGGGACAGGGAAGTGAACAGAAACATACCTATGAAAGAAAGAAAGAAAGAAAGAAAGAAAGAAAGAAAGAAAGAAAGAAAGAAAGAAAGAAAGAAAGAAAGAAAGAAAGAAAGAAAGAAAGGACAAGCGACGCGCACGCACACATTGCAGAACTCACCGCGCAATCCCAAACAGTCGCAGTCATCTTGAGAAAGTACAGCAGTGCTATTGTGGCCGGTGCTGTTGTTCTCACCGAAGCAGAAAGCGTGTACGTGAAGTTTTTAGTGGCTATTTACGCTGACAATTGCGTGATGATGTTATCCTGCCCTTTTTCCGTCGTTTTTTACGGTCTCATTTGCTGTTGATCACGTCAATTGAGAACCAACTGTAGTAGTGACCCTGTGGCAGACGCTGACCCTTAGTCGATCCACGGCCGCTGGATGCTGTAGACCTTATAGTAAGCATATTAAGAAAGCGCAACAACACATGATAATGAAAGGACACGGCCTGTCCCGTGTCCTTCTTCGTCCTCTTTTGTTGTCCTGTTTTTAATATGAATCCTAACCACCTCACCCTAGTGTCACTTCGAAACTTCATTTCTTATACTAGGCCCCTATTCGGTGTTCCTGCAAACCCTATAGATACACAGAAAGGAGCTCTGTTAATTGCAACGCTTTCGAGAACTTACGTCCAATTACTTCCCTTGAATAACCTTAGCGTGCGGTGACTTTTATTTCATGTGTTTACATAACGATGCAAGAGGCATAACGATGCAAGAGGGTCGCTGGGTGCGTTCTATTATTAACGACTCTGCAGCTACTATATACAGAAGAGAGGTAACGTTCTGTGAAGGCTGAGTTCCCACATACTAATATATCACGAGCCTCCACAAAAATAACGAACAGTAAAGAAAAAAAAAGAAAATCTGCCTCGTAGTGGTTTCGAAGTGATCCACTAACCCGTCCTTTCCAGTCCACAGGACTCACACAAATTTCCAAGCCGCCTCCATTCAAGGAACACCCACGCATGACTTGCCTAAATAACCAGGGTTCTTTGAACGGCTTAAAAAAGATAAAAAATAAGGGCGCCTGTAGTCAGACGTATTCGATATACGATCCTCCGAGTTCCTTTACAAAAGCCATTCACACCTGTAATCACGGAGGCTACGGGGGCCCCTTCCCTTGCGTGCGCCTTCACGCGAAACGATGACGAAAGAGCCTGCACATGAGAATATCCCACGGGATACCATCTACCGCCGATGGTTAAAAAAAGAAGAAAAATCCTGCTGTTCAGAGGTTAGCGTGCCACGGTCGGGTAACTTTTCTATATACGATAAGGAAAAGAAAAAAGGGAGGGGGAGGGTAGCGTGGGACGAAAAGTGGAGCCATGTCGACGCAGGGGGTCACCGCAGACGCTTTCTGCGGGAGCAAAAGAGGTTGTGACTAACCCTAAAGTGCAGGAAGCGCATTTATGAGAAGCTTATCGTTGCTACTAATCAATGGCGTTATGAATACGCTTGCGATGCCGAGACAAAGGCAATCATTTGAATCGCGCCTCTCTGGACAGCGTGAGTCAACCGCATTGCAGTCATTCCTTCTGGCAGTATTAGAGACGATAGTGCCAGTGTTACCGCAAGAGGCTACGTAAGTTAACCTGAGCTCTTTCACTGTCATGCAGTGGAGAGCGATAGATTACCCACTGAAGTATGTAGAGAATTTCAGCTGTCAGTATAAACCGATTTGAGTAAGCTTGAAGCCTTGGTAGATCTCTTTCACAACATTAAAGATGTTCCTTTGAGGCGGATGATGTTAGCAGGTTTCAGAAACGACTTTTCACACCTGCCGGTAGTTATATCTCAAGGCTTTGTTACATCTTCGGCCGAACAAGTTCACGGTGGTTACAGTTAGTCCAGAGGAGCAGGATAAAAAAGACGATGGTCTATGCAAGTTTGTCGAGAACTGTTGGCGAGCACCAACAGAAGACAATGCAAATGTTGACGGGAAACAATGCCAGCGTTTTGTTTTTCCTCTTTCGATGCAGCCAGACCAGCAGCCGGCAATATTGTTCACACCCCTATACTCTATACAGCAACTGATGCAAGCCAGAGGCGCCTGGACAATCTAGACTACAGCAGAGGTCTATAGAAACGAGAAAAAAGTCTGGCGGATCTCACGTCTCATGCGAACCGACGTTATGCGAAGCAACCAGGGTGGAAATTGCCTTTGCCCAACTGTTTGACACTCAACCAAGTGTCCGAGTAGAATTAACGTCTACGTGCGACTTGAGTACAAGCACCATCAGCAAACTGCTGATGCGATATGTTTATTCGGGATAGTTATTTGCGATATGTTATTTGCGATATTTTCACGTGAGAGTAGCGGCCGTGGACGGGCGGCTGCGTGCTTGCTTGGAACCTTGGTGCCTCGGGTTTCACTTCAGCTTCAGCGTTTCACTTCAGCGTGTCACTTCAGCTCAGTAAAGAACACGGATTTCCACGTTCCACTCTCATAAATACACGAAGACATATAAATTTATGCACGTATAATTCTGTCTTCGTCATTGTAGCGTTATTCTGGCTATGCGAGAAGTTTTAAGCGTGGAACTATTTGTGTTCTCAAGGGGGAACGGTGCGCTGGAGGTTACGAGGTGCGTGGGAAGGGGTTCATTGCAGACTTAAGTTTGTGGGGATCGAGGCATATATGCCCGTCGCAACTGCACGGGCGTCTGCCTTTTTCTGCCTTTTCCGCGCTCAACCGGTTCTTCCCAGTTGCTTAAACTACTAAGAAATTATGATAACATGAGCTGTCAAGAGACAGGCCAGGAAGCACATATATAGCACTGCTAATGCCCAGTACTCACCGAATAGGCATATCTTCTGCGCGTAGAGTGTGAACACGGGAAACTGTGAGACCGCCAGGGACGCCGGCCGCTCGGTGGCGCTCGAGGTGAAGAGCACGCACAGCCCGGTCTCGAAGTTCACCGACTGACACGAGGCGTTGCGGCGACAGTGGTCCAGGCAGTCGGTCAACTGCAGCGTGCCGGGCTTCAGCTCGATCGTGTCGGACGGCGCGCTGTACACGTAGCCCGTGACCAGCTCGAAAGTCAGCCGGCCGTTGGGGCAACCACCTCCAGATGCTGCAAGGTAGACAGAGTACCGGTATGAGGGACACGGCAGCGTTATGAGGGACACATGAAGATGAAGACATGAAAGTTTCTGGCATGTAAATGCAACGGCCATAATAATTCACAAGGCTGGACCCGGTAGTCAGAAACCTTTGTGAAGCTACAACCGTTCTTGAGACAAAATTTGAGACAACCCTGCTGGTAGCTTATCAACAGGGTAGCTTACCCTGTTGGTGGGAACCCTTACCATCGAAAAGTTAAATGAGCTTGAATGGCTGATGAAACATAATATTATAATAATTTCTCGGGGTCTTACGTCCTAAAACCCCTATATGATTATGAGAGACGTCGTAGTCGAGGGTCCCGGAAATTTAGACCTCCTGGGGTCCTTATACGTGCACTGACATCGCACAGTACACGGCCTCTATTTCGCGTCCATAGAAATGTGGCCGCTCTGGCCGGGATTCGATCCTGCGACCTCTGGTCATCATCCGAGTGCCATAGCAACTAGACTACTCTGGTGGGGCTGGCTCATGAAGTCGCGCAACAAGTACTTGTGAAGAAAGGCATTCAGCTGGACTTGTGGAGACTTTCTGGCGCGTCCCCTGAAATTTTTTCCGGATGTTGCCATTTTTCAAGTCGCAGAAGCCTCACCACCATTCATGTAATATTAACTGGTACCAAAAACGGCACTCGTGAATTGCAGCCTCTTTGGTACTTATAGATAAAAGTAAATGCCATTGGCCGATTGCCACATAGATATGAAACAGTTACGCTTGTCAGAACAAATAAAGAAGAGACGAGACGGCGGTTTTATCCTGCTGTAACATATTTACCACTTTAGACGTCTACTCTTGGACATGCGGCCGTCGTCAGATGAACGACCTCAGAGAAAAAGGAAAGGGGTGAGTATTGCTCCACGTAGCAGCAAGCTTCGCAAGCAAATGTAGCAGCAGAAAAGCAAGACTCGAGAGAAGAATAACGCCACAAAGAAAAGGTGTCACGGCGGAGAAAGCAGGTACATGGACAACAACAGGAGGGACGTGAATAGACGACACGAGCGCAGGTAAGCGTTCCAAAACGGCCTCTTCCTTCGCCCTGTCGTTGCCTCCCCCTAGAAACAGGCTGCTGACGCTTCACCTGCTGAGTGCCGCTATACTGCTGTCGCCGGAATTCGCCTGGCGCTATGGGTGGACGACACCGAAGTCGAGCGGCGTCTCGCCCAGAAGCCATGCTGGCGTGGCTTTCGTTTATGACTGCGTCGTGATAGTCGAGTACAACGCACCCCCTCCCTTCGCAACAACACCAGCTGCAGCAGCTTCCGTTCAACGTCCCACCTCCGGGACTTAAGAGATGGCGCCGTAGCACGCATCGCCGAACACGCGACTCGTGACTGAAGAGTTGAGACAGTGACTCTTCATTTCACTTAGGCCTGGTACATTCACAAGGGGTGTAGTGTAGGCGAGGGGGGACTCTCTTGCCAGCCGCTCCAAAAGATAGCATCGCGCTTTGCGGAGCGACAGCTTCTAGTTCGGTAGCCTAATGGACTACTCTGCGTGGCGTTGACCCGATCGACGAAGCAGTGGCCGCGCTGTCGCGGCATTGTGTTCGGTTTTGCGTGAGCGTCGGAACGTTTGATGCCCCATGGCAAAAAAAAAAAAAAAAAGCATCCGTGTGATCGCGTTTTGTTGTAGTTCGCGTAGCCGCATGGCTGTGAGACACGATGGGATCGCAAGAACGGTGAATGGAGACGTGGAGAACGCGTGGTGTCCTTTGATCCAAAAGTGAATTTTGCGGGATTCCCGGACGGGAAATGCGATGGAGCGAAACTTGCTTTGCAGTTACAATGGTAGTAGACACGCCGTCTCTTTTCGCGTTTTGTTTTTATTATGCAGTATATTGCACAAAGATCACGGGCACCAGGTGCGATGCAGTGGTTATGGCGTACTATTAACGTTGTGCCGGCGCCTTATTTGTGCGCCAGTATCGCCTCATATCATATCCATAAAAAACGTTGATAATGAGATTTCGTATAACCCACATGACTCAAAGGTTTTTGTCAGTATTGAAACCCTAACCAAGCTATGGCGAATAAAAATGCTATACTACCCACAAGCGAAAAAAAAAAAAAGAAGCGCCAAGCTTTGCTCCGTGCCCCACAATTTAAGCATGCTTTCGTTAGACGATAGCTAGCCACACTGATCAAACGCCTTGTAGAAAAGCTTGTTATGGTACGTGTCCACTGAGTCTTCTTAAAATTAACATGGGAAGTGTGGAATCCACTTATAAAATTCACATCTATGCCATTATTCATCGTCCTTCTGGCCATATGTATCATATTAGCTGTCAATAAAATGATCTCAGTGACAAGTTAGCACCTTCAGCTTATGGCACTGCGTTCGTTTCCAAAGAATGACACAGTCACAAATACTAAAAACGAAAGGGTCTTGTCACATTTTTCCACAGGCAACATTTTGACTATAACCTTCCCGCAGTTTATCGAAATAGACTTGTGACTTTCGCAATGGTCACATTGCTTACGAACTTGTTTGAATGTACAGGGTGCATTAGCACTTACAGAGTTAGAGTGGTGCTTCTTTTGCCTGTTTACATCAGCGGCATTACTACCTTTGTATAAAAGCATAGTACCCTGTATGTATATAATGCAATGCTCAAAGCTCACCGGAGGTTCTTGCTTAAATCTTCATAATTGAGAGAGCCGCCTCGCTTACGTTATTATATACCGAACCAGCCGTGAACATATACACTACACGCTAGTTATACACGCTAGTCAGTTACACACGGTTTTCCTACTGGCAAGCCCGGGCATTGAAAGAGCTGCAACCACTTTGCGTTACACAAAGTTAGCCGTACACTGAAAGAGGTGTAGCAAAACTGCATCAGTACACTGCGAACGCTTCGTAGTGTAGATTATCTCATTACTAAAACGTGCGTGCGTTCGTATGTGTGTTCACACATTAAGAGTTTCCTCGCTTGTGAATGCTTTTTACACGTGCGATAGCCGTGAGTCATGTCTGTGGGGTATACAGGAGAGTTGTGAGGGGTCATGTCACTTGAGTTCATGTCGCTTGTGCGAGGCAGATCAAAAGGCTGCATGCCATTTTCGAGCGTCCGTTGTAATGTTAAAAAGGAAGAATCTAAAGAGAAAAAGAGAGAGAAAAAAATGATTTTCAATGCATTCCCTTCCTGACTCAGCGTTCAAGTGTATTCAGAAAGGGACCGACGCACGCTCTGGCGGCGGAAACGAGCAGAGCGTCACGACTTCCGTCACGGTCGCTGAACACAGCAACCATTGCGCACTTCATCGCTGTCGCTGTTTACTTTATGCGAAAAAAAAATTTTTTTTTTGCCTTTGGTGAGCACACAATACTGACGCTCGCCGCACGCCCAGTGATAATGAAATACTGAAAAAAATAATAACGTAAAAAAAAAACGAGATGACGGGATAGGCCGGAGGAGAGGTTCCGGACGATTTCCCTGGAATCGATGCGTTTTTCAAAGCCAAACATTAGATTTGCTTTTCTTCACAGCTTCGACGCGAGTACGCCTATAGGCGTCGACAGAGAACACTCCTTCCTCCGTGGGTGACCTTCGAGGAATGGAGGAAATGACGCCGGTACAGGGCGTTTGAAAAATTTCGCCATGTAGGCATAAGGGATAACCAAGAAAGAAAAAATAAAGACGTTCTATTCTTCATGAAGTATGCGTCGTCGGTATTCTATGATAGAGCACGTAGCGCGCAAGCGGACGTGTTACATACAAGGTGTTTCAGCTAACTTGAGCCAACCTTTGAAGAAATGTAAGCTTTATGGAGATACACACACCTTAGTATTATTCACTGCCGTCTTGGGCGCTTGAAACTGTGTATAAGTGACCTCAGATAATTAATATTATTAATTAGTCACCTTTTAAACTGTGCCTCTAAAAGGAATATGTTCGACAGTGAAGTTGCGAAGCATGTTAGTGTGTAAATAATGTTTTTTTTTTTTTTTGACGCTAAAGGTGCCATGGTTTTAAGTTTTTCGGGCTTCTAAGAAAGTTCGCGAGATTTCAAAAATTACCACGTTTCAGAGTATATCGTAGCCAACTATGGGAGAGCTTGGTAAAACTGTCCTGTTGTCTCTGATGCCAAAGAAGAGATCTGTTCAGAAGAACTGTCCTGTTGTCCCTGATGCCAAAGAAGAGATGTGTTCAGAACAAATGTAAACGATTCTGGGTGTGGGAACCTTAGTGTGGGAAAGACGCGACACCTGTCCCAGATTACCATGAATGCATCACGAAGAGAGATTGCCCATGCTGAATAGATATGCACTTGGGGAAACAGGTTGTCACCGCTAATACAGCAAATAAAAAAAGCGGAAAAAACTGGGCCCGTATTCACAAAAGCAACTTACGACAAAAATGCTCGTAAGAGAAAATTTCAGCCAGTCCCGATGCTGGACATATCATTACAGAACCCGACTGACCAATGGCCAAACGCACTTACGAAAGACAAGTTATATGAATTCGGCCCCAGGTCCATTGCCACTACGTGCGACCCTCATTGGCGCCCTGCCTTTGTAAACCACCTTAATCCCCATTTGCTGAAATTCCGCAGCAAGCGACAACGTCAGTCATGCAGCGCGCTTAGAAATCAACCAGTGCGTATGTTCTTAAAGTAAGTTATTATTCTGTTTAACAAAGGACACAATTAGCCCTTATATGTATGCGCACAAGGTACACGCACGACAGGTTATTACAACCCATTGTCCTTTAGTAATTAGAACCCAAATGATAGTATAGAGGCTATATGCTAGTGTGATGTTTAAGCACGACATCAGGGGCTTGATTCTTTGTTGTCTTGATCTTGATGGACGCATTCTCACAGGAGTGATGCGCAGCTAATCTTGCAGTCCGATAACGCTCTGTACAGAACACATTAAGGTCATTAAGGTTTTGCTATAAAAACAAGACCATTACAATAACTCGAGCGGTCCTACACGACAAGAGACAAAATTATTTTCGTCAAAACCTTTTAGGGGCGAAGCTCCTTAAGGCGTGGGTCGTGCGTCCCCGATGTATGTAGTAGTAGTAGTCGTAGTAGTAGGTAGCCACCGGCGCGTGCCTGCCGGAAGGCACGCACGCGCCGAGGGCGAGCGCCGGGAGCCACGCGCTCCCCGGCAAACTCGACACTGCCCCGGCAAACGCGAGAGACAACGTTGGCGCAGGCAGCGTCTCCTAGCGAGTTTCTTGATTGAGAAATACCGACTGCTCGCGTTGGAGAAGCGTTCACTGGCAAAACCCATACACACACACACACACACACACACACACACACACACACACATATATATATATATATATATATATATATATATATATATATATATATATATATATATATATATATATATATATATATATATATATACACACTGGATCTTGACTTGCAATGAAGTGCCGGTGGGAGATTTCACTTGTGCATTGTGCATAGTTGAACCGTGAGGATTCGTAACATGCGCGTTAACTAAATTAATCCGGAACTCGGCACGATCTACGATGCACATCCCGAGCTTCGCCCACTCATCATCATTCACTCCGTGGATATGCTGTAATTTTTTTGGCTGACGTCATCGTCTGAGGTAAAGGAAGCCTCCCTGTATTTTCTGTCCTGCAGCTGCAGGTTTCTGTCCGTTCTAGTATGTGCTCGCCAAGGTGGGCTACTTGACACCAATTACGCGCTATTTCCTTGTCATTAATTTCAATCACTGGTACCACGAAATTAAAGATTAGCAGTAAAACTTCCTCCATGAAACGCGAGCATTTTTTTTTTTTTTTTTGCCGGCGACAGTTCCTACGGGGCCTTTACTGATGCGCACTTATACTGCATCTGGAGGACGCCGACGCCAGATCTCTTCATCAATGCAGCGAAGCCGAACTGTCAGTGTCAATCTTCGTCATTGCCTTCGGCGCAGAATTCTACGCCGAAGGCAGCAGTAATTTTTGGAAGTACTGGAAACATTTTTAAAAGTTGCCCACTTGCCGAGGTTTCCTTTGGTTTCCAAATTGGTGACGCATCGTACTCATAAAAGAGAGATAGAGAGAGATGAACAGCAGTGTGACGTCATCCCAAAAATCCGGCTCCTCCATCTATCTACGTATTCGCCTACGTATTTTCAGTTTCCTTCTTCCTTCCTTTCTTTCTTTCCTTCTTTCCGATTTCTTTCTTCTTTTCCAAGGGAACAACAAACTACCAGCACGCCACCAAAAGCCGGAGGCGTCGAAAGCAGCCCTGCCCTCGTATCCTGGTTCACTCAGGAAGATCCTCCACGCCCGCTCAGCGACTTTCTCTTAGCCCTCGGGGCACCAGGTATATACGATAGCGTCCCGGAACAAACAAGACACACACACAAACAAAGCAAGAAAGCAGTAAAGAAAAAAGAAAAAAAGTGGCACCAGAAAGAGAGTAAGAAAACAAAGGAATGACGATACGAACGCCGGCATCTCCAAGAATCCCGGCTGAGTCCTCGATCCGCCCACTATATATCGTACTTTCCGCAGGCTCTGTGGTGTGCACACCCTACCCATTCTTCAGGGCCTCATTTGCTCGGTCAATGTTCACCACGTAGGAGCGTTTGCTCGCGTAAATGCGCACTCGGTTGAAACAACGCCACTGGTATAAGCTCTAGATAGTTCCGTGAATACTCGCGCATAGTGCCAACCGAAAGCACATTGCAACAAGCTGCCTGTATCGTGACGGCTGCTATACTGACGTTCGACCTTTATTTCCAGGCAGCAAACACGGTGCCACAGATGTGGGATCTTGCCTAGAACCTGCGTCATTTTGCACTGGTGCTGGATATTCTATATTTAGGTCATACTGCAATGACTCGCTTCGAATTACCTCTTCAAGTAGCATGATTATTCGGCTCAGTGAGATACTACGGATGACAGCCACCGAATCCCGTGGCTATCCTTCACCTTTGATATGAACTGACAATCAAAGTACGTATAGCTGCGGTATTATAGTTAGGTTACGTAATGGTTTAGTCAAGTGATAATAGAGGGAATGTTGGAAGCGCCTGCTTCTTGTGTCTATGTCCCACTTGTGACTGCCTGTCACAAATATCTAATTCATAAACGTAAATTTGCTTAAAAAGTGCGAAACGTCGGGAATCGGATCAATATAAGGCTGTATTATTAACAGTACAAAATCGAGCAATGTTCTGAAAGGCAAGGCGATTAAGTCACTGCAGGCAACACATGGTGATGACTGCGAATGATTTTAGACACCAGACATAGCGTTTACAAGTTTCAAAGGCATAAGCGCTCTCAGTAAATTGACTGTGCGTGTGCTATTACCGGTAAACGCGCGGTGTTACTTTCGCGTCGTATCAAGAGAATGCACAACAAAACACAAGAAACTTCTGTAAATTTTGACGCAGCACAATAATCATATTGGCTCTCTGATATCGAGCGTGACTACTAGCCCTACATTATACGCCGAATTTGACGGTACTTTAACAGTGTTCCCCAAAGGAAAACGAGAAACGCACAACCCACCGAATCGGGCACGCGATGGAAACCCAAGGCACGCAATGCGAATAGACGCCGCTTTGCTTGGTTCGCCGCGTTCATCAAACACAACAAAAACAAATGACTACGTAGAAGTAAAGCAAACAAACAAACAAGAAAAAAGCATCAAAGTGTGACGACCGGGGTGATTACCGGAAAGGAAAGAGTCGAAGCGCGATGTGTGGTCACAAACGAAAAGAGATGCATTTTTCACCATTGAGGGTGAAACAACGCAGAACGAAAGCGTACAATAAACACAGAGAAAATACACAACTTCGAGCGAGGGGGAAAGGAAGCTCGCGGGCGTTGTCGTCTGCTGCGTGGGTCTCCGTGTAGCAGACGACGAGTCATTGATCCGAGAGAAGTGTATAGTCTAGAACGGCTGTGCATTAAGAATAAAAGAAAGAAAGGGTTGGAGAAGGGACCGCCTGTGACGAGGAGGGTCTACGGGCCAGGAGGGGAGCTGGCTAATGCGGTTTTGTCTTGCGACCGGGCGAGGCAACGAGCAAGCCTGCCGGCCGGCTGGCCGACCTACCGCGGTTGAAATATACGGCTTCGTCTTTTGGCGCAATTTGTTTGCGCTCGCCCAGGGAGAGACGGTAGGCGTGTGCGGTGGCATCAACCACTTTCGTTTTCCTTCAGCGAAGACGAAGGGAATCTTCGTATAGTGCTCGGCAAGTGAAGGATATTGGGAGAAAAGAACAAAAAACAAGACAGTTCTGGTGGAACGAACACAGGTTGTCTACAAATACGAAAAGCCTTATGAACTCGCACATATATATCCCTATACATAAAAATTAATTTGGCTATGATATATTCACTCAGAATTCACCTCATTTCCCAGTGTTACGGCTGCGAAAGTTAGTCAATTTATGTTGAAAAATGGAATGCAGTAAAGAAATGTAGACAGTTCAGTTTAATGCGTTAAAGAACCCCAGGGGGTTTTACATAAGGGTTGGTTACATGAAAAACAAATACAAAACGTTCTTTATACAATGGAATAAATTTCTTATTATGCAGTGTTGTTAGTACATCACTGTAACCTTTATTGCGTATCGGTATTTTTAAGACAGCCCGCGAGAGAGTTCAACTTAGCCACCCGTAGTCGGTGTTTACCGATTGTAAGCCTACGCTAATGAACATTGCAAATCAATTACTGATATTTAACGGAAATTAAACGGCATTGGACGAAATTAGCTTTCATTTGGCTCGCATTAGCCAGCGTGGACTAGATCTTCTATATTGCATTACTCTTATAGAGTGTCAATGCCACTGACGTAACGTCAAGTGATCCTAAAGACAGACATGATGTGCTCCAATGCTCCCCAGAGATGGTTTAATACGTGGCTCACTAGCTGCGCGGCCAAAGACAGTAACGCTCCTGATTACGTTTCTGTCGAGGACTTTAAAACCGCACAGCTCTGCGAGGACCGAATCAAAGTAAAAATAAGAAAAAATAATGCAGGCTACATTTATGTCCGAACAAGATGGCGGCTCTGCAAAACGCATCACATGGAGAAGTGCCGCTTGTTCGCATAAGAGGTAGCCACGTTTTTTAATGGGCTTATTGTAACCTGCAAGAAGCTTTTCACAGCTTCGAACAGCAGAGAAAATGTTAAATATACGGGAATTTCGTGAGATTTTTCTGAGCTTTGTTTTGTCGACCCGAGGGCAGCAACGCTTAGCACGGGCATCTTCCAGGCGCTTCCGAACATCACCCATACTCGGACTTAATGCTGTCTTCTAGTTTGTTAACGTAAATTGTTTACCATGCTGTACACATTCGCAGCGCGCGTTCAGCCTTGCAAAGTGATCACTGATAATCTGAAAAAGATTATGTCCGTTACTATCATAGCACGCGGATAATTCCTATAAAAAAACAACTACCATACACTTTCGCACTGTGTTATCTTATTGTCTGTGCCGATGCGGCGCTTAGTGGAAGGTCAAGGGTTCGATTGAACCGGGGCTTTTGTACGAACGACAGCGTAAGGTCAAGCTTTCGTGGTAAGGGATAATCTACGCCCGAAAGGATGCCATGAAATTTTCTGACATCATGACCACCGTTTGTGTGTGTGTGTGTGTATGTGCGTGTGTGTGTGCGTGCGTGCGTGTTAAATATGTCCCCCTGGCATGGGAAAAAAATTAAAATGAGGTAGGTGTAGCCCGCGCCACCAGAAGGTATATCGGGCTTAAAGCCAATTGCACAATAAAGAAATAAGGGGAAATGTTCCCAAAAACAAATTGTGTGGAAAAGCCAATTGGAAAAAAAAAAATGCATGTATTCGGAAGCAAGGCCTGCAGGGCTTTTCCTTCTATAGTAAAGACAGAAGATGAAGACTGTGGTAATGTGAGTGCCAAGTAGAACGTAGCAGTGAGAGCTTCCAGCAGCGAGAGCGTCCTTGGAACAAAGCGGGAATGCACTGGTAGGTGTTGTTTAGAGTTCCGTGACCGACGACGTAGTGCAACTGTGTGAATTTGTGTGTGTGTGTGTGTGTGTGTGTGTGTGTGTGTGTGTGTGTGTGTGTGTGTGTGTGTGTGTGTGTGTGTGTGTGTGTGTGTGTGTGTGTGTGTGTGTGTGTGTGTGTGTGTGTGTGTGTGCGCGCGCGCGCGCTTTCTGGCTCACCCACTACCTTCCTGAGTAAACGAACAGCGACGACCTTGGGATACCCAGACAGTTAGTTAACCCACTACAACGCAGCTCAAGCTACATCTCGCCCCTATTAACCCGGTACTTCCACTACGACCTGCGCCCGTGCGGCAGCCCCGTAAATCGGCTTTTATTACGCTTGAGCAAGCCAGCAACCTAACAGCAATCTTTAATCGATCATTCCGTTTTGTTGTCTATCTAAGCAAGGTCGCAGGGCAAGCTATAATTACTCATCCGCGCGCTAACCTATATAGGCCGCTACGCTATTATGTGTTTTCCTCACGGGAGACCGATCTGAAAGAACTTTTTCTGCTACAAGGGTTTATTATTAATCGATGATCTGGCCTCTCAGGATACGCTTAATAAAGCTGTAACGGAAACACCTGCCAGGCCAATCTATAATACGCGCGCGGCTATCAAATATGTGCTCGTGCTAGACCATCTAGTTACAGGAGCATTGAGCTCTTATTGCTGTTGAACTAAGCCTTGATTAAGAGGTTGCCAGTGTTATTATATACTATTTTCTGTCCTCGACTTAGTAAATTCACCTTTAACAAAAGAAAGGCATCACTGTGGCCGTGGGAGCACGCCTGGTAAGCCAGAAAGGGCGCAAGTTGCCGACGCCGCGTGGACTCTGCCGCGCCCATTCGCGGTGACGTCATAGATATTACCGGCTGCTGACTTGTGCTAGAACGTACGTAATTATTTACAGGCAAAAATGAATTACAGCATGTTCCATGGGATCCGGAGACTTAACATGGGAGGCCGTAGGAAACCTCACTGAGACAATTTGACCAAAATGCGAAATGAGAAAGAAAAAAAGTTTTTGAAATCCGTGACGTCAATCTGGCGTCCAAGTGCTGAGGTGTCGAAGATAAATTTGGTATTGTCGTTGAACCATCGTCTTCCTCATGAATACACATGTGATGAAAAAGTCGAACAGAGTTCTCACAGTAGCAGTTTATCAGCTTACGGTAGTTTAGTGCTTCACTTCTGAGCTTCTTTATACAAATTTTTTTTCCACGCCACGTTCGGTAGCATTACCGCGGAACTTATTATTCAAATACACAGACAGATGGAGAGAAGAGAGAGAGAAAAAGGGAGGGTAAGATAAGAAAAAGACAAATAAACTGACTGCGTTATCGGTACTCGTTTTCACAAAGGAAAGTGAAAGAAAGAAAGAAGAAAGAAAGAAGAGAAAAAGAAAGAAAGAAGAGAAAGAAAGAAAGAGAAAGAAAGAAAGAATACGAAGTCGGTCACTTTCCCTTGTCTGGCACGAAATAGATTTTCCAGGTTAATGCGCCTGCCACGTGAGAACGCCGTATATACACGTATATCTACTAGTTTGAAGGTGTCAAGAGCCACGTTCAACGCGTAAGTATTCTAAAACGGGACAAAAATAAGTGGCGGACTGGAGGACAGCTGTGGCGGCCACAGACTTGGAAGGTAAAAGGGGGAAAGAAGTGGAGGGTAAGATGTGGTTGCAAGGATTGCAGTTCAGAGAGAAAGAGAGAGAGAGGGGATGAAAGTGGAGGCAATGCATGTGTAGCTGCAACGCGTACATGCGAGAAGACATTCCCGACCTCACACCCACAAATAACACTTTCAGACCATTAGAAAGACACACCCTCACGTCCGGGTCCACGTTGCAGAGAACCAGGCCTACATACGCACACTACAACAAAGCAAAACCGACGCAAAGAAACGCGCGAAACTACCAAGAATACTTCGAATTCGTGGTAACGCCGACTTTGTGCCCCACTGTAGAGGGAGGCTCGAAGCCTGAGCTGTAGTATATCGCAATGAAGAAAAGAGAAAATAGAGTAAGAGTTTCCGGTGACCGCGTCTGGAAACGATGAAAAAGATTAAGAAAAGGGAAAATACGAACATACGATGCCTCATCAACACTTCGGGGAACAACGCCGTGGCAAGGTAGTAGATGGCACAATAACCCAGAAGACGAGGTCGTGAGAGAATATGACGCGGCAGACAGCGCCTTCGACGTCATTTTCGGGGGTCGTTAGCGGACGCATTAGCACTGTGACCCACGCAGAAAACCCGGTTTGTCGCTGCTGTTCCAGTCACACCACGAGGGAAGCTTCTTGCTTCTTTGTCGTGAAAGTCGTCCAAGCGGAACCCTGCCCCACGGCCCTTCCCTTCCAGTGTACGCCCTTATCTTACATTTATCTACTTTTCATACACTGGTCATGGTAGTGGCTAGTTCAATTTTCTCCATGGACGTTCCAGGGCTCCCCGTCGGACCTCTCCCCTCTATGGCCCACGTACCATAAAAAGAACGCGCGAAAAGCCTTATGCTTCGTGGAACTCGGGCTTCATTATGACGTGACCGCCTAACCGGTGTTAATCAATCTTCCTCGTTAATGGTTAGCCCGACGTGCTACCATCGCTGTTAATTCATATGCGAACAATGGAGGACACATCTACAAAGCATCTGCTAGACTTAATGACGTCGTTCTGCATCGGCGTTTATTGGGAAAAACCTGCTACAGTATCTGAGCCTGAGATCATTAATCAAGATACAGATTTACGAGCGAACGTGGAAGATGCAGTAAATGCAAAGATTGACTCGCCGAATCTAGGTGTGTGACGTCATTTTTCCTCTTCTTTTTTTATTCTTTCCTTTTTTTTCCGTGACCCTGAACACGCCTGCTCGATCCGGGCTGCGGGGTCGCGTTTCAGTGGAAGCGAAATGCTAGAGGCCCGTGTACGTGGATTTAGTGCACGCCTCCAAGAACCTCACATGGTCGAAATTTCCGGAGCCCGCCTACACTACATGGCATGGTGCGCAATAATATCGTGACTTTGGCAGGCAAAGATCTCGCACTTATTATCGTTAAGAAATCTTGGACGCCATAAAGCCAAGTTCCTGATGGAGTGTTTGAATGTCCCGGGAAAATGACGTCATTTCGGCAGCCGTAGGAGCAAGACTCGCCGCCTGTGCGATAAGGAGGGAGCGCGATGAAAGGACAGGCCCGCCGCTATACTTTGGTGGTTATGGCGCTCGGCTGCTGATCCGAAGGTCGCGGGATCGAGTCCCGGCCGCGGCGGCTGCACTTCGATGGAGGCGAAATGTTGAGGCCCGTGTACTGCGCGATGTCAGTGCGCGTTAAAGAACCCCAGGTGGTCGAAATTTCCGGAGCCCTTCACTACAGCGTCTCTCACAATCGTAGCGTGGTTTCGGGACGTAAACTCCATAAATCAACCATCAATCAGAGTTAAAGGACCGATAAAAAGTGGAGTAAGAATAGAAGAGAGGAGAGTTCAGTCAACGTCCCCATGGACGACCGCATCTCGGCCATCTCTATCGACCAAGAGACGAAAGGACATTTCCTAGCACGGCCCACCACAAGCGTCCTCTTTCTCTCTCGCATCTAGGACGTGGCATTTAACTGAATCAGTGCCCAGGCGCGGACACGCATCACTTTTACTGCAAGTTTGTAACAAATTCGTGTCATCGACAGTACGTAGTCAGATTTTGAAGGTACGGACTAGACGCATCAAACTCGTATTTGCCTGACCAGTGGGCATCCAAGTATCTTCGACAACGTTACATGTACCGCATCAGTACGACGGGTCACAGCGCGGGGCGAATGCTGCTGAGATCGCCATTTCTCCTTTTAAAGGCTTACATTTGAATGAAACGTATGTGCGCTGTGCTTTTATTGCAAGAAAAAGATACTGCAAAGGACGATGATCCAAACACGTGCGCTACAGTTCGTTCCACATTAGCCGTCTCCATAGCCCTGGCAAAACTCTGGCTGTAGAACTCGTGTCCGTGAAGGAAGACAGAATGATTCAGCACGGACGGAGCGTAAGGCTTCTTTGATTCTCATTTTCCTTACTTCGGTTTTACGTTTAATGGGGAGAAGGCAACTTCTGTATAAAAAAGGCGGAAGAGACAGAAGAAACAAAATTATCGTCGCCTTTATCTCTGGTGTTTGGTTTCCATCTTCGCAAGGCAATAAAAAAGCACTATCTTTAAATGTGCGCATGGTTTGTCCCACACTCGACCGGCAGTGTTCTTCGAAACGACACTCTCGAAATCCCCTTCGCTTCTTCTTCAACTTATTCAACGACCATTCCCTTGACGACTATGGCCATCCCAACACCGCGGCACGGAGGCGATGTTTCGAACGATACACCAAGTCCATGCCAGCCAGGTGCCCCGTAGCACACTGGCTACGGCATAGCTGATGGCTCGACGGAAGGAAAGCAGAGAAGAAGCAAAGCAAAACAAGCGCAAACAGAAACACACACCGGGGAAATCGGATGCCGTCACGCTGTACAGCAGGCACCGTACACAGGGCCAATACAGAAACACACAAAAGATGCCGAGCAATGGGCGTGGTCAAAGAGAATTTACGGCGCGGGAAGACGCTGCGTCGAAGGGGCGGTGAAGGCTGGAAAAGGGGGTGGGGGTATGGGGGGGTGTATGTAGTACGCCAGGTCTGGTGTTAGGTTCTTCTTGAGGCCCTAAGGGTGGTTCAAGGCCACGCTAACTGCTCTGCGTGCCCTATTCCCTCGGCCGTTGTAAATCTTTGCCTTCACCTCCCTCCTTTATTCATTTTACTTTCAATGCGCTCTCGAGGTCACGTGCCACCCCGTGCGCGGCTTCCGGCCGTATTGCATACCTGAGATATAGTCGGCGATATCTAACGAAAGATCTTGTTTATCTGTTTTTTTTTCTTTTTCAATGTCACATGTCTCCTCGCTTCTGTACGCCGCCATACCTTGTAAATCAAAAATGTTTGACGGAGTCTGTCTGACAGTAATTAACTCTAATAGTGCGTGCTTAGCCTTTCATGCTATGCAGCTCTAATATAAAATGCGTATCGTATCCTCCTGGCAGTTGATATCGATTCTCAGTTGTTCCCGTGGTCAGCGTCCACGATGTCGTGCTGCTGGCGGGGAGGTCTAGCGCACGTTGACCTGGTGCCTTTAGATAGCTTGCAGAAGCTAATAGTGCAATCACCGATATATACACATATAAGGTTATGGAACCCCAAGTGTCAATGTGAATTTCACGCTTTGCGTAAGGGCGCCTCCATGAATGTACAATACAGAGCATGAAGAATGATACAAGTCTTCGTTTAGACAGCATAGTGATCTCTTTCGCCCCATCTGTCCCCTGTTTACAGAGGAGCTATGTTATGACCGTTGGGTTCTGCCGGTCTTGCTCGACACTTCTTTAATGCGTTGCATGTCAGAGGAGAAGCTAGAAATAGGTCGGACTTAATCTGACGTTCTGCAGCCGTGAGCTCGACCTTGATCACCCAGTCAAACCTTAGCTTGTATGTCATGGATCACCGGTCCTGCGGTGACGGTGGCGTCGCGTAATTCACTGCCATTACTGTAGTGAGACAGGAGAGAGGAGGACAGGGACAAAGGAAAGGCACGGAAAATCAAACCGACGCGCGTAGTGTTTGCTATCCTTCTTTGGGAGAAAAAGATCAAGTGATCAGGAAAAAGCTAAGAAAGATGTGCTATGTGTGCCGGTTTCGTTACTGGAGTGCGTGGGACAACTTACATGCTACTCGGCAGGCATACGAACAACAAACGGCTTGAAATATTCGACAGCAACGCAGGAAAAGGGAGCACACAAATAAGCATAAAATAGCCAACTAAATAAGACAGCAATTTTTACGGATTAGACTGTGAGTGAATTCAGGATGTTGTGTGTAATGGAGGGAGCTTTGTTTTCCGCCATGTATTATGACTTGACTGAAAAAAGACGAACAGGAAAAAAAAAAAAAACATCGCATTTCCCATCGGGAGGAAAACCAGGCGTCGTCCACGGAGGATGATACCAAGGGCCACGTGATCAAGAGAGACGTCTTATGATGACGACGCGCGATGACGTCATGTGAGGTATGCTTACGTGAAACGTCGATATAATCGTAGTATCCAAACAAGCCGTGGTTTCGCATTAAGGGCCTGTAGGAAGACTTTGGTAGCTCTGCATTTTTTATTACTCCCATTAGTCCAAGTATTTGAGGTTACATATACACACATATGCAAACGAAATATATATGGAGGGAGCATCTGTTACGTAAAGAAAAGATGACACCGCCACCTCCCCCATCTCCTCCCCGTAGAAGTAAGAAGAGAAATAAAAATGTAGTCTTCGCTCTGCCCTTCGGCAGCTCTAGCTAGCGGCCCCTCTGCTTTGACGACGCCTTTCTTCCACGCTACAGTCGTGACTGACATATTCCACTGTCGGCACATATGCCCGCCGCCGATTCGCTAGACTCCGGGGGCGGGTCGGTGCGCGTGCGGAGGGCCCCGAACGACATACTATACGTTACTTGCGAGTAAATGCCGTAGACACGACCAGGCTCGTCCAGGGACCGACTGCCCCACACAAAGCCTCTCTTTGTGCTTGTCCCGCCATCCTTTGCTTCTTTACTTTTCCTATGGCACACCTTTCCTTTCACCCCTGAATGACTCTTCCAGCTCACGGAAGGTTCCTTTGGCGCCTGTACCAGAGTTTCGGTGTGGCCGAAGTCACTGAGAAGGTCGAAGCAGAAAAAAAAAGGACGTGCAACACAATGGACTATGCGAATAAAAGCTATCAAGTAATACGAACACGGCGGGAAGAATCCTGGCATGGATGGCTGTGTTGTGTTCGTCCGCCATGCCCCGGCCCACCGCGGAGGAACCAGTTTTCTTTTGCAAGATTGTGGGGTCACGATGAACCGTAGCGCGCACGCTAGGTCTACTACCAGGGTGTATAGGCGTTCTAGGAACCGGGTCACCTGCGGCCAGCACGCTTGCGTCGTGATATTCACGTTCGCTCGTGACCATCATCGGGATATCCTGCGGGCGGCTCGCTTGCTTGCCCCGTAACCCAGTGCTGAACTTCGTGTTCGGTTCATCATTTCCTTCCGTGCTTGTGTTTGCTACCGAGTCAAGAAGGAAGTTCGTGCACTGGAGCACTGTAAATTAACTGCCAACAGCTCTTCAAATTTGCAATTAGACGTTGTCTAACAAGGTTCGTCGCTGTAGCCGATCAGGACTTAAAAGGGTCCTGCAACGCTTTCTGACCATAGACATAAAATGGTTGCAAACCATAGTGCAGGCTCCTATGAACATACAAGCCAGATATTTTTAAACTGCACGCGTCAGGGAATTAGCACTTCAGTTTCATATACAGCTGAAAGCTATGTTCTCTCGGCAAATAACGTCACAAGGGATGCCGACTACGTCGTTGACCTTTCCTTTGATGCTCTTACAGAAGGATACATTCATTTCAATTACTTTATGAATCCAAAACGAATTAATAAAGTATACTTGGACCTTACAAGCCAACTCTGGCTGCTTGCTTGTTGTAGATGTTAGTGAATACGGATATGTGTATGGGAGCATATGCTTCTGTGTGGTTGTCAATCAAGGAAAGAGGGTCGCCTGCCCAAATCACACGATAATTCAAGCGTTGCAGGTAACTATAATCGAACTGAAACAGGTAGCATAACGTACTTGAGCATGTTCGCTTTGCAAGGCAGTAGTTTATATATGTGTGTTTCGTGTACCCGATGCAGGGTATTTGATCTGAATAATCTTCAGCATAAGCTCTATCTGCGGTGCATATAGGCGTGCGATTATATTAAATGCTGGATGTATTCGATCGAGCTCCTCAGATTTTATCCACCTTAGTAGAGTGTAGGCACGTGCTAGTTCGCTTACGAGTCCCGTTAATTCGTAACCCGTGTGTGTGAAAACAGGGCGCGTCTCTAAAGTTCCTAATCCGGTGCACTGCAGGCGAGTACCAAGGCGTAATACCTGGCGGCATTGTAAAAACCGCCGACAAGCGCACTAAAGCCGAATCTGGGCCTTCCAAAAAAATAGGGCAGTACCGCTAACCGCTTCGCAGGAGATTTGAGAAAGAAAGGAGATTGAGGAGTGGGGATATGTTTAGTGATGCGTAGGAGTCATTTAAGCTGGCTCGTAGTGGCTTCTTGTGATTCCTCATTGTATGGTTTTTATTTTATTTTTTATTTATTATTATTTTTTTTAGATACAGCGAACGAACGAGGTTAAGAAAGCATAGAATTCGCGTTCGGGCGGGAACGTTTTCACTCGCGCCATGATTGGCGAAACAGGCCGCATTTTTTTTTTTGTGTTCTGAGGTTACAAAAGGCCCGGTTTATCGGGACAGAAATTCCAGAAGCTACAAGACTTCCCCTTATACGGAATGTAGGACAGTATCCCGACTTTTGCACTGCTGCGTCTGCGATGGCAAAAGCAAAACGCAGTCCCATTATTTCCACCTGGATGGCTTTCTCTTGCGCTTCCTTTTAGGCTGCTAGCGCCTAGTTGGCCGAGATTTTTCGGGGCGAAATCATCCTCATATAGAAGCCATCATCACCACAAAATACTGGCACCTTAACATAAAAATATAAAGAAGAGAAACTGCAGTGCCTACCAGGCTGAGCACAAACGGCAGCTGGCTTAGAGGGGTTGAAGCCGACGTCACTAATCCATAAGAAAAACATATGGTAATAAATATTACCCCCCCTTTCCCGCTACCCTTCCCTCGCTTCCGTCATTTGTGGTGCCTGAAATGCTCCTCAGAAAGTTAAATTTGTTCATCAATTCCCCTAAAAAAATATGTGCGATTGTTTCTCATAGCCAAAACGACAACAATGATGTCTGGCTAGAACTTGACCCACTTAACGGGTATATCAAAGGGAGCGACACTGTATGAAATCATTCATGCGCACATACAAAAGGTTACAATACGGAAACCAAGATGTAGCTGATGAAATCAGTTTAGTAGCCCACTTTGTTGGTCCAGCGAAAAACCGCGTTGTTCAGAATACGAAAGCGTCTGAGCAAGGACTAAGTATAGATGCGTAAGATGTATTGATACGCCTCACCTCTAGCATGTAATCAAAGAATACGCAACATTATTTATATCGCATTTTACCCCTTCGTGATGTTCGCCGCTGGTCTAGCTAATTACACCGGCTTTATATCCTTAATATGATTTAAGCGGGAAGTTCCTGAATGCACAACGCTTACTCCAAACGCCTTTGACTCGAGCATACTCCTCTTGCTCCCTCAGACTAACCCAAATGGTGACGACAAAAGCGCAATTACGTCTTGCCGCGTGGTGACTAAACAGACTAGACTATCACGCCCTTCGGAAACTCAAGCAGGGAAAGGTATGGCGTGATTGGTTAACCACCTAAACGTCAACAAGTCACTCACACACTTCAACGCGTAAAAGCTTGGAGCATAATGTATACATTGCGAGCAGCGCTCCTCCGAGCACTGGAGGGCAACTCCAGTACGACACAGATTTTCCACTTGGTTCAGCCATCCCTACAAAGCTAGCTAGGCCGACAGAACGCACTATGAGCCAAACCTAATAAACGAGTTAAGAAAATTGCCGCACTAATCTCACGCGTTGGCACGCTGGACGTCGCGCGCTACTCCGAGCCGCTCGCTTCACAAACTCGGCAACAACGTCCCACTGTCCCAGTTCCGCAAGAGGCTATTCCGACTCTGACCGACCCACCGACCAGCTGCAGAGAAATTCAGAGCTAATTTCTCCGGCGTTGCATTTGGGCTCAACAAACAACGTCCCGCCAAGTCCCAGTTTAGCCCGTTCGCTTTTGTCTCTCGCAGTGACAACTACGCAAACACAATAGACGCGTTCGAAGGACAATGAACCAGAGAGCGAAATCACCGCGCTACGCCTAGGGTCACAGTGCGTAGTGCATTGTACCAAGCCTAAACTATGGATCTTTGCCATCTCGTCCAAAGCACCCCATCCCATCTTGCAGTAAACACGAAGAAAAAGAACATAAAAACTGTCGAACATTAAGGAGGTAAAGCTCGCGACCTACATTGCCCGCTTCGCAGAGTTCTACGCACAATGCGCGAGTGCGTATGTGCGTACGTACACACTGGGCGTCTTCATGAAAGCAGTGGCCGAATTCTCGTCAAGCGCGCTGCCGCTAATAGCCGGCCATCTTCTAATCTCGTCAGAAAAAAAAAAAAAAGAAAGAATGTGCCGGCTGCGCGAAGCAAATTAGACGTGAATAGCAGTAGGAGCACAATAGGATGAGTGAACGAGGAGAAAATCTAAAGATATATAAAGAAGAAGGAAAGGTGCTACGCCACATAGACGTTGCATTGTGCGAAGAAGAAGCAGTAGCCGCTCGACCGCCACGCGCGAAGTCGGCGACGACACTGTTGTAATGTGGAAGAGTACGCACGACGCTGCCGGGACATTTTCGCCGTCATGGCGACAAATAACACAAGGGTACATAAGCACGGACGCGCGCGCCCGTCCACGCATTTCGTAAGAGAAAGAAGAAAATGTCGTGGGATTCGGGATGCGCCAGTTGTGAAAGGACAGAGAGAGAGCGAGAGATCGAGAGAGAGAGAGAGAGAGAGAATGGACTAGTGAGATCAAGATCGCCCACCGGAGGAGGAACAGAAAAAAGAAGGAGGTCTTGTTCCACATCGCAGACTTTGGCAGTGGAAGGCGCGAGCGCGCTGAGCTGCGCCACTGACCATGAGGTCAGAGCAAAACTTGGTTGAATGTCGCTTATTTATTTATTTATTTATTTATTTATTTATTTATTTATTTATTTATTTATTCTGTTCTTCGTGCTCCGCCTCGACGACATACACCATTTTAATTAAAGAGCGGCCTTGTAAGGTCAAGTTCACTTACCTCTCCTTTCTTTCTAACTGGCCGTCGCTACTAAATGCGGGGGAACAAAACTGACCCCGTCACGGTGGCCTAGTGGTCATGGCACTCGGTTGCTAATCCGGAGGCCGCGGGATCGAATCCCGGCCGCGGAGATGGCGGTGTAATATTGAGGCCCATGCACTGTGCGATGTCGTTGCACGTTGAAGAACCCCAGGTGGTCGAAATTTCCGGAGACCTCCACTACGGCGCCTCTTATAATCAAATCGTGGTTTTGGGACGTAAAGCACCATAAATCACTCAGTAAGTTAACCACTTTAATTAAGGCGCGGCCTTGTAAGGTCACGTTCACATAACTATATTTTCTAAGTGTTCGCCGCCACTAAATGCAAAGAAACTAGGAGTTCGGCTTGACGTGATCGCGTGATGTCCGGCCATAGGTAGGGTCGGTTATTTCGAGATCAAAGATAGGAAATTCAACCACAATAATAATACAATGAAAAGAAATCCAAATATTTTTACAGACCGGAGTAAAAAGTAAAAAAAAGAAAAGCAAGATGCCATAATACTGACAAAGCAAGCCTCTCGGCCACGATTGTAATAGCGTGTTGCGCACCTTCTGCCCAAGCAGCTCACCCTTTGCACTGCCATCCATTGCATTGTACGGGTACCAATGTAAAGAGCAGGAACGTGGATGCTAACAAGCAACACTGCGAAGTTGAGGACAGCGAAACGGGCGGGGAAACCAGATATGTGAAGCGTAATGTTAAATGAGACGGGGGACACAGCGGTGCGTATTGCCGGGCAAACGGGCATATAATAGATGAATTGGACATTGGAACGAGGTAAAAGAGAAACGGGGAGGCCACATAAATGGAAGGACGGATAACTCATGGCATATCATATATGCTACGTGATGACAAGGTATGGTCCTATATGGTCACATATGGTCTTATGTGGTCACAGGATGGGTGCCAGGGGAACGGGAGGGAGCGTAGTTGAACACTTCAGACAATGGGGCTGTGTGTCAAAATTATAATGTTTAGAAGGTAAAGATGGTGCGATGAAAGGGTAATTGAATGTCCTATTTATGCAGTGAACATAAATGCACTTGAAGCTGCGCTTGCACCAATAAGAGCTTGCTGAATGCTAGATAACCCCAGCAGACAGACCTTTACGGTTTTGGCTCCCTCGTCAAAATAATATGCATAGTTCAAGGGAAAAATAAACCTCAGTGCAATCATCAGTATGCGTTGAATAATTCTGACGATGCGCTAATGATGCTAACGTCAGCACATTATATGATTTCATTTTGCAGTTCTGACATACTAACTTACTCTTCCTGTGGACCTTACATGCGTCTATATGTCTGTTTCATTGACTCTGAAGAGATCGACAGACCGAGATGGCTTTACAGCTCACTGCACTCCCAGGCTGAAAGTGTTTTAACGTTTTCCAGAACCACGTGCTCTAAAGAAGCACTCACGGGGATGCTCAGTGTGTGCACATGTGTGAGGGGTATGTATTTCCCGGCTGTGTGCTGCTGTGCATGTCATGCTCCGACAATACCTGGGACACTGTATATCCCAGCAGGTCGCCACAGAGACAAAATTATTCAGTTTTCGTACAAGACGGCATCTTTGTGTCATCAGATCCTTTCGCTCACTCCGTGCCTATCTACAGAGAATCAGCTCGTGGTTCAGGCAAATGGGTTGTAAGCACGTGCTTGCGGCTACTCTATCTATTTCTAGGTGGACCAGTGCCCCATGAGTGTCTGTCTCTATCCCGAAGCAGCTCTACCGCCGTGGGCTTCGATGGAAAAGTATAATGTAGGCTACTGCAATTCTGTGCATGGATTTCATTCCGGTCATAATGTGGACAGGAACACCACCCGACTCTTTCTTTCTACATTTCATTCCATTTCCTACCTTGGGCGTAGACAGTTACTCAGATTTTGTCTGAACCGACCCACATTGTCGAAAGTGGTGAAAGACACACGCTGTGTACTTCGCGCTGGTGTTTGAGACGAATGTATCGAGATCCGAAAGCAACTGCACCTCTCGTTGAAAAGGCGTACAACTACGCTACTGCGAAACAATTCCAGTGAACTTTAACCATATTGTCTTTGTCGTGATCGGAACACTCTATGATAGATTCAAAGCCTTGTTAAAGGTACTATGCCACGTGGGCGTTCCCGTTTCAAAATGTTTTTACGGATTCTTTCCGGAGTCTTTATTCATGTCCGTTTCACAGTGTTGTTAAGTTGCAACAAACATTCTCAGCTTTTCTTGACACTCTTCTTTAACGGTCGCACTCAAGCTACGCCCGGCTTTGTCTAGTTAAGTGGCCAGTGTCACACGGACACAGCGACACTTGCGAAGAGAAATGAACACTGCCACATCGTAGCCAGCACCCAACACCACCTTACCAGGTCACCCCGCAAGCACACGTAATGGAAGCCCGGTGACTAGAAAACGAAAACAATACGGCGCAAACGCAACGACATACTCACTTTCGTGATCAGGCGCAGCTTCCGCAGAGGAGACCAGAAACGAGATCACGACGACTCCGATGCAGACCAGCCGTAACCGGACGGCCACGTCCCCTCCTCCGAACTTTGCACTGGTGGCACACATTTTCAGTTGAAAAAGTAAGAAAGAACCACTGCACAGTGCTGGCCTTGTCCCTGTGCTACTTCTTGCGGAACTACTGCCTTCCTGGGGCACGGGCACTTCTTCCAGGTAAAATAAAAAGAAGCTTGCCTATCTTCTTTCTGTTATCGCCTTCGGCTCATTCCCGGCGGATGCCGGCACGATACTGCCAGAGGCTTACCGACTGAGATCAGACAGGACCGGTAAACACGTCCCGTTAATGTAACCCCGTCTCTCTTTCCGTCACGTCCTTATCAGGAACGAACCAGGGCAGCGGGACTGCTTCTTGCTCTTCTTCCGGGGACGAAGGGGGCGGCGAGTTGACGACAAGACAAGCGACAAGATGTCCCGCTGGGGCCCCTTCGGCGCCACGCGCCGTTCAAAAACAAACAGCTCGCTCTCCTTGCACGAACGAGCGGACTGGCGATCGGTCGGCGGACAGGACGGACGTACGGAACGCGGCCTCAACGGTCACGCAGCGGGGGGACACCAGGAAGAAGAAGAAACCAGTGGGCCGCCGCCGAAGCTGCCTCGATGACGCACACCGTCGAAGCGAGCCCACCGAAACAAACTCGGGGACGCCGGCACCAACCAACTTCCACTACACGACACGCCGCGCCGACTGTTGCCGACGAACTGGCCGCTCCTGGTAGCGGTAGCAGGTAGAGATCGCGTCTGGGAGCATCCCTCGCTGCGGCAACCCTGAACTTGATTCAGCAATGAGGAGGAGGAGGGTGTTGCGCCAGGCCGCACCGGCGGTGCGTGTTGTTACGTCGCATGTGTAGAGGGAGAGAGAAAGAGAGACAAACCACGTGACACCCTCTCCGGGATGTTTCGTTTTTTTGCATTACTCGGACGGCGGGCCTGGCTCCGTGGGAGGGAGGGAGGAACCGGAAGAAGAAGAGGAAGAGTGGAAAGGTGTGTGTGGGCCAAGTTCCGCCGTGGCCGCTCAGTTGTTCGGAAAACCTCCTGCAGGGCGGTTGCCACCGGTCGGCGGTGACGGGACCGGAGCGGCTTCTTCGCGCACACGGATGACTGGGTGGCTCGACTTTGAGAAGAGGGAAGCATTTTTCTCTCTTTCCCTTTCCTTTCCATAGCTTCTTAGCTGCAGTGAGCTGGGTCATCGTTCGTCCGATTCTCGCCATACATATGACGTCGCGACTTCTCCCACACCCTCCAGAAACAGACACTCACGCACCTGTCGAAACGAGGAAGAGGTGAGGAGGAAACGGAAGGAAGATGAAATAGAAACTCTCTTCGTTCACTCGGGGGAGTCGCGCGCGACGACTTCGTTCTCCGATCTGGGGAACATGGCGTGAATCATTTGAAAATGGGTGGATCACAGTGAAAATATGTCTGAGGCAAATTTTTGACTTGGAAGCTCTAGCCTGGCGGCTCTGGATTTATTATGAACCTGACCCTGGCATTACTTGGCTTTTCTAAGAAGTACTCAATGAGGTAACCTTTAGAAGCGGCAAAGCCTTTCTGAAGGTGGCGAACGGTCAGATTTTCAAAGCTTTCACTCCGTAATTGAGCTTTACCGTTGGCCAGTCGGCATCCTTGATTGTATGTCCAGCATCACGTTGCCTTAAAATTTTCTCCTAAGCAATCCTTGCACAGCGCGTTTTTATGAATACAGGCCCAGACACGAGACGTTTCGTGCGAGTAAACCGCTAGAGTTACTTTATTTCACCTACAAACACCATTCCTTATATTGTGATACAAACTCTGCTACCCTGCCTTACCCCCAGTGCAGGGTAGCAAACCGGACGCTCGTCTGGTTAACCTCCTTGCCTTTCCTTTTCTTTGTCCTTTCTCTCTCTCTGCTGGATGGTTGAGTCCCTTTAGGGCTGGGATAAGGAAGGGTCAAAGGCCGATGGTCACTATAAGACGTGTGCTACAGCCTGATGCATATGGTTACTGTAATGGTATAGGTCTTCGGGCTTTTATTTCTAATGTTAATAGAGTTCCTATTCAGAGAGTGAGCGATCAAATTCTCATTCTCCAAAATGTACTATCATCACACGTCAAGTAACTCTTTCCTTTCGCACACGAAAAGAACAATTTCAACATGACAAACGAACGGATATAAATATATTTTTTATTCGACTCATCTTTCCAGCAGCCCGCGCACACTTCTCTTGCAGTCAGGCTTATCACGTGAAATATGTTTTGCAAGACAATGATATAGCACATGAAATTTCGAACTTGCAGAGATCATAATAGAGAAGACTTAGATTAGCCGGCAAATAGTAAATTTCATTTGATCATTATATAAGCCCATTGCCGACCGACCAAAAGTTCTCGCAATTGCGCGAGTTTTCACTGTCTCACGGGTCGTCGTGAGCAACAAGGTATACCTGTAATAAATTTGCCTACGCAAGATGGAGCTAGTCGCTTCAGCAAAAATAAAAAGGCTACACGAAATGCTGAAGCACCGCAATAAGGCACGAACGGTAAACGTGATACCAAATTAAAGGCATTTGTTTTGCCTCTTCAGTGTTTGTGTTCAAAGCCCCAACGCGAAATCTGCCTAAAGAATGTGGGCCTGGTCGCCACTGTACAAAAGGAAACATTCATTTGTCAATGCCGATCAAGGGCTGGGCCTCGAGTCAAGAACGTACGTCTATTAACGGAATGTCATGTCGGCCTCCGAGATGCCCGGCACGCGCGAGATTCATCGGGAGTCAATGGGAAGGGCAGGGCCGGCGGCGCCTTCGTAAAGAGCGGGGCATGGACGGCGCCCGCCGTGACACCTGGTCGTACCATCCATGGCCTCCGCCTTTGAATCGGAAGCGGCGTGTAGCACGTGTCCAGGTGAAGACGTCGTTAGTGAAGCAGGCACGTCCAGCAAACCACTGTAGGAGTCTCGCGTTGTAGGCAGAGGCCGAGGTTGGTTGACCGGCCGGTCTGGCAGCACGTCAGGTCTTATTGTTGGTTGCTTGTATAACGGTGCGATGATGCCGCGGCCGTGGTTTAGCGCCGTTATACAGGGCAGCGCGTCTGGGCAGCGTGCCCCCCATGCCGGCCTTGTTCTTGGGCGTACTCACGGCCCTCCCTGTGGCACGTTTTCGGCCCGAGGTGTCGGCGCGCACGTGATCTACGCGCGGCGGTTTGTAGCGGCTTTAGGCGGCCACAAAGGGGCTAGACGTCTGGGCCAGTGTAGACATGACAGCACGCTTCTGGGCGGGAAAGGGTGATTATCCGGCCGGTACATGCGTGGAGTCTTGGTCCAACTCGTCGTAGTCTGTGTCCCTCGACAGATTAACGAGAGAAGACACACCGCAAGTGGGTCGCGAAGGATTGACAGCACTCAAGACAGACAATGCTGGCCGCAGGTGCCAGTGCAACGCTGAAGCGGGGATGAGCGTCATTACGGGCTTATTATCTCTACGTACAATACAGGAGCACGGTACTGGCGAGGGCTTGCTTGGAGGTGCTCTGGATTACGAAGACGGTACGAAGGCCCAACGCCATTTAGCAGGGTCACGTACAGCTGACATTGACTCTTAGAGCGTTGTAAACGGCGTAATCAGTCCAGCTACTTACGGTGCTCCGGTAAGCCGAGGTAATAAAAAAATGAAGCGGCATTCAGTTCCAGCAGCGAATGGGTCAGGTTATTTATGCTATCATCCGTCACTATGATCATCATTATGAAAGCGCTGAAGTATTCTGCAAGACCAAGGCCTCTTTGGGCGATGTCAAACTACATCTGTCTTCAGTCATCCAAACACACTGTATCTCAACAAATTTGATAAACACATTGCTACCTATTATTCTATTGCGCACTACACAGCGCTTCCCTCGCTGGGTGCTCGCTTTGTAGCTTTACAGACGGCATGTTCTCACTTCAGATAAGATATTGAATACGCACGTTTAGAATGACGCATTGCAGGCAAAGTAGATAAATATGTGGATCTGGGCGACGAAACAGTTCACTGTGAATCACAGAAAAATGAGCTATATTTCGTGCATCTTCATTTTTAAGCAGAACTTAGCGTTACGATCTCTGTATAGCGTTATTCTGATTTGTTACCCGCTCATCAATCTCATTATCTGGATAATTAGTTTTTCTTCATAAAATATTTGGGCGTACACGAGTAAGCTATAGTTGTGCTAACCCTTTGCTGTGCATGTATTGCATCTTAAAGCATGAAGGCAGTTGACCAGTCAGTCTCTTCAGCTTGATAAAAATTTATATGACCAGCAGTTTTTGCAATTTGAGCAAAGTTAAGCGGAGAAGGGGATGCTGGTTTGTGAAATACAGTGGGCACTCGGCGCTCATGTCACGCTACTCTGCCGAGTTTGACCGACTAGTTGTGAGTTAACGTTACTATGGTAGCATTTCTGAACAACCCACTTCAACGAGAGAGCAGAGACGAGGAATGGGGCTAGAGTTCCCCGAATGGGGCCCTAGTCGCACTGCTACACCTGGACTTCCCGCTAAAGGTGTAGCGCACATTTCAGAGATACTGCCAGCATATCCTGACCCATTCGCTACTGGAACTGAACGCCTCTTCAGAAGGCTGACAATATCATGGATTCTTTTAGGACATGTTCTAGCGTACTCAGGTTTACTTTTGAGCTTCCTGTGGAGAATCGCATTAGGTTTCTGGACCTTGAACTGACTTTTAATTCGGACGGCCATCTTTGTTGGATGTACTCACCCACGTCTAAGAAGGCGATTTTACCGTACACTTCCTGCCACTCCAAGCTCATAAAAAGAGGCATAACTACCTTGTGTTTAAAGAATGCCTTACAAAAAAGCTGCCACCACAGAATTATGTCAAGTTTCCAGATGCAAGTGGACAGACTGGTTGCTGCCGGTTTTCCGGTGCACTTGACGAAGGCTGTTGCTGAATCATTATTAGTGAAAGAAAGGGCGTTTCGGAGGGGCAATGACACAACTAGAAAGGTGGTGAATAAGAAGGTGGAAGTGATTCCATATGTACACGGGCTATCGCACAACCTAAAGAAGATGGCAAACAGATTTGATGTGCGCGTAGTTTTTTCAGCCCCTCGAAAATTAGCTAGCTTATGTAGACGCATTAGCGAGAATGGACAGATGACGGACCGTTGTGGTTCTCAACACAGTGTGTTTTTTCCCTCTTGTGTACCCAAGGTTGTGTATTGTATTCCCTTTTCATGTGGCAACAAATACATCGGCCAAACAGGGCGATGTATTAATACTCGCATGAAAGAACACCAAGCCTCGCTCTCGTCTCGTGACGGCGCGCACTTGCCGCGACATGTAAGCGAATGTGGTTGCACCCCTTGAACCCCGAGTCAGCATATTGGGTAGGGGGAAGAGCAAGACGGCTAGGGAAGTTTTAGAAGCATTCCATATTGTCAAAAATGAAGACACGTGTGTAAGCGCCACATCAGTAAGTCTCAGCAGAAAGGAACAATGTTTTCTGGGGTCTGGCATTCCATGTGTGTTGTAGTTCTGAGATACGTGCTTGTGGCCCGCTATCTGGTAGTGCTGTGTAATGCGCCAGCATATCTATTTTTTGTGCTGTTAATGACTCTCGCGCAGGTGCGGGCGATTGGAAAGGTTTATATGTCGGTTTTCCGAAATAAAATTTCAGTTGTTAGTCCAGCATCGTCCTGTGCGCCTTCTTCTGTGTCCGTGTGTTTTCAGCTGGTTTTCTTCAGAAATAGAAGGCTCCCTGCAACACCTCTCGAACACCGTAAGGAAACGGTGTCTGTCAGTCGCGGACGTTCCTGTTAACATGTGATCACAGTATTATCGTATTCCACGCACGAAGGAAATCACAGTTTGGTTTAAAAGACAGCTGCAATGGTCCCACACCTCTTTCAACAGATGACGTCGCTGGAAGAACCGACTACGTAGCTTGATATCTTTCCTCGTTTTCTGAGAGAGGCACACATACTTTCATCATTTGTTGAATTCAAAACGAGCAAATAGAACATAGGAGATTATCTATCAGCGATTATTAAATGACATCGATATTTCTGCCTCAGGTGTAGCCGGTGCCGCCAGTGACGTCATTTGTTGGAAGAGGAGCAGGGGCTTTCCAGCTGTGTTTGAAATCATATTGCCAGTTCCCTGCTGTGTGCAATGTAATAATGTTTGGATTTCGTGTTAGCAGGAGCCTCCCTGACTGATTGGTACCGTTGTCGAACATTGTTGAAAAAGTCTTGCAAGACCCCTTTAGGGTTGTGCAAAGACAGGCATGCGAAGTAACTGCTATGTGCTTCTAGGCCCGTTGCTTTGGAGGGCAGAACCTTGAACCAGACAGCGAGCGCTTCCTTCTGTGCTGTCAGGCAAGTTGAGTTGTACCGTCAGGCTACTGGACACGTTATGTAAACTTATTTCGAGATGAGACTGATAACCAGCTCACAACCGTACACATTGGTTATAGTAATCGTCACGACGGCTGGTATTAACTTACACGCTGTTCACTGTAGCAGTGCCTTGGAGCGCTACACGTCAGGTGACAACAACCAAATGGGAAAAGTACGCATGCATGCTTGCACACCACACGAAAACACCTCACCTTTCTAACTCAAATACTGACGGCGCAGTTAGCTTTGCATTGCTGAATATAGGTTCTTGTCTAAAGGGCCGCTCAACGGCCTCAATCCTTCCACGGACTTCCACGTGCCATCACGGTTGCGCCCCGCCGTACACTGTACATCACACTGAGGCGTGTCAACATTGTAGCTTCCATAAGAAGCTTTCCCACTCCCTTGCATTACCCTCCAGGTATTGACCTTCGGAGGTCTAGGAGGGAGCGTTCCACAATGGGCTCTTATCGGCATGCAGTCACGTCGGACATTGACGTAACGGTCCCCGACGCACAGCATGGTATCGGCCCCTTACAGTGTGTACGCACCGCGCTGCTGCAGCGTATGCAAGTGAGGCTTGAGTGCAGCCGGAAGCAGCGGTAACGGTTCTAGTGCGCTCCGGCAGCGGCCCTGGCAAACACTGATGTGCCGCACTGAGGCTGCCAACGGAAAGTCTCGGGAAATGAGAGGGGATGAGCAAGAAGACAGGAGAGGGGGCTTCGAGTCATCCGGGAGTTCGAGCAAAAGGAGCGTGTATAGTAAGCGTGCTCGTAATTGCGGGTGCTTGTTCCTTCAAAAGGATGGCCGGTGCGGGCCGAGGTGTTAAGTGCCGGTCGTCAAGGGAGAGGAGAAAGAAATGGACTCGCATACGGCATCGTGTCCACTTGCCCGTTTCGTTGCTCGAGGCTTGACCTCAAGGAAGCTCGAATGCGCCTAATCTTGCTTAAGAGTTGGGAGGGCGGTTAGGATAAAAAGACGTTGGTCATAGGAAGCGCTTTGAGCTCAACAAAAACGAAAGGATAAGGAATGTGAACAACATCGCAGAAGCTGTTTCTGGCGTGCGGACCACTTGATCGATAGGGCGCCGCCGGCTTCCAACTTTCTGGAGCCGCGTGGATGCGAAGTTCCACTGGAAGTACGAGAGTCCTTTCGCGGGTACGCGGTGGTGACGTCGTTGAGAAAGGTGCGGAGCCACCGGTGAAATCTCGTTTCGCTTAAGGAAAGGCCCCGTCAATGTGCCTGGTGCCTGTTAATTGGAGCGCAGTGACCGCGTGGCGACAGAAGGTACGCGGGTCACCGGACTGGCTGTGGTCAGTGATTCGGCAGTCGACCACACCTGCCCTCGGAACTCAGAGTCTATGGCGTTTTGATGCTGTGTGCGTGACGTGGGTCAGATACAAGGGTCTTGGCGATAACGTTCTGCATCGATCGGAGATATGTACATCCTCTGCTCACTTGAGAAAGAATATTGGGACTAACGTTCAAAAGTGGTGCGGTTGGGACTAATTAGTACGGCATGCGGGATTTGGTAAAGTCCTGCACAGGTGACTCACAAAAAAGGACACATACACAGAAATGGTAGTGAATACGGAGAATGCGCACTAACAACTTTCACTTGTGAGTGCGCAAAACAGCGCTTCATCGACACCAATATTTGGACATGCCAACACAGAGTACGGGGTGAAGCGCTATGTACTGCTTGTCAACTAATTTTCTCCCGGCGTGATTTGTGACTTCGCACTGCAGTGTATTATCTCGCAAAACGCTTCCCTCTTCAGAAAATTCCTTGTTGTTCGGTACAAGCGCTGTACTGGCTGCTCCTAAAATGCGGGGCCGAATACTGGAAAAGAAATCGTAGGTGCCCCTCCAGCTGGTGCCGTGAGACAACCGAGCGCAATGAGGTATCCCTCGACAAACTTACGTAGCGACGTTGAAACAAGCACCGTTTTCTTCAACGGTAGTCCGTCGAATGATGTCACGTGACGCGTTTACCACGTTTCGTGGCGACGCCACTCTCATTAACGTCCTCCGTGACGCCCCGCACTTCGCCGCGAAACAAAGCTCGTAGCCGAGACAGCAAAATTGCCGGCTACGTGGTGAGGTCTGTGAGACGTCTCGTCCCGTTCCAGTGTACGCCATTGTTATACGTCGTGTATACGCTTGTCTTGCCTTTGACATCAAACGAACCGCTAGACGGGTTGAGATAAAAGCAAAACGAGATTGCTGACACCTGGCTTCATGCGGAAGCGACTTCGGTTCTTTTTTCTTGTTGTTGTTGTTTTGACTGTAATACAAGGAATAAATTTTTTCTCAGATCTTGATGGCCGTTTGAGGCGATGAACACGTCAACCCATGACGCGCTGTAAGGAATGAGGGCAAGTCAGTGCAGCCGGCCGTTAGAACGACCGCAAAGTTCACCTAAGACTGCAAGTTCTTTGTGTATTATTGCAAGCACCACTTGATTATTCGCATCTTCAGAAAGTTCGTGTTGTTCTGTAAAGGGCTTTGCGCACGAGCCGGAAGTACGACGTAGGATGAAAGCAGTGATCAGTTTACTGCTGATATCAACTACAGTACGAAGGCCTTTCTCAGAGACCTCCAATTGTACCCGTCTGTAACTGCCATGGGGAAGATAGAATAGTCGAGCGCTACACCAGGGATAATTCCTGTTGTCGTGAAGGGGTCTACTGTTAGAGCTTACTACTGGACCCTCCTAATTTGGACACATCTAGACAAATTGATCTCTAGATATAACCCTGTAGTGTAGCGTTTGATTACTGCCTCCTTTACTGTGGTGCGATTACTGTCTCCCTCATTGGCGTCATAGAATAATAAACCTGATAACTATATAGTGGTACACAAACGGGGTCGGCGGACTACAGGGGCCTGCGAAGTCATTTGGAGGTCTGAGAAACCGACATCAACAAAAGAAATTCTGTTTTCCAGTGGGGAGGGAGGAGAGGCTGAAGAAGTCGCCGCTTATAAATTTAGCCTCGGGCTAGTCGCAAGGCTAAACAGTCCAAACAGTCCCGGTATATGCACTGGCATGGCGGCAGCAATACGCGCATGTTTGTTCGCTAGGTCATTGCCATCACCTATTTTCGCGCTTCTTATGCTGTGAATTGATGAGGACCGTCTTTCTTCTATCTCTGCATAAGGGGTGCGCAGTTACGTCCACTAATCTACAAAGGGTTCCTGAGGCTTCCGTGGCTCAGTCTACACCAAACTACAAAAGGTTCCGTGGCTGGCGACAAGTGCGCTGATCAATTCAGATTTCAGAGTGTACCCGCTGAAGAGAAACTGCTTTCCACTTTCCTTGAAACCAAGGGGAAAAAGTGGACTGCAGTTCATCAGAGCGCGCTGTCCCGAGTCGGCGAATGTGGCTTCGTTCGGTGCCATTCAACTCGTAGCGAGAGCGCTGCAGCACTGAGCCACTCTTGCACAGACATACCTCCGACGAGGAAAAGAAGCTGCAACGAGCGGTAACTATACGGACAAAAGCCTGTTTGCTTGGCTGCTAATCCAGGGTTGGCTATAGTAACGGCGTCGGCGACGTCATGAACGAAGTCGTCGTAAGTGGGACGGGGGAGTACCAAGCCGAAAAATAGAGCATCTTTTATTAGAATCACGGGAGCAAACACTGCAATATGGTCGTCTCCGTGTAAAGTTTCGTTTGAAATTGTAGCCGCAGCTCTGCTCTAGACCGTCTTCAAGGAAATGTTTGCGTTGCTCCGACAGCGCTCAATCCAGGCGTTTCAAACCACTATAACCTCTGTTCCATGTTATGTGTGCGCTTCTGACACAAGCATACTTTAACAACATTATTTGCAGGGGCGAGTTTCGTTGATAGCCTGAAATAAATTTGAGCGTAAAAACGATCGGAAACAGGACGACAGAACGAACAGTTGGTAGTCCATTCTCGTTTCGTCGTGTTCTCTACTTGTATCCTGTTGTTTTATGGCCCTGATATATTTCACACGTACATTGTTTTGAATTCTAGGTTCTGGGGGTAAACGACGATGAGCATGAGAACGATTTCTAGGCGAAACCCAAGCACTGCCCAAACGAAACACGATTATGTTATCTTAAACTTGGCGCAGTCTTGCCATTGTGCATACCCATTCATGTGTGTATAGCGCTTTTCTTCATTTTACCTTTTTCTCCATATGTTTCCTTCGTAGAATACAGACTAGCTATTTTATGGATAAGCTTCTCGGATATGGAGTAAACTCTTGTGACCGACATTGCACGTCTAAATAAGAAAGAAATGTGCGCTTAACAATATTTTCTCCTTTAGAGAGGGGTAATATTGTATAATGTATTTTTGTGATAACCAGGTGTGAGGATGTCTTTGACTACCTTCCGACATTTCTACAACTCTTGCATTCCTAAAATCAAAGAATACAGGGGAATATACGGAAAACCAAACAGGCTAACCATCCTATTCTTTCAGCAAAAGTAAAATCAAACATAAAAAGCAAAGAAACCAAAAGTATAGAAAGGAGAAGTTGTACAGCCCCAGTGACGATGCTTGCAGCAGAAAGACATCGGCAATACAACAGTCATACCACGCCTGCCAGAGCAACAAAGAAATACACACACACACACACACACACACACACACACACACACACACAAAGCGACAGCTCGTAAGAGTCAGAGATGGCGACACTTGCGAAAAGAACAAATAAATCAGCAACAAATCTAGAGTCCAACACATTCCAGCAGCTCGCTAGCGAAACCAGCTTTGATCAGGTGCGCTCGGGGTGCTGCCACGGAACCGTGGCAAATCGGGTATTCCCCAAACCCGAGTGAACGAGAGAGAGAGAAAGCCGGTCACCTATAGCGGGTCCCTCCGCCGCTCGGGTCCTTCTCGACACACACGAACGAACGGTTCACGCCAGGATTATCCACGCCAGCTGGCCCTCGTATAGATTCGCCCTCTTTTTGGCGCCAGAGCTGGACAGGATTCGTGAGAGCGGGGAGATAGCCGCCGACACAAGACTGATGGAGGCAATCTTCGAGGGAAGGGACGTGGCGTGCTTTCTTTCTTGGTGGCTCTGCCTTTCGCGGCAAACGGAACCGTTAGATCCGGCACGTGGGCTTTTGATCTTGCGAAAAGTAGCCTGCCGCCGCCGCTGTCATTTCTGCGAGATTCATCTTGAGCGTGGGGTACGCGGTCGGTCCTCGGCTGCAGCCCTAGGGCGAAAATGTTCGTTCGGGGATGCGCTTGACCGCAACAGTTGTAGACGTGTTCGTGAGCACGAGAATTAGTGCAGGACGTGTTGTCTCTGATTACTTCCGTTCATTTTGTGTGTTTTTGTGTTCTAGTGATTTCTGTTACTCCTCTTTGGTGAGTAAGATGACGAAACAGCAAGAGAATTCCATTAAGAAGAAAAAAATATATATCGGCACACTGACTTATCATAAAGACAGTACGTTACCAAGAGCTCAGAGGGAACACCTAATCGAGAAGACAACCGTATATAGCCATCCATCCTGCGCATGTATCAGATACCATGGTGGTATATGGAAACTGTGACGTCCGACTAGACTAATAGCAAATACATTCCTGCTCCATCAACCTCATTTACCGCGGAAGGAAGATGGCATATTCTCGCAGAAGATATGGCGATAGTACGAAGCTCTGTTTATTTTAGACTTCGTCTTCCTCTTCATACCCCACTGCCCCCAGCTGTCCCTATGAAGTTCGTCACACGTTTCGTTCGTCACATCCATGCTCGCAGAATACGGGCCGAGGAGACCCCAAGCTATGCCGATGGGATCCATGACTGCTTGTGAAAGGTAATACGCAGCTGCTATATCAGTGTACCGAAGAAAGAAAGAAAGAAAGAAAGAAAGAAAGAAAGAAAGAAAGAAAGAAAGAAAGAAAGAAAGAAAGAAAGAAAGAAAGAAAGACAATTTAATCAAGGGAAAAGCGGCAATAGTGATCGGAGGAGAAATGCACAAAAGGACGCAAACGTCGACAAGCAACCACCACAAAGGAAAGAAGGCCGGAGCGTAAAGCAGGCGCCATTTTCATTATCACTAGAGTAGGATAGCAAAATAGATGTTTGCCTCCATATTAACCGCCGTGCCTGTCGCTCACGTGCATCAGCCCGCCCCGCCCCGCCGCGGTGGTCTAGTGGCTAAGGTACTCGGCTGCTGATCCGAGGGTCGCGGGATCGAATCCCGGCCGCGGCGGCTGCATTTCGATGGAGGCGAAATGTTGAGGCCCGTGTGCTGTGCGGTGTCAGTGCACGTTAAAGAACCCCAGGTGGTCGAAATTTCCGGAGTCCTCCACTACGGCGTCTCATAATCAGAACTGGTTTTGGGACGTAAAACACCACAAAACAACATCAGCCCCCCCCCCCCCCCTTCCCTCTAGACAGAAGTAGGAGGTGGAGCAGCAACAGCACAACAACAACGACAAGCAATGCGAGGAGGGCATAACGAAGCGTGCCTTTCCAATTTTCGAATCTAAAACACGAAACGTAGGCACATGCGTGGATTGCCGTACGAAATATTTTAAAGCCGCAAGCATGACATTAAGGAGGCGGCAGAGCCGTCCGGCGCCTCTATGCCTGCCTTCATGTGCAGTTTTCCAGATTTAGGGTGTTTGTTACTGCAATCTTCAACCAGGTAGCTAGAACAACGGGAACCGTTGTTGATGTAGGGTGGTATCACTAAAGGCTCTTCACGAGATTAATAAGAGCTGCTGCGTGCATCATATACACACACGGTTTGCTTTACGCAGGCCCAATAAAATGATATCACGACGTAGCTTTATTATGGTTGGACACGGAGCTGGAGCGACTGGCGTCACTGACTTCCGCTGCACCGGCTATATCTTGGATTCCTCCTGGCCATTCACTGAATATACTTTTTACAAGGCTAGGGGGACACACCATGCAACAGTAATGGCTTCCCTCCACCACTTTACGAAAAATAAGCAGCAATAAATAGAGAAAAAGGTCAAAAGAAAAGGTAAGGTCATGCAAACAACGATGAACTTTAATATTTTACTTAATCAGGCTGCCCTGACGAAGACAAGTCCGCTTGTCGAAACGTTGGCTCCTGCGACATTCCCCGTTCTAAATTGTATTTTGCGATTTGTTCATCGATTCAATACATAGAGTGACTCATGAATTCGGACGACTTAGAAACCGGCCTCTCTTTATCGGCTGGCTCTAACGCTGGCGTCGGAATTTCCGGATTGATTCATACTTCAGTCAGCCGGCATGTGTCTCTCCTTTCAGGAAGTTAAAGAAAAGGGGGACGCCCTCAGGGGGGATCTTGATCCCTTTGACGATCTTCCTGAATTATTTTTTTTTTTTTGCCCTCCAAATGCGCCCACCGAGTGCTTGCTCGATCCTGGGAATAGCGATACAGTGAGCTGTATATATACATCACGTGGTTCATCGTGAGGAGGAGGAAGAGAACTTCACGAACCGGGAGGAGAACAACTTCTGGTTTGCGCCTCCCAATATCAGAAAACTACTTCACTTTTAGAACGTAAGAATCATATTGGAGTGGGCCTGTATGGCCTGGGACCCGCAGACTAAAACTCCGTCTGACATTCTCCAGCATGAACAAAACAGTGCGGCCTATTTTGCTGTGTGTAGTGGCCATGACTTCGCTTCTAATGTAGCAGTTCTTAAAGATAGCTTGGGGTGCGAACTTGTATTTTATTTTTATTTTAATTACCATAGTGCAAATTTCATTTTCTCAATCGTCAGTTTGTTCGAGGATGTGCGTATTCCCCCTGCAATAACGCCTTCACGCGCTGCAGGTGCTTTAAATAAATAAATAAATAAATAAATAAATAAATAAATAAATAAATAAATAAATGCCCCGAAGGTGCACCTATATTTCGCCAATCCTTGCCAAGAAAAGAGTAAATGGCTGAAACAAGTGTAGAAAGGTTGACAAGTTTCTTACCGCAGGTTTTACTAATGGCGGCTGCCTCATACAGAAGTATCAATCTAGTGTTAGCGTTTCCACATGTTCTTTAACGAAATAGTGGCTCAACAGTTGGATCTGTGACATGAAGGCCGTTGTTCAGCCAGGTAAAATCTTGATAGTTTGAACTGTTACCCTCACTCGCTTTCCACAGGAACTTGCGGAAAGCTGCATTGTGCGTTCTATCGTCACGACAACGTTTCTCAGGCATCCCGTGGGATCAGTAATTTGACAATAGCTACACTTATTTGATGGATGTTGCTTGTTTTCGTTCGAAAAAACACGTACGCCCTTACACATACCACTAGGACTTAAGAGGACTGTATTCATTCGAGATTGATTATAAAGGACTGTTAATTAACTGAATTTTTTTTACTTATCTTATCGTTCCCTCACGCACACTCATGACCCCTTCAAGGATAGCATATTATCACTCCAGCACTGTCCTGCCTTTTGACTGTTTCGGCTTTTCATAGGATTGTTTACGATTGTTGCTCCGCGTATTGTCACCTCTAGCTATGGTACCCAATATTGTCACTACAAGTGACTATATATGGTTTGATGAGAGGATCAAACTAGATAACTTACAATGAAACACTAGTATCTTCCAGCAGAAACGATGGCTTACAAAAGAAAGAAAAGAAAAGAGAGCACACGCGCGCCTAACAAAGATTATTGCAGAACCGCGATAGCTACAGGCTAGTGAAGCAACACAGGACACAGGGCTGACAATCAACGTGATAGTCAACGCTGTGTACTACGCTGTTTCGCCACCCCGTAGTTTTACGCTGTTCTGCAATAATGCCCTCAAACCAAGGTAACAAATAATAACAGGCTCAGAACTGCTTGCCACTTTATATTAGCCTTTACATTAACCACAGGATGGGTAATATAACGGTTCAAACTCGAGATGAGATCAGCTAGTCTACTAAGAGAGGCGTGCAGAAGTACCATTTCTTTTGATGAAGGGTAAAAAGCCATGATAGCAACTCCAGAAGTATGTTCCTGTCTAAGTGAGCGCGAACTGGGTTCCACGTGGACGAAGAATTCCGGCACCACGTGGTGCATAACCGCAGTATGAGAACCGCACGAACTTGATTACTCAACCAACGGCACTCTTCAGTCACACCACAAAAGGTAAGCTTTATCGCCCCGTGTACCTGTTAACGAAGAGGTTCACGGGCGATAACATCGTGCTAAACACGCCATGGCAAAAAGTGATAGGCCAAAAATCATTCACTAATGAACACGGCGCGTACACTCACACCCTCAAATTGAAAGCGGAGCCGCATATATATATCTCGGAGACAAATCTCGCGTCATCGACTTGGCGCCACCGGTTTTAATTAACCGAGCGTCTCGCGACAAATTAAGCATCTCGCGGCATCAGAGTTTCATATCCAAAGCGTGAAACCAGTTCTCCGCGGTCGCCACCCCTTCCTAGCTCTATAGCCTCGGCGAAGTGAACGAGTAATAATAAAGAAAAAAGCAACCACAAAAGACAATTTCAGATGCATCGCTTCGTCTCCTGCGGGTGTGCCTGTCTTCAGCGCTGTAACGACAGACAAATATGCAAAAAAAAAAGAAAGATCCCTGTATTCACATCACCAGTTGGAAGACGCTCCCACCGACATGACGGGCCACAAACAAACAGTCAACAAACGTGCACTGAGGAACGCGTTTCAGGCTTGTTTTTTCCTTCCGATCTGCCGCTCGTCTAATCCCGGCTGTCCTGCAGAAATGTCCGCGAGCAACTATGTGCGCCCGACTGGGTCTACATTGTGTACTGACATGCATGGGATCACGCGCGAGGATCAACTCGCGTTCGCCGCAACACTTCTGAGCTAATATTTTCCTTTCCTTGCAACTTTTATTTATTTTTTTTTAAATTTTGCCCGCTACTTACGCCGCAGCCGCTACCAATCCCGACGGCCGCAGGCTTGCCAAAGCAGCAGGGTCACGTGCAACAGTTACTGAGGCAGTCGACGCGGAAGTCTGTAGCCTCGGCGAATCTCTTTTCATACGCTTTGCTCCGCCTGGGGGCAAATGTGAGTACATTGGCCGCTCTGCGCCGACGCACGCTCCGTCAACTCGCGGCGCGTCGAATATCCGTTACGGACAAGCATGCAGTGCTGCTCGACGAAAACTGGCGGTCAAGAGGCAAAGAAAGACAAAACAGGAAGCTGTAGGAAGAGTGTGATTGGAGAAAGGTGGTCGACGATGCAAAGTCCAGAGAGAGCAAGTGACATTAGAACCGCCGGACTTGGTATGTTTTTTAAAAGCTTTGGCAGGGGAGGTCTCATGAAGGAAAAAGAGTCTGCCGAAGCCTGCTGGGCGGATGAACGTTCGCAAAACAGGCATGTTGTCTGCCACCAGTCTGAAGGACGAGGCAACATAGGTATTTCATACGGTTTGTAATCCCGGAAAGAAAGGTCTCTAGTTGAAAAAGTTGTCGTGGTCTAGGATTCGAATCCGAGACCATCGCGACACCGGAGCGGTATAGCAATGGTCCGTATAGTTAACCAGAAGGCTAGACAGAACCGTGAGTCCCTGCAAAAGGCTCTGGTTCCGAGTTGCAGACCCGGGCCAGGACTATTAAAATTATCATCTAGAAAGTTTCCTTTACTAGCAATGCCTCTTGAGTTCACATGTAGATTCGCGCTACGAACGAATGAAAGACAACTTGTTTGTTTCGCGAGTAGGCGGAGTCCTCTGCTGTGCAATGGCTGCGAGGTCACCTGAATGACAATAGTAAGCTCAAGGAAATATGTCCCACGTGGATTACTCCTTATAATTGATTGATTGATTGATTGATTGATTGATTGATGATTGATTGATTGAATTAATTCTCGGGTTTTACGTCCCAGAAGCACGCTATTATTATAAGAGACGCCGTAGCGGAGGTCTCCGGAAATTTCGACCACCTGGGGTTCTTTCTTTAACGTGCACTGACATCGCACAGCACACGAACCTCAACAATGCGCCTCCGTCGAAATGCAGCCGCCGCGTCCGGACACACTGCAAGCGCAAAACCTTTTTTGCACATATGATCAAACGTGTACAAATGGGAACACCACGCGTTGTTCGGCAACGCTCTCGTGGTCATCAGCTGAACCTATGGGACACTCCGAAAACCAGACACGTTCACAGGTTCACCGCGGGAGGCACACTTTGAGAACACTTGGCTTCCCAAAGCCACTCGTGTAATAGTCAGCCGTTATAACACTACTGCATCGTGGTAACAAGACCTCAGAACGACCACGCACGTGTTGACGCGATTCTCACACTTGTAAACAGAGGCGTACGGGTAGTGAACTGCAATATGAATAATAACGCCGTGTTTCACGGTGAAACGACCTTTCTTTATACATTCTTTTTTTTTGTTTTAGTTACAACGTGGAGGTTCATTGAACCTGACCTGGCGTTGTTGAGAAAATTACAACGGACGATGTGGGTGTCTAACGTTCTTCCTTGAATGCCTAAGGCAGAATGTTTACATAATCTATGCAGTTCGTATATATTTGCAAATGTCGTGTTTTAAGAACGAAGGAAACATTAACATCAGACAGGCCCCAGCTGTGGCAGGAAATCCGTAGTTCGTGAGAAGAGTAAAGGAAATAAATAATGCAGTTCAAGTGTTTCCACGCTTCACAGCTACAGCTTTCGACTCACCGTATGCGATCCTACGCGCGGAACGAAAATATGGAATCATAAAAAGAATTCGTTATATCCGCAGTCACTTTATATGCACAGCTAGGCTGCACGTGTAGCATTTCTACTGACGAAGGAACAGGCTCCATACTGAAAGTCAAAGGGCATGCGTGACTAGCTTCACAATGTGATACCAAGTTGGCCCGAACAGGCGACGATCTCGCCCCGTGCAAATATCCTCTTATGTTTGCGTTCTCACTAAATACATGTGGGAGAAGAGAAATGGGAACCAGGAGGAGTTAAAACTTAACAGTCGTTGCCCGTACTTCCCGTGAACATCGCGGTCCCGTGAAAGTGTGCAGTTAGGACTTCATGAATGGGTAGTCCGGTAATATGATAGGCAAATTGATAACATGTGATTAAAGAGCATCATAGAGAAAATTCTATGTTTATTTGCGCTGATAGTAGCACGTCATCACGCCCAAGTTAAATAAAAACATGTACTCTTATACTTGGAGAACAGAAAGAAAAAGAAAGAACATTATATAATGCAACATAAGAACATTAACGCAGGAACGCAATCGACCTCAATTCTTCAAGCCCGGCGAATCTGCCTTTTCGCTTAAAACGTACAGCCAGCTTGATATGTCTTAGCTGAAGGCACTTGAAGAACGCATATGCTCCATTCAATTGTATTTCAACGGAGTGTCCCCAGAACGACATCATACAAATACATATGCAATGTAACTTGTTTTAGAAAAATGACAAGCGCTTGCCTTTGTCACCATCCTGTTCTCATCCTTGATGTTTCCTGTTTTTGTGCGAAGTACCTATCCCGCTTACTATCCCTCTGTCAATCCTCGTTGACTACCATGTGCAACAGTTCTATAAGAACATTTGTGCGCAGCCTGTGAACGCCTTTGACTCTGTACCAGTGCAAAGCCCTACGCGTCAGCGCGTTAACTGTCATCCCCGGCCGCCCCTTTCTTTCGCTCTTCTCTCTTTCTATTCCCCTTTCCCAATTCCTCAGTTCAGGGTAGCCAACCGGACGCTGTCTGGTCAACCTCCCTGTCTTTCTGTTTCCTTCCTCCTCTTCCCCCCTTATGTGCGCGTCCCAGGCGTGATGCCAATTAACCTGTTACGTAGGCAGAAGCGACGTGCCTTACTCGCAGCGATAAACGGGGTGGGGCGCGCTTGTCAAAACATGCCCGTCTAAAAAATAAAGAGCCTTCCCCTCGCCCGCCACTGTCAGCAGCACCTTGTCATCGCATAACATAACGCCGCATTACAACAGAGCATAATCACTTCGCTGCACTATTTACACTTTTGCTTCTTCTCTTTAAACCGCGAGCTTTTTTCTATTTCTCTCTGTCGAGAGTTCTTCCCTAGAGAAGCTTCTGCGGTCCCCCGCTGCACACGCTGGTTCGTTACGTCATCAGGCGCAATCCGCTTCCGGGAGAGACTGCGGCGAGCTTTCATTGACTTTGGAGAGCCTGGTCGAACGGAAACTAATTTCATCCGCTGTCTCGAAGGATGCAGTGGCGAGGAAGAGGAAGCGATTGCCTACAGCGACGGGTGAAGGGAGAAAGAAAGAAAGAAAGAAAGAAAGAAAGAAAGAAAGAAAGAAAGAAAGAAAGAAAGAAAGAAAGAAAGAAAGAAAGAAAGAAAGAAACCGAGCGTTCGACAAGGGTGAACGTAAGCGTAGTGGCCCTGGAGGGCCGCAGTCATCATCCCGCTGTGTTTAAACAAGGCGGCCATGACGTTCTCCACGGCCGCTGGCTCCGTGCACGGTTGACCACGCACCCAGCAAGCCCTTGCAGCGAAGACGAACTGGCCCGAGCGGTAGACGCGATAAGTGACAGGCCACGGTAACGAGGGTATTCACGTGGCCCCGTATATACGTAAATCAGTGAGGCCTTTGCTGCTTACAGACAAACCCAAGCATAACAATATCCCGCATATTGCGAATATTGTGCATGTAGAACAGGCGAAACTTATTGTTCCGTGAACTCGGCCTCCCCGGTTGTATGAGGGCCGTCTCACCCAGGAAGAGAATGCGGGAATGGACGGCCCTATACGGAAGGAAGTCAGGAGCGAAAGCAACATTGACGAAGGCTTTTCAGCACGCGATTCTTTACTAAGCAGGATAAACGCTCGCGAATTGCAGTCGAACTGCAGATTCGAATTAAAGGAATCCAGCATGACACAAACGAAACATGAAAGATGTATAAAAGGATGCAAGGGTGTACGAATATGCGAACATTTCGAAAAAGGAACCGACTATCGTTCTATTAAATTTGGTGCTCTCATCGAATGGTTTGTATTAGAGCTACCGAATATTTCTCGAATGGTCGACAAATATTCGGCAGCGAGAAAACATCATCAGGCGGAAGCACCGGAATTGCGAGATGTGTTCTTTAATCACTGAATCGCCAGGGAGGCGTGCAGTCCAAGCTTTTCCGGAAGTATGGAAGCAATATATTTATCCCCAGATGTAGATCTTTGCCTAAAATTCATGTGTCGTCAATCTACTGTCATCATCATGATATCAGGAAGTTGGCCGAGCTCTTGGTGATACGTCAGAGCCATATCTAACATGCTCTAACATGCTCTAACAGAGCCATATCTAACATTCCCGTAACGAACACCAGAACACAGGCACACGTACTTCAGAACAGCGTCCGAACAAGGGGAAAACGCTTTATACTAAGACCATTGCCATGTGCAGTAGACATGTCATGGGCCGGACGCTGTACTTCCGCGTTGTTCATCTAATGAGAACCGCACGATTCATTGAACGAAAAGTGCACGTCATTGCACTCTTTCTAAGGCCGTTGAGCTTAAATTGCAATTGTGAAGGAAGGAGCGGCAGTTCAGAGGCGGTTGCCACAACGAAGCGAAGCATCCATGGACCATGCTGAAAAGTCGACGCGCCCTTGAACTTCCTCGTAATCTCTCATATACTCAACGAACACACCCTGCCGCCCGTCGTCGCATTCCTCCTTCTTCTTCCACTCTTCTATTTTTTCTCCCTTTAGGACTCATTTCGGAACTACGCTGCGTAGAGTAGCATATGTGTATGTTACTTGCAGCCGCGTCGGGCGGCAGATAGATTGGTTCCGGTGCTCCGCACCCAGTGAGTGCGTGAGCTGTCAAGGGCGCTGCGTAACGGTTGCCGTTAGCATGCTTCTTGATTCTGTCGAGATGCCTTGTTCTTCCCTATGTGTTTGCTTCAAACCCCCCCCTCCCCTCTTTCACTCTCCTCTACGGTCAGTTCATTCCTCCAGTTGCGAGGGCTCTTCCGTTTTAATCAGCAATCACAATTTCACAACGTTTGGCGCAGCTTGCCCGTTCACAGCTTGCCCGTGGGATTGCATTTGTTTTGTTTACATTTCTTGTAGAGCGGGTAAACGCTCAAAGTCATTTCGAACCTGCCGAGCCAACGCAGCCCTTGTGCTCCGTAATGGTGCGGAACAGAATATGTGCACAACCGTGCTCGGTTGTTTGTAAAATGGGTCGCTGCCTGTTATGACGGCCACGGTCTTCCGTTATGGCGTCGTTAGGACCGGCAAACAAAAAGGGTCAAGAGAAGCCGCCACGTAAAGTGCTCTGTTGTTGAACGTTTTCGAAATAGCCAGTGTGACGACGTCTAAGGTTAGCACGGAGTGAACACCTGCTAAGCTTTAGAGCGTCCAGAAGTTGGGCAAAGATGGGGTTGGTCACAAGGTCTTAGTGGGCCTCTGTGCCTCGTTCCGCTGAAGTTATCGCCTGTTCCGTTAGCGCTAAAGGTAATAGTTAGAACAAACGCGCCGCTGTGAGCATGCGCCAGTACGACTTAGCGTTTTTAAGTATACCGCCCAATGAGCGTACAGGTCCACAATAATGTTTGCTGTTCTTGAGAGAACAGCAGCACTTTGCTTCCGGAAACGTTTTGCCTACAACGTGTCCAGACGAGAGAGCTAAAGGAAATTTCGACCTCTTGCGATGCGCAAGTTCTGTTGGTGATTTCCGGTGGCACCAGATAGTGTTTTACATCATCATCATCACCACCACCACCAACATCACTACCGACCCCACCATCATCATCATCATCGTCATCACCATCCCGTTTTATGTCCCCTGCAGCATGAAGGCCCCTCACAGTGATTCGTCCAACACTCGGCCAGCTGGCTCTATATTGCTCCTGCGAACTTTCCAATTTTTTCACTCCATCTTATTCGCTATAGACCACTGCTGCGTTTGCCATAAATAGGTATCCATTCGGTCGTACATTCTTCAGATTTTGTTTAGAAAATAAAGGCGTGGGAATGGTCTCACCGCGACTGAAGTGCTGCTACTACGACAGAAGACTGTCTTGTTGCGACTGGCCTCACCACGACTAAATAGAGCCAAAGGAAGACAGTATTACAGCGTTCTCAAGGTGTCAGCCGGCTGAGTAAATCTAAGTAGAATAAGGACACTTCTTGTACTAACGCCAAGAGAACTAATGCATCAGATATGAACAAGCTCGAGCGCGAATGCCACGAGGAAAGTTGCTCGGGCGTTCGGTTAACTGAGCAACGGAGATTACCGAAAGGTCGAGTTGAACCTTCTTCGCCGCGGATAAGTCACTGTGGCCCGTGCGGTCACGACCCAGTGGTTAGGCGATGAACACGAGAAAACCATCAACCACGCCGCTCGAGGTGACCGGACCGCGGCGCACGTAACTCTCAAAAAGGAGAGACAGAAAGAAGGAAAGGGTCCGGGAAGGTCCGGAGGTCATGCGAACAACACGCTCCTCGCAGACAGGCCCTCATTCTTCCCATAATAGAAAAGACAGATGCCGCGCGGAGGGAAGATTCGCCACAACCTTTGTAGTGCCAGTCTCGGCAGGAACGGGTGTCTTCCTCACGCTCTGCTCACTACCCTTCCTGCTAACGCCCTCTCCCTTTCTTTGATCAGTGCGGAAACCCCCTTCGCACCGCAGTCGTCGATTGGTCGCATTGACACCGCCGCCAAATGAGGCACGCGCGTGACGCTGCGATCGGCAAGCCAAAACGTCGATGAGAATGCGGAAGGAACGCCGAACCTGGGAAGGTCGGTCAAACACGTCCCGACGCCGGTGTCTCTGACGGGGAGGGGTACGCCCTCTCAAGTGACTCGCAAGCGACGACGTGGTGAATTAATCCAGCTCCGATGCGGCGACGTGTTACATACGCGAGGGTAGGTGCACGCGCGCGCAGTTTCCAATTTGAAGAGTGACGCGTCGTTAGAGAGAGATATGGTTGTAGACAGCCAGGGAGGGCGAGAGCACATCTCTGGCCGGTGTAATAGCAACACGTAATATCGGCGTTTTCATTACCTTCCAAAGCAACACAAGTGTGAAGAAACGAACGGTTGAGACTGATAAACTCTTCGTTCTCCACGTGTTTTGTGTGGAGGAAACCTGACAGTAACTGCTTCGTTAAATATAACCGGCATTCTATGCCCAAAGCAACCAATATAATAGACAAAGCGAGGAAAATATATGCGCAAGGCGCTAGCGGTAATGTATTGTGCCTGTATTTTGCTCAAAAGTCATCATTAACAGCCTACTTTAGGTCCAGTGCAGAGCGAAGGTCTCTCCAAACGACTTCCAATTTGCTCTGTCTTGAGCGAGTCTTCTTCATTTCATTGCACCATCTAACTTTTTTATGATGATGATGATGATTTTCTTTATGTTAATGGCTCCCTAACGTTTTGTCTTCCTCTGCTTCGTTTTCCTTCTCTTGGTATCCGTTATGTCGTTTCTGACTGTTCATCTGTTGTACCTCCTCCACATTACATGTCCTGCTCAGTTCCACTACTTCCTGTTAACTGACTGAAGGATATCAGCTACTGCTGTTTGTTCCAATATCCAGTGCGCTCGAGTTGTTACGCTTATCATTTTACGTTGCACTGCACTACACTTCTACAAGAGATATTGCACTAAAAGCACACGTTCATGAAATTATCGGATATACATATGTAGGGTATGAGAACTTAAACCCATTACATATACAAACACGCATTCAATTACCATAAATGACGCGTACTATAATGAAAGATGAATTACGTTAACTTATTTCACTTCATTAACACAAATGATGCCTATAGTGAAACGTGAATTACTTAGACTTATTTTAATAGTAATGAAACAAGGTGCACTACAGCATAACAAGTGGAGGTGTGACATGTGAGTCTCTTCCCGTGAGCGCTCCACATAACATTGCGTTTAAGTTAATGCGTTCGGCTCGCGCGTGTTTGTTTTCGGCAGTTCTTGAGTGGTGCCACGACCACGAAGGAAAGGGCGACGTGGTTCCGGAAGGGCTACTTCTCGGGCCCACGTTAATCAACCGTAGCCGTGCTACACGACGCCGATGAATCACGAACACGAGATACCACAGGCGGCATCTTCTCGCGTTTCGATCCCCTGCGTGCAGCCCTCTTTTGGGTTGCGCACGCTTGCTTCGTGTGCGTGCGTGCGGTCTCATCGCCTTCGGCGCCGAAACTGATGACGACGTGCGGGGTGCTTGTGGGAACACGCAGGTCCGAAAAAAAAAGGGCCTCGGGGCTTCGGGTATGCAGTGCAGAGATTATGATGGCCCTGCGTGGTTGTTTGTTTACTTAGCGGTCTTCGGCTCTCGGGGGTCGTTGCATCATCACGCGTGCTATCCAGTTCTACGTGTTGTAATTGGTTTACAGAAGTGTGCTGACCACCACCGGTAGCACGGCTAACTATTAGCCGAGAGTAGCGAGGCGTGCGGCACCTCGAACACGCTGGAAGATGGCTCCGTATGATACATTGCTAGTGAAAAACTGTAGGTTGCACGAAAACGTGTCTGTTTCTCTCTCTGTCTCTCTGTGTGTGTGAGAGAGAGAGAGAAAGAGAAAGAGATATTCGTTACTTTCTCAACATCGCCATTAACTTAAACAAGGCCCCGAAGGCAGTACTGCGTATGGATAATGCTCTTCCTTTGTCGTAGCCAAAGAGCTGCTACTATTTACAGATAACGGTCATTATATGCCGCTGTTTTGCATGAGCGAGAATATCGTGCGCGGCAAAGCTCCAAATAATTCGAACAGCCCCATTAGACGGTGCGGGTGGTGGCGTTCAGCTTTCTTCCTTTCGTTTCAACCTGTTTTTTACAACCTGTCTTGCGCCGGACCCGTACCCTTAAATTTACCGGAAGCTAGCTTATCTTCTGTTACTGAATATGCCCCTACGAACAGAACCCCTGGTGCTCCAAACATGAACACAACAAACGAACAAGAAGATTTCTGACGAAGCAAACTGAACGAAGCATTTGCAAGGCCAAGTCGTACCTGCAGTCAACAACCCTTTAGATATCCTGAAGGCGGACCTGGTCGAACGCTGTTTTTATCGGAGTGGATCAGGTAATCACCGAAACCGCAGGCAAATTAGCCCATCATGCAAGCGACGGAAATGAGTAATGGATGAGACGTGCGAGCGATCTGTCAAAGATGAGCAAAAACTAACATTAGCTATTGAGAGGCCAGCTACCCCTGTAGCTATCGAATGAAAGATTCTCACGCCTATCACAGTTGCGCACGCAAAATAGTGGCCTCTTTTTCTTTGTTTTTCTTTATTAGAGCCAGATCGTAGCTGAAGAACAATGGGTGGAATCCAGGGCGTCTTTTAGCAAAAGTATCTCCGAAATATTGCCATTACGTCTAAAAATGTGTCTTACTATCCGTATATTAGGCTTCGAGAACACGTATTTCGTTATATGCATTCCCGGATACCTTTCTGAGTATCTCCACGCAGATGCTAGTTGAATAGCGTCCTCGTCCCTCGTCCGCCCACAAGGCACCGAAAGCACTTTTGCGCTTCTTGAAAACGACGGGTCTGAGCGAACGCCTCTTACTGATGGAACTATCCTACACGTCTCTTTCGTTCTTCCCCTCCCTCCTTTCTCTCCCATCTTTCTATTCCCCATTCCCATTTCCCCAGTGTAGTGTACTCAACCGGATTCCTTTCTGTTTAACCTCCCTGCCTCTGTTTTCCCATTTTCTTTTCGTTCCTTTCTGAGTATCTCTTCCCCAGTCATACCTTCAGGACACCCCTTTCCCCGTGCTGCGGCTGGCTCGTCATTTGCAGCCAAAACATAGACACAAAAGTGAGAAAATGGTTCGACCCGTTCATCATTCGCAGGACCCGTTCTCGGCTCCGTGTCTGCGTATATACGTTATAGGCACCTAGCGGCGGCCAGGGAACGCCACCTAGAGCTCATCCATCAGTCCAGTTTCGTTAACGCCATCCGATAGGGCTTCAAGTAAGTTATGCCCACATTAGGGAAGGACATAAAAACGGTTTGAATGTTCATCTGGCATCGCATGGAGCGGACAGTTCCTGATAACGTGCTCCCTCGCATCGCGATAAGAATATCGGAATCGAGGCTAATGTTTATCGCGTCTGTCCACTTTCGCTCATTTATCTCACTACGGTATGCATTCGCAGAAGGAAACTCGAGCGCAAAACACATGAGCCCTCACAACCTCCGACTAACCGTCGGGCCATTAAGTTTCTGCAGCCTGCAGTTTCAGGCGCCGGGCATCTACTTTCTTCTTCTACTTCGCCCAAGGGCAACAATACTGTCCACGCAGCCTGACCACCATTAGGCTTTGGCACTCACGGAAGCTCGCTGCAACCAGCGGCTCGCCACGTACACTCTGCAGCGCTCTTCGAAGCGAAAGTAAAGCGCCGAGGCAGATGGAAGTGTAGATAGCCAAAGACGTGCGAGGATACATTAAGAAAAATAAAAAGTAAAGAAAGAATGAAAAAGGAAATTACGAAATCGACAAGAACATACCAAGGAAAAGCGAAGCAACCGAAACGGAAAGGAGACACGGTGCAGCCGGTGCGCTACGGTCCTTTCCGTTCTTTGGCATGCAACTGCGTCGACGCTTGCCGCCGGCACGGTTCCGCTTTTGTCGGGAGTCAACGTGGTGTGATGACGGGCGATGCTCCGAGAAGAAGCCCGGATGGTGTCGTTGGTTTCTCCCTTTGAAAAGTAAAGCGATGAAGCTGTAAGGCAGGACGGCAGGCAGGCAGGCGAGGAAGCACGGTAGCTTCACGTCATTTCCTTCATTTTAGACTTGCTTTCTTTAGCGGGCAAGGCTCTCAGAAGAAAGGGAAATCAGAGACCGCGAAGAAGGTGAAGAAGCAGTCCAGCTTCTGGCCTTCAAAGGCAGAAAAGACCGTGTTTGTGATGGTTTGTAGATGAGCTTTCGCTTCGAGCCCATTTGGTTCCTTTGAAGCGTCAATAGGAGCAGCGAGGTATATAGGCAGTCTCCAGTAGTGTATCCTTTTCACTGGTTGGATTCACCCCTTTTGTGTATTGCAGGTGCTTACTACGTAAGCCGTCGTCGCACCCGTGCACACTTTCTCCACGCGGTGCCGTCAACCTGGCGCGCGCAACGGCCCGCGCCTGGCAGCTGGCCCTACGGCGCCATTGAAGATTCTAAAGACCACGAATGGGTGCCGACCAAGTCATGGACCTGAGTTCATCTAGGCGTGTTGGGCAGAGTGAGCGTCGCATGCTACCGCTGACCATCTGTCGCACTGGAAGCAATCAAGTGACCTTGCCGACTCCTACAAGCGGAGGGTTGGATTATATTGTGCATTTATAGTGTGTGAAGTCGCGCAGCTATCTATCTATCTATCTATCTATCTATCTATCTATCTATCTATCTATCTATCTATCTATCTATCTATCTATCTATCTATCTATCTATCTATCTAGTGTGTGCGTGCGTGTAATGACACTCACGCTACACGTCGATATAGATATCAAATTTAGATGTCCGATCCGACCTAATCTGCGTGCTGCAGACAAGGTCTGCAGATTCTAGCCATGATACGCTGCCCTTACACGACGATAGCAATCACTTCTGAGCAGTTGTGTTTGTTATATGACACAGGCCACGTAACTCATATGCGGGCGTCTGTTGCTATAACAATCGTACGAACAATGGTGGTGTCGAACACAATGGGCGCCGCTTGTGGGCTGAGGCAAGACGTTGGGAAGAATTTAGATAGATAGATAGATAGATAGATAGATAGATAGATAGATAGATAGATAGATAGATAGATAGATAGATAGATAGATAGATAGATGAAGTCTCTTGGTGAAGGACCTAAGCCTTCCAAGGCCTGGTGGTTCCAACCAGGTACTTTCATCAGTCCGTGTACTGCGTGTCGTGGCGCGTTTGGTGTATGTTTTTGTGGCTATGTCGTTCACTACACGCATCAGTTCATTTTTACATCATCTCTTGGTGGGCGTGGCCGTCAAAAACACCTCTCTAGGGTTCATTAATGAGCTTGTCTCGCTCACCTACAAAGATGATCGATCGTATCGAGTTCTCCAAGGGAAACCAACATGGGAGAACAAAATGTCGAAGAAGGGCTTACTTCGTCTTTCTCTTATGTCTATTAAACATGAGGAACTTCGGTTTTGTTGGCACATAGTCGCAGATCAAATGAACTATCCGCTGTAAAGTATGCAAGCAGATGCCGACAGTGGTAAGGGTGTTGAGAGACGCAAACGCTGTGTAAAAAAGAAACTAAAGCTCCAACGTTGAAGTTTTGGTCAATGTTCATAATTGATTACCGCGACATACAAAAGCATCGACTTGCCGTGCAGCTAAATTGGCAAATGTAACTCTCTGTAATTAAGAAAGCTACTCCATTCTAATGGTATGGACGCAAGCGTGGAGAGCTTGTCCAGCTATGCTCGTCAATCAAAGTAACAGATTACCGCACTTTGTCGCTGGCTTAGGCTCCAGCATGGTGGTACGTAGTTGCCAGTTTTGCACAAGAAGGTATAGCTCAGTAGATTTGAGTGCTCTTCTGTTTATGGCCGATCACGCGTGTTTCCGAAGTCAATGTTTCGGGGCTCCCATATAACCTCATAATCTCATATCTGAACAAATACTTCTTAGTGCAAAGCAACGAACATATATAATTAAGATCGCGCGAGCTCACCATGAACTGCTGGACACATACAGCGCTGCTACATTACAAAGACAGTACTGCTAGACCCTCATCAAGTTTTATCATTCTTTCTTCAGTAAACATGGCATACGCAGAAGACAGATATGCACCGGCTAAGTAACGCTCACAACCTTATTTGAATAAGAGGGTCATCTAAGAAACCAAGAGATCAAGTGAAGAGGTCGGATTTGAAACAACGGTCGTTCACCCCCTGGTAAAAATTAACTTTTTAGTATTTGTAGCGTGCGAAAGGCGAGAAGTTAGGACATTGAAAGCGTGTAGATAAGACCCTATAACACCGCAAAGATCTATTTCTGTTCATGCACTACAGGAACACCTCGACCACAACTGGAGAAACACCCAATAATCTTTTCCTGTCTGCTGATTCTATTGCAGCCAGACCTGAAGACACATATTGAAGATCGTCTCTCAGAATTAAAGGGCAAGTTGACGAAAAAGAGAATCGTGGAGGGAATTCAAAGGAGGCGAAAATGTCCTGGGCTAAGGCCTTCGTCCAGGTGAGCCCAAGTGGTTTCTAGGGGTCATCCGAAAAACGGGCAGTGCCGTTACATAGTACGTGGTGCGTGCAGGACCTGGGAACGTGTTCGTGCATGTAGACAATCTATGTCCACGTTATTTTGAAGGTAACGATCAAAGCCCCAGTGAGACTCCCTGTTTTACGTCCAGGTCAATTTTAGACCCTGCGCAAGAAGCGTCTGCTACGTGACCTCCTGTTCCGGTACTACTGGAGCCACCTGAAGACTCAGCACTACTCCAGCCACCCGAAGACTCAGCTCTTCCGCAACAGTGGAATGCCAGTTCTTGTCAAGGTTCCGCAACGCCGACTCCTCTTCCAGAATCGGCATACCCTCTAGGTGCCCAGACTCTCCGACGCAGTGCTCGTGCAAGGGAACCTCCCGAGTGGTACAGTCAATAAACATTGTGGGAAGAAACGTGGCGTCACGAGAAGCATGTGTGACGTCATACTACTAGCACGTCGATCATTGCTATATATGTGCTGTGATCCGGGAGCTCTGTGTTCTTTCTTGTTTAGCCCTCACATACTAATAACCGTTTTCTGGCTCTGCCTCGTCTTTCGCGACTGCGACACTTACATCATTTGCAAAGCGAAATGCGACACCCCTCATAAATTAAGTGTTAGCCACAGCCGAGCCCATGCACTGTGCCATAGCTTACATGTACATCAGTTTTTAACTCAAAGGAATGCCACTTCTATATGGTTCCATAAAAGTTACAGTACTCGTGATCTGCGCTGTGAACGAACATATTTCAAGAGACGTGTTCCAGCAGAGCAGAGAGACACATTTGACGTAGAAGCCATGACCTCAAACATACGAAGGATCCACGTACTTCTGCATAAAGACTCTACATAGACGTTATCGCATTTCGTCGGAATCTGCCTACGCCGAGATGCTCTGATTGCGCTGATCCACCCCGTCAGTGGTGCCCCATAATAACGAGGCTGTCTCGAAGTACATCTGCCCACGGATTCCTTATCGTTTCATCAGTTGCCTTCAGTGGTCTTTAGGCCAACAGGTGAGGCTGTCAAACTGATAGCACCAGGGGCGCACGACCTATAGAGTGGTGCGCTCGGTCATCGGAGGTTAGCGGTCGAGCCAATTTTGATGGAGACTGCAGGTTCGCTCCTAACGCAAGAAACGTCGGCGTGGCTCTCTGTAAACGATGCCACGCCCCTTTACAAAGATTTGCACATAGATTGCTGGGCCTTGCGCATTTGGACGTTTACATCTGCAGAATGCAAAGAGTAAGGTGTTATTTGGCTTCAATACTATCCAGTGCAGGGCGAATGACTCCAGTGGGCATCAAGTATAAAAACAAACGTTAGAGAGTTTTATATGCCAAAACTACATTGTGATTATAAGCCAAGCCGCGAAGCGTGATTTGGGATTCATTTTGACCTTGTGGTCTTTTTTTTTTTAGTGCGCCTGAAAATCAAACTATACGGGAGCTTTCGCAGTTTGCGTCCATCGAAATTTTGTGCCACAGTGAGGAGTCAAACCCGCGCACTTTATTTAAGATCACAGCACCACGGAACCGTTTATAAAAAGGGAGGGTGGTACATAATGTGTGGTTATTGTGATGATTATAATTGCGTTGATGTTGAAGACGGCGACTACGGTTTCCCAAAGGTCCAACAGATTCACTGTTGTATTTTTACCGACTTCTATCATAACAGTGCAGTTAAAACTTGGAAGCTCACCTGAACAACATGATCCGGGCTTGCTCTCGGGCACCTATGCAGAACAAAGCCTATAAAGACTGAAAGCAGTGGGAGACCGCACTGCTCAGCTCACATCCAGATGAGCAACTCCAAGCATTTCGTCAAGCCGAGGATGACACCAGGGCCCAAGGCCTCCTGGTCGACACCCAGAAGAGGACTCATCCCCCATAATTTTGCCTCTTGAAATAGTTTTCCCTCCCCCTTCTACATTAAACTACGCCATTAGACCAACTCCCAGAATCCACCCTTCTGACGTCGTCTTTACCCTGTCATCTTGACCTCGTCATCTTGACCTCGTCTACTACTGCCAATGCAAAATAAAGAGCACGACTACGTATCCCACAAATGCAGCTAAAAAAGAAAAGCGCTCGCCCAGAATTAATTGCAGGCATGTCCAAACAAAGTCTCTCAGACAGGATTGCCGATACAGCACCACACGGAACCGCGCAAGCTTTCAACGGCCATTAATATGGCCGCACGGAAGACCACCGAGCGGATTTATCTGTGAACGGGATTACAGTGCTCGTTTCCTCCGAGAGGCACGCCGCAGGGTGCCCTATGTATATATACACTGGAAACACGTGTGTGTATATATAACACGCCGCTCATCGGAAACTGGGGATGCTCTAAAGACCTCCAACACAGCAGGTCGTCCTTGCTGAGTTCCCCTAAAAGAAAAGGAAACAAATATAGGTGGAAGACAGCGCCGCATCGGATTGCAATCTCCGCGCTTGTTTAGTCGGGACTACTCCGTCGTGTCCGGCATTGCAATTTGGGCGTCCTGCGCGCTTCCTCGACGTCGCCGACGACGAAGTCTTACAGTGATGGTAGCGGGGCGACTGGTACGGGCCTTCCCGCCGCTGCAAAGCAAGGGAGCAAGGCGAGCGCGTAGATGCTAGCGACGGGGCACCGCGAACAAGCCAGACCCAACGACGTCGACCTCGGTGACCTCCAGAGCGCCGTATTCCGAACGACGTGGGCGCGCGCGTGCTCTTAAAACGGAAATGTAGGGGGTCCCCCCCTGCCATTAAAGAAATGCGGGTGAACTCCGATGACCAGATGTACGTACGCATGTGAGTTCGTCCCATCCGGGGACGCTGGAGAGTTCTGGAACGCAACGTGGTCGAGTGGTTAAAACAACGTGGTGGAGAAGGACGGGGGTAAATTCCGGCACAGCCCACTCCGATGCCCTGTGACCATTAGGTCGGCGGTGGTGGTGTATATGTTTAACTTGAGCGAAGGTAGCTCTGTGAAGTGTTTCAGGGGGGCATGACTGTGCCAATACCTCGAATCATTCCCACGTGACAGATAACACAGCAGCACTTGTTTTTACGCTAGGAGGTCTACACTAGAGCACTTAGACTATACTGTCAACCTTTTCCTTGCTCGTATCTCCTCTTTCTTTTATTCTTCTTCCTTTCATATATCTGGTGGGATGGGGAAGGGGGGAGGGGGGCTGCGGTCATATAGCTTAAACTTTGTATTAGAATTCAATACTTAGAAATGCTGTGCGAAAGTGTGTTACTTTCGGTGACAGGCCGGTGTTCTTAATGCGTTTGCATTAGGCGCAGTACACTCTGGTAAAGGGTAAACAGCTTGTGGGGCACAAACATTGCCACGTGCACAAAGTGTGCAACGTATACGCGTAAACATAAAGGGCTGACATAATGAAGATCTCACTGACCAAACGTTTAGCAGAGATGCACGAACGCAAGCATGTACAAATCAAAATTACAGGTGGATACGCTCTATGTGGTTTTTGTTTTCGACCTGCGAGGCACCCGTAAACCATATTGCCGTGGTTATTTTACCTAAAATAAGTTTATTACTCCGAACGGTTACACCACATACCGGCCTTGACATGCTGCTACACGAAACTATGAGTGATTTAGAGGTGGCGAAGTGTGCGATAAAACACTGAGGAATTCGACTTATTTTACCTTCCGCGGAGCATGCGTAGTGTTCCCTATTCTATCTGTGCACGTCGTCTAATACATATGGGGATGTTACTACTAGCAGCGTCTCAATTATATTTTATGTGCCTGCCCAGGCCAGTTGCTTCACAAATTGTTTTCGAAATGTAATATATGTTAGTGCAACTTGGAGCATGTTTTTATGTAAAAGTAGGCTTATGAGCAAGGTATGATTACGCGAGGTCAATAAAACCAACCATGAAGCGAAGTGAAATCAATATTCAATGTAAAACTCCGCCGTTCGCACGAGAAGCTTGCGTGCGCCAATTATTTTACTCCGTTTATTTATACTAGAACGGCAAATGACGAGAACACCATTTTTCACGAATCGCGACTAGACGAGCCGTAGTCCAGCGTCTCCATTCCGTAGTGTCAATCGCAAAAAGCGTACGCTGTCCTTAGGATCAATTCTTGGAATGTGATAACAAACATGTATACCGACGAGGAATATATAAAACATACTTCAAGCTTTTAAAGCAGGCACATTCACAGGGTGCGAAATAACCTGCAAGCCCGCATTCGCACGTACATGACACAACGTTCGTTAAAACTGATTGACCGTTTGTTTTTAGTAGTCCAGACGCGCGGGAAACAGACAGCCGCACTTCAAGTCATTTGCAAGGCTCTCGCCTTTTCATCAGACACAGTACATTGACCTTCCAATGACCCTTAACGCATGAAGCGCGGAAGATGTTTAAAGGGAACTACTGTTTGCCTAAGTAAAATGGCCCACTACACTCCACAGCGCTTTGCGAAGCGGCGCTCTCTTCCGCGTTCGGTCTTTTCAAGGTCATCAAACGAGTGACAGCTGGCGAAGACCACCAGGAGCCCTCTTGCCTTCCGCTTTACCGAAGAAAAAAAAAACATGAGGGTATGAAAAAAATGCACAGATAATGCTACACACTGACCTGTTATTTCTCCTGCTAGTTTATGCTGGTGCCATAAAAAAAGAAGAAAAAGAAAGAAAATTTGCTCGGTCGGCACAAGGGCCTCTGAAGCGACTGAAGCGTGCCCGCATTTAACGATGCAGCTTCAGGCATCTGAGGTTCTGCGCCGAAGACAAGGCGTACCCGAATCCCCGCTGCCCTCGTGCACGTAACAGATGACCGCACCTTGACGTGGCATGACGTCTTTCCTGCTTTATTGTTTCATTCGTCGCCCTCCACCTTACGGATCGCCTCCACGTATACGCACGAAGGCACAAGGCCCGGCCTCTCAAAGAGAACACTGTGTGCGGTTGTTACAGCGGCGGCTGTGTACACGCCAAACAAGAAGGATGCCAGCGGCAGCCGCCGCCGTCCGCCCTGACCTTTTTTCTTGTTTTTTTTCATGGTTGCATTGGCGTCTGCAAACAAATGAACAGAACAGAAACACACAGGCAGTCCAGACACGCGCTCCTGAGTGAAGAACAAAGGGCTATACTAACAGGAGGAGAATGGTGTAAGAAAAAAAGGAAGAGGAATAGAGAGGCGCTACAGAGGTAGGAGCGTGCGGCGGAGAGCAATTGGCAAGAGCCGAAACGTCTGAGTTGGGGCGAAGGAGACCATAACCGATGGAATGGAAAGGGCAGTGCCTCGGCGTTACCGACGTAGTTCGAAACGGTGCGCTAAGTGGTGACGACCGAGACAAAGGAAGGGAGGGAGGATGAGACGTCGGAAACAGTCGAAACGTCTCAAAACTTACGGAAGAGGGATGGCAGAAGGGCAGTGTGAAATGGAGGAGGCTCGTGCGTTGGAGAAGAGCGAAGAACAAAAGAGTTCCAAACGGTGTGCATAAGTGTTGGCTATGAGTATAGGAAAAGGACGGGCAGACCTAAGGATGAAGGTAGAAGAAGGGGGAGGGGTGGGGGGCGGCAGAGTAGGGGAGGGGCTCTTTCGTTCGCCGTACTGACCCAGGAAGCAAAACGCTCGCATGCGCGAACTGAAGGAGGAGACCGACTTCCTGAACGGTCGTTCAACTCAGGCGCATGGCACAGTGGGGACCTTCCTTTCAGCAGAGAGAACACGCGGCGCCGTTCATTGCGGATCCACTCGGGCAACGTTAACGAGCTTAGTTATGTGGCCGAAAATGAAGAAGTCGCTCTTCCATCTCCCGCCTCTCTCGTCTCTTCTCCAGGCTTGGCTTTGCTTCTGGATCCTTCCGGAACATATGGGAAGGGGGGGGGGGGGGGGCGTATGTAACGGCCGGGAATTCGTACGAAGGTTAAATGGAGACGTACCGACGGTGGTTGGGGGAAAGGAGCGAATGTGGGGGCGGGGAAAGGGTCAAACGTTTCGGGCGGCCGAGAACGCTCCACGGAGGAAGCGGTGATGAGGAAAAAGGAGCAGGAATCACGCGTCGTAACGGGATTCTTTAGTTTCCTTATCTTGTCTCTTTCTCTTCGCTTTTATATCTAGTTCGCATGCTCACCTGACCCAAGCGGGGGATTTAGCCCTAGGAGAAGCTACACCTGCGGAGTATATGTTTGCAACTTTTCCTACCCTCTTCGCTCTCTCTCTTCTTCTTCTTCTTCTTTTTCCCTCCTGGCACTCGGGCTCGTCTTCTCTTTCTGACTCCTTTTTCCGTTAGCCTGCTCCTCACCCCTCTGCCTGACGCGTTCACTCCCCCCCCCCCCTTATTTTTCTTTTTTTGCTACTCCTCCTCAACACAACGAACGGCCTGTACAGACACGCATGCAAAATGCAATCGCTTGCCCTCTCTCTTCTGTTTCATTTCGTTTTTAAGTTTTCGTTCCTCTCGCATGCTCTTCACCTTCCTCGCTCTCCGAGGGCTAATCGTCGGCTTCCTACCTCCTATTCCTGTCTAGACGTCGCTCACTGCTAGCTGCATATGTCTAGCGTTATGCGACCATGTTTCCTTGCTTCTTTTTTTTTTTTCGTTATCTTCTACTTCTCGCCTTCTCTAGCGACAGCGAGCTGACCCCCCAAGAGTGTTTCGACTCGCGCTTTTACTTTGGTACACCAAAGTTGGTATCCTCGTCTTTTAGTTTGGGCTTTATTTTTTTTTTTTTTTTTGCCAGGTCTACAGGCCTGGGAATGGAAGGCATCCGCGACAGTCCGTAATTGAAGGTCACCTTGGGTTTGCTTCTGTAGTTTTCATATGTCTGGATATACTGTTACATACTTTTTTTAATCTCTCTCGTTCCAAGCGTTGGGGGAGGGTGAAATAAACATCGTACCAGCTGGGAGGGAGCATGCGTTACTGGAGGTGGCGGAGGTATGGCGTACGAGAAGATTACGGGAGACAGGTATAGACGGTCGCAAGGGGCACGGGGCGACGCTAATGAAAAAGATAGGCCTTGTGCACACAGAAACGTGCGCCAGACTCCCCTTGTTTCGCCCGCCGCCAAGTAAGCTGCCGGTATTCGTCAGACGGGAACTGATTTGAAGGAACACCGTGGCGGCCGCGCTTGTTTTAGGAAGTGACGAGCACGCGGTGTCCCGCAGAGCTGTATTTACTTGTGTGCAGGGACGGCCTGGTTTGCGCGTCGTCCAGGTATGTGGTGCTGTAGCTCGGTACGGTGAAACGTAAAGGTTGACTGGCTGGCTTGCTCTGTTTGTTTGCTTGTTCGCACGTTGACCCGTATTACTCAAAACGACGGCATAATAGAGAGAACACTGCAGTATGAAGGAACGTTAAAAAATACACAGGTATAGAGTGGAATGTTGGACACCTGAAAAGGTGCAGAAGAAATTCCCTTGTGGATTATATGCGTAAAGACTATTTGTATTTCCAGCGTTTAACCAACATGCCGTAGCACTTGCCGACACCCGCCACTATTTAGCCATAAATTGTCGGTACCATACAACAATGATACAACAATGGTGCCTACAGGGCCAATGGTGCCATGTAGGCACCATTGGCCGATAATAGCTGTTACTTATTAGACAGCGTTAGCCGATATTAAGTATCATCAATCAACATTAGCCCTCACCATTATTAATTTATCCATCAATAGCCAAAACTAGCTCATGTTAAACATTGAATAGCAGCACCAGCAAACACTCGGCCACCGCCTGCCAGTGGTAATATTACACGAGTAAATACGACATTGATAATTCGGTTGTCAAACAGGCATCATTACAGCCTGTTACAGAAATCTCTGGATGGATAGCTTAGGCTATTGGCTAAGCAGATTTTCTGTTGTACTGTTTTCTTTTGGAATCAATGAAGAATATTCTCGCTTGTTTGATTCATTGATTGGTTAATTGATTGATTGATCAGTTCATATTAAACCGAGGCTCAAAATAAACAACACTATCCTGGTTGTAGATAAAAAATGCATTCATACGCGATTAATGAATTGCTACTATGCATAAAAGGAGTGATCCTCAGAACACCAGCAAGACTGTGTACGATTAGTATACACGGTGGCTAAGGGAATATCCGCCTGTTGGTAGTGTTTCGACGAGTATCAAGCGAACAGTGGTTCCGCCCCACGTACCATAATTTCTTAAGAGCGCTTGACTTTTACAACAACTAATAAGCATAAGGAATTTTAAGGATAGAGGTAGTTGAGGTAAGCATGGATTGAGATGGTTAAGCAACGCACGGAGTCGCGGTGAAAATGACCAACATGTTAGACCAAGAGTGCTGGAAGTCGGGTCATTTGATGTGTTATTGAAGATTGAAATGTACTTAGACACAATGCACACAGGAAAATAAGGCTACAAGACGAAAGCGGACTAACCAGCCACTTAGTCCAGCTTCGCCGTGTCCGTTGTCTTTAGCTTGTTTTTGTTATTTTTTCACCACCATTCACGCTAGACCTAGGTTTGCTTTCAATGCGGAACTGCCTCCTATCTTCGACTGTCAGAAAGCGTAACCATATCTTATAGGGCACAATTATACAGCAGGAAGAAACACGAAATGTTTTCCGGGTATCAAGAGCTGAATTAGCGTCAACAATTGCGGGGGCATCACTGTTTCGCTTTTGTAAAACTATAGGACCACGCTGCCTGATTTCTTAGCAGCCGATGGAACCCAATCACGTCTTTGAACTCGCCTTTTGGGGTCTGCCGGGTAATCGAAGTCAATGAAAGCCCCTTCTTTCCCTCCCTTCACCGCCTTGGCTCGCTGTCTGAACCTAAATTGCCCAATCTTGGCACTAACGCTGAGCAAACAGAAGCACGTCGTCAGCTCAAGAAAGTGCAATTTCAAGTGCAGCCGACGTCCGCTGCGAACTTGCCAACCGTGTACGCGGCGGCGCTTCCGTGATTGCCGAGATAAGTCGATGGCCGTGACTGCTTCTACTAGCGCACGTTTTCCTATTCCACGAAAGTGGAACTTTTCTTTCTGGAAATGGTTGGGGAGAAATTTCTTATTTCGCTTAGCCTTACTTGAAGCTGTGTTTACGGACATTGGCCTCCTAAGATGGCGGTGATTGAGTGGTTGAGTTCACCATATAAGAGACAACAGACAGGCTGATAGCTACACTGCAAAGGGCTACGCATTGACGTCATAAATTCCGTCATTTTGTTGTGCGGTTGAAAAACGGAAAATCGGCTTTGCGTTACATCTCTCTGTAACTTGGAACCAAAGACGTGCTGCGCATTTGATAATGCATTAACTTGATTTGATTTCTGGGGCTTTACGTCTCAAGATCATCAGTGACTATCTGAAAAGACGTAGTGGAGGGCTTCTGAAATATTGACCACTTGGGGTTCTTTAACGCGCACTGACATTGCACAGTAGCGGCCTCAACCTCTTGCCTCCATCGAAATGCTGTCGCCGCGGCCAAGATAACACAACGGTGTGTCTCAGCAATCGTGAGTCGCAACTCACGGACCACGCAAGTGCTTTCGATACTAGGACAGCATGGTCACGGTGCGAAGTGCATGATGGCCAGGTACACTATCCTACTCTCCTTTCATCAACCCCCCACCCGGAGACCCTAACCCCGGTGCCTCTGCACCCCTTGTTTCGGAAGTGTGTGTAGACTCCAGAAAGCGAGCGATATGAATGGATATCCATGGACCACCCCCCCCCTACACACACACACACACACACACACACACACACACACACACACACACACACACACACACACACACACACACACACACACACACACACACACCAGGAAAAAACGCATAATTCTGTACAAGACTAGGCGCTCGCTCATTAAACCCAGGCATTTTATTGACAGCGACCTCCGCCTAACTATTATGGCCGTGGCCAGCAAACCATACCCACGGCAATGTGCTCGGTCAAGAACGCTTCGAGTAACAAGCGAGTTTTCTCGGCTGGTCTACAAAAAGTACTGGGACCTTCGCCAGAGAATGTGTTTCGCTAACTAAACTGCCAAACTTTCTCAGGCTAATCCCACGGCGGTCGACGCGATTTCGCAGCGCAAGAAAATTGTTCTGCGAGACTTTCCCAGCCTTAATTATGCATCCCTCTTTCGCTCTCTTCATCTTCTCGCGCTCTCAGAGTTTTTGAGTCCCAGCGACCTCGTCCGGTCAACGGGCTCGTTTGCAAGAAGGGCTCGGCCGATCGGTCATCCCTCCTCGTTTGACCGAAAGTGTACGTGTTTCCTTGGCGGCAGGGGGATTGGTGGGGGGTCGAGAGCTCACGATGATTTTGACCCTTCTCAAGACTTAATAAGCCACAACCCCCCCTGTCCTCTCCTCTCGATGCTGCATATTTAAACACGTGGAGTAGAGAAGGTACACACGTCTATGCCTCTGGACACGGCGTATGTACATGTCGTACAGCATTGCTTATACTAATAGCGCAAGAAGATGAAAAAATTGCTGAAGAAAGGAAGTGGGGGGGGGGGGGGGTGCAATTGAAGTAGTTGGGAGTGCGCCAGCGTTTCCCAGTGAAACCTGAGAACCCGCCTATATGTGTACGAGAGAGGAAGAGTTTAGGACGAGAGAGGGAGATCCTTCTGTACAACAGACAACGCCAGAAAGATTTCCCGCTAGCGATCCAGAGGTCACTCTTTCCTCAGGCACCAGGCGGTTATCACGGGCAGGCTCAAATTTGCCGTTAATGCGTCGCGTCGGCCTCTGTGCGTATGTATACTTGCCCGCGCCCTCCCCCTCTCTTACCTCACACTGGTACACACCTCCACTCTGCTCTCAGGTTTCTCGCTTGCCCGCTGGCGCTTGCCGTATGTACACAGAAAGTCGGCAACCGAGCAACAGGCCGGTTCAATTTCCCCGGTCATCGCATCTTCTTCCTTTTTTGTTTATAACTGCTCAAAGATGACGAAAAAGGAAAGACGCAAAACACGTCTGGCCATGCGTATACGGACAAGAGCATGCGTGTATGTGTAAGAAACAGTTGAGGGAGAGAGGGTTGCGGGGTGAGCGAATTGGTCATCGTGTACGCTGCGCGTGACTCCGGTCACTTCTTCCGTCTCCTCTTTCCATTCCTGGTCATCACGAGTACCTTTCGCGCTTCCTTTTTTTTTTTCTTCATTTATACAGTTCTATGCTTACTTTCTAGCTTGACTCCTGCTGGCTACTTCGCTCTCTCCTTTCGGACTTTCCAGTCGCGGCGTCATTTTCCCTAACGGTGCAGGGCCACTTAAGGCCTTATAACTCACGCTCGTCCGGAAGACCGTTACTATATACGGCGGCGGCGTGGAGTGACTGGAGGCGCAGCACCGCCGACGGTCATGGCCGCCGCCAGCCACCAAGCGCTTGAGCGATAATTGTCGTCGCTCGGCCGCCGTGGCGCGAAGACCGACGTCGATGAAGGAGGATGAGGGAAAGTAGAAGATGGAAAGGACACCACGCAGATCTGTACTCTCTCACGCACTCCCGAACACACGTGCGAGCACGAGCACTTAGGTCGCGCACCTCGCCGCTGTATGGAAGAAAGATGAAGAAGACCCGAAGGTGTTTAACTCAAGCACGCGCTGCGTACTTCGCTGATGCCGACCGCCGGTGCGGAAATCATCGTCGCCCGAGGAGCCGAACGAAAACAGAGAAACGCGGAGAGAAAGAATGCAAGAAGAAATGCGAGTAAACAGAACCAAGGAAAGCAAGGTCGAGTGAGGCGGCGGAAGTGCGGACGCATGCAAGCGTAATATGCTTCCTCGTATCGCCCCTTCCTACCCACAGGTGGCCCGGTGTTCCTCTCGTCTGACTCTACAGAGGGCGTAAGCTGCTTGTGCGCTACTGCGCAACTATGTATGCTGCAAGACCTTGCGAGTTGTGTCTGTAGCTGCTGGGGACCAAGAAGGACCTGTAGCATCGAAGGAGAGAGGAAACGTTGGAAGGTTGCCTTTCTCGGTCTTCCGTAGCGGCGCACCGATAACGGGCACCGCACGAGCTCCTGGACTCTGCTTGCTGGGTGCGAGTATGCATATACGTTTTTCGGAAAACGCGCCACTCGGCTAGAGCCATCTCGTTCGCCGTGGGTCTCGGGGTTGCGAATGGGACATTAGGGCGCGCGGCAGAGCGGTTCATTCTTCGCGCGGATGGTGCGAGATCTGGCGAGATCCTTGCGAGGCGATGCGAGACTAATGAAGGCTGCCAGCGTGGCGCATACGGGATGCCTCGGAAGCAGCACCTCCACGCCCTCCGGTGGCTAGGCCTGTGTATGTCGATTAGAGGAAAATGACCGCGGCGCTTTTGGTCTTCGGATCGAGAACTCGCGGGTTGAGCGCGGTCAAGGTCAGGCGCCCTGAACCGAACAAGGATATATGATCGTGGGGAACGTGTGTAAGAATTGGTACCGTTCGGAAGACGCACGTGTTGGTCTGGCGGTACCCAGTTCGGAACACTTCTGAATGGGAAATATGGCTGTAGGCGGGATGCTGTTGTGGTAGGCGTGCAGCGAAAAATAAAAAGAAATATTGAGGAGGCGTCACGTGGTTCCGCTAGCCTCGGCAAGCGACACGCTTTGGACGCGGTACCTCTTGGGTAAGTGTAGGTCCCCATGGTTGCCCGTCCGCTCAAGATTGCTTGGACAATGTACCGCACAGTAATGTACCGCTTTCCCACGTCACACCGGCCCATTTCCCATGATTTTCTTCCTTAAATTCTTGTGACCAGGCTTGAGGATTGTCACATGACGCCCTCTCCTAGCTTTTTTCCTTCCTCCACGGTGCTACATGTTATTGTAGGCTTCAGCTAGCGGACAACGACGAAGGATGAGAAAACATTTGTCAGGAAAAATGGAAAGGCAGGATTTGCAAAAGCTTCCGCTCGCCTTCTTTAGAGGGGGGAACCCTACAGTCCAGGTGTGCTGTGTGGATGACGCCACACAACTGGCCTGCCACACCACTTTCTGCTCATCACTAAAGTCTGTGATCCATAGAACAAGCTCTCAACGTTCGAGAGCGGGGTTTAGGAGTAGTTAAGCAGTGTTGAGGCAATTCCAGGTGTCTACACAGTGCGGGTGCATGTGAGAAAGTTTTAAGGCACGTTGTAGGGACTCATAAACAGATGATGCTTACGCTCTGTACCACGGAAACATCTCTTTCCGGGTGGACGAAATAAGGGAAATGGATCGAGAGAATTAGTTTTTCAGGCACATGCTTTTGAAGCCAATAGATAATAAATCCAAAGATAGCACCGTGCTCTGCAGTCTGCGAATTCAGCATTTATGAGACAAAGTGAGAACCCGATTATCAGTCTGCCTTTACTAAGGCACACAAACTTTCAATGGTAAATAAAAGAAAACATTAACTATAGGTGGCTCGTGTTCCGGTGATCGATCACCGCCGCATCAACTAGTTGTACAACACTAACATTTCGACAAGCGAGCGAAGCATCGAACACACATGGCGTATGGCTTGGAGCACTTCTTTCCACAAGTGGGTTTTTTCGATCGTTCCATATCCCAGCTAGTTTAAGAGGAGCAGAGACATCAATGCACACATTCTACCGTTTCGCCACATCTTTTGAAATATATTGCACGACGCCATCTGCACACACGGCTCCACTTCAGGCCTCTTTGTTCTAGGAACGATCTTATGTTTTCTCCTGCAATTCACTTTCCGAAGAAGGATTTCGGATACATGCATAAAAATCGAGCTGAAGAAAGCAGCTCCCTGCTAGCGTTCTTTCCGGCCATTAAATTTATCCTGGACCAAGTGAACGCAAGATTCTCTAACACCGATTCGAAGCATTGCGATGCGATCGCTCGTTTTAGCGGGTCGATTTGAGCAAAATCAAAGGTTAAGAACCCTTTACGGGCAGACACTGCCTATGTATCGTACGTCCCGGTACTGCGAGCCAACGCAGACTGGCATTTTTCATGCTGGTGAAGACTGGCAATGCGATGGTTTGAGAAACATTGGAAGTATGTCATACTGAAGAGAAAGTGAGCGCTTGTACAAGGGATACGCTTGTTGTGCTATACGCAGCGAGGAATACCAGTTTTTAGATATCCTTGAATATCGCACGCTTGGCAACGTATATATCGCGCTTATGGCTGTACCTGCACTTGGGCACACTCGCTCTGCTCAGTACATAAGCAGAGAGAAACTCCCCAGTAAAACCGAAGGTCGCGGGATCGAATCCCGGCCGCGGAGGCTGCATTTCGATGGAGGCGAAATGTTGAGGCCCGTGTGCTGTGCGATGTCAGTGCACGTTTAAAGAACCCCAGGTGGTCGAAATTTCCGGAGCTCTCCACTACGGCGTCTCTCATAATCAGAACTGGTTTTGGGACGTTAAACCCCACAAATCAATCTCCCCAGTAAAATGAATTGCGAGTTAGGCTTGCCCCGCATCTCGTTTTTCATTAAGTTGCGCTTTCCAGTTTTCCATTATTTATAGGAACCTATTAGTCCTTCAACGAATTTAGTTCCCTGACTGATCTGTTTACTTAACGTCCCTTGTCGCACATGTCTTAATACGTATGCCTTATGAAAAAAGAAGATCCTCAATAAGAAAAATGTGCTTAATCTGTAATATTCTGCTTGCGTATGTACGAAACTGTGTCTATTCATAAATACCTCTTGCTCAAGGATTGTTAGAAAGGAACTAAACCACAGGTTATTCGACCTTGACATTTCACATGTGATGAGCGATACTGGATTCCAAGGACAGCTATCAATTATGAAAGAACAGAAACGAGAATCGGGCCATCTGTATTAGGCACCCAGCTCCAATGACAACCCCAATGCTTATAATCACTCTCGCACAGAGAGAGAGAATATTTTATTGATGGCTCCGGAGATGTTCGCCTGGTTAATGACCTGGCTTGCTACTCCAGGTGTTTGGTCAAGGTTGCACTCTCGCACAATGCAAAATTATTATAAATAGGCGCGAAAAATATATATTCAGCTTTATTAAATGTGGTATGTCGTACGAATGGTCGTAGGCATGGAAATAAAGAAAACAAAGGACAAGCTACCACAAATGATAAAAAATATGAAAAGAACATAATAATGCAAGTTCTGCTTGACAAAGCAATGGTACTGTTAAATGGAACGATTGGGCTGCAGTCGTACTGCTGACCCGCGTCTGCGCCTGCTGAAAAGCTCCGGTCTCCTTTTTGAACAACGGAGCCATAGTTTATAGGTATTTTGTGAGGCTGAAATTTTTTAATAATGAGCCTTACACAGTATAACTTAAAGCTTGTTTTGTCTTAAATAAATCAACTTATAACTAATGACAGCTACAACAGAGAGAGAGAGAGAACACTTTATTGATGAACCGGAGATGTCAGCCTGGTTAATCGCCTGGCTTGCTACTCCAGGTACTTTGCGGTGATTATGATATTTACAGTGATCACATCTAACATAACACGTACATACGGTCACACTTACTCACACACTCATATATACATATATACACTATAACTCAGTTTACAGCGTTTCATTGAGGCATGTTGCCCGTAGAAACGCTATCAGCGCCTTGGTGCTACGTAGTGCGCAGGCGCTGTCTTGCCACGGGCCTAGGAGATGCCGCAGCTCCAAGGTCGTACCGAGCTACAACAGCTAGTTCTACTGAACTTATTGAGCATAATCAGCAGTCACGACGGACATCAATATATCTAAATTTAACGACCTCGTAAATGTGACAGAAGATTATAGTCATAGTAGAAATATATATGTGAGAATATGTACAAAATTGTAGTTTTGTTCTGTTCTCCATAAAGTATCTTATTTTCATTTTGTGTAGTGTTCATTAAGGTATGTTTCCTGAATTGTTCTTAATTGAGTATTGCTGCTTCGCCATTTCTTATGCTTGCTGCTTTTGCGTTACCACGTAACCTTTTCTCTGCTACGTTCCTATGTTAAGCCCCCCTCCGTGAGACGGCCAGTAAGTGTTTGTTGAAATAAATAAAATCCGCAAATATTACCGGATAGATGAACAAAAGAGACTCAATAATTGTATAAATATGGAACTGTATAGCTAGGTATTCCTTCGTTACTTCCAGCTGCACTAAAGAGAGCTGTAGTGTCGAACCTATTTGCTTTTCCTTGTTTATGCCCCACGGCATCAATATTCGTTATTTTGAAGTATATCAGTGAAATGCTCGACATACGTACAAATAGCGTAAAAAAGCATGAGGCCTGCACCTTTGTAAACAAACAGCGATACCCTAGCTGATTCCTCCACTAAAATCAGATGCCGGCCCACTAAAGTTGAACTAAGTTAGGTCCTCGTACGCGTATCGCGCTGTGGATTGCACTGTATGGAATTCACCAAGGGTATCGCACGTGGGTTACGCTGAAACTCCCGCAGCGCGGCGTTTGTGAAAACCGCACCTTCTCTGCGCGACCGGTCTGACTGCCTTCTATAAAGATTGCTTTGGTTCTGTGCAGCGCGCGGAAGGCTTGCTTACGTGTGCGTCCGTACACCACTTTAAATGCGATGGCATTCAAGACTAGATAGTGGCTACGCGGCGATCACGACTGGACATCAAAGTGGCTGACAGCGGTGATCCATATACGCAGCCCATGTATCAACAATGCACGGCTTGTAAACGTTCTCCGGGGGGTCACGAAATGCGAAAGTCAACGTAACCAGTTCTGGTTTCTGAAGCCGGCAGCGAGCTTTTGGCTTTTCTCCTCCAGTCTTTATCTCGCATTCGAGAGCCATATGGAACGTTAGTCTAGCTTTTCAACATACGCGCGCTAACATGACATTCCTTCCTCGAGCACATCTAACCGGCTGCAGCGAAGCTACGGGACACAGCAATTAAGTCTTGGAGTCGTTGACAGCAGCCAGTCCGCAACGCATGTCTGAGTGTTGATTCTTACGTGCCCGGCGCTTTCTCCCGCTGAGCCAAGAAAGCTCGGCTCAACCAGTTTCGTCTTCCAGGCTGGTATGCACACCTGTGGTCCCTTTAGCGGCGTGGTTCCCAAAGGGCGTGCGGGCCCTATTAACTAATGGCGTCGTGGTCCGAGCCACATAGCAGCGGTGCTTTGAAGGAAGCCGCCTTGCGAGGAAAAGAACAAGAAAATAAACGCGCCGTGCCGGCATGTGAGGAGAGCGCAGGAAGAACGAATGCGAGACAGAACCGGACCGATTCGTTATACCGAGAAGTTCGCGAAAGCGAGAGTGAAGGTTTCCAGCTGTGCTTGTAGCAAGAAGGTAAGAGTGCGCCATTCCTGCACTGTTTATACGACAACGCGGCAGCAAGAAGTGTACAAGAGGACCAGCGGGGAGGCTGTGGAATCGAGTCACGTGGGGCCAGGCGGAAGCTTATCTGAGCGCCTTCGGCACCAGCTGGCGGACCAAGCTTCCCGTATTTGTATAACGGCGTAGGAAGAAGTTAGTTGTTGACGAAGTCTCAATTGTGGCATCCTTAATTTACAAAGGCCATCTTCAGCAAAACTCTAGCGGAACACATTGGAATAAAATATCTGATAGCTTATTTATGTCATCCTTCCTATGGGGAGCAATTTTATTACACCTATGTTATATACTTCGTCGGGATAAACATGAAGAAAGGAATCACAGCGAGAAATGTGAATTTCGCTTCTCAATAACCGACGCGGACCGTCTGATTTTCAGTCGCCGAACGAACCAGTTTTATGCTCCACTTGTCGAATAATGCGGCCGCCAGCTCTCGAATTGGGTGGACCATGGCTTAGCAAGGGTAAGGCTCACTGGAATGTCGCGAATGAAAACTTCGGCACTGCAGCCCGTGATTATGTCTGGCGCCAACCGTGGAACCAGTAGCCGCGTTTATCGATTACATAAACAAAAGAGAAAATAAAGGGGGGGGGGGGGAGGTGCGCATTGCGGCGATCCCCGACTGAAAGCACTGTGCGAAGTAGTTTGAACGCGGTATCGAGAACCTTTTTCTGCGGAATCGAGGCTGAATTCTGCTTTGTTTTTTTTTTTTTTTTTTTTTTATAGTAACGCAACATACATTGGCCGTGGGAATCAGGCGAGCTTTTCGTACACTGTGTCGAATTCTCTTAAAGATCTTTTGTTAAAGAACGTGAAATTTCACAGGCAACGCGAAGGCAGTAGGGGCTGACCACAGAATACACCACAGAGAAAGCCATGTGGGAACGTGTCGTACGTACTAAGGTACAGCCGTGGATGTTCCCTGGATTTGTCTGTACATTCCTCTGTACACGCCAACTTGTTGCTGCAAAATAAAAGTTGCCTTGACTGATTGATTGATTGATTGATTGAATGTTCTATCAATTAATTGATTAAGTATCTTCTTAATTTATGTTTAGGATTGCCTGAAAAATTTAACGAGCACTCTGATTTAAGGACTAAAGTGGGCAAGCGCGTAGAAAATAAGCACTTGAATAGCTTATACATGCTCGAATTCCCTACGCGCCACGGCGCTGATGAGCATCTCATATGCCAGATTTAGAGAGCGTGACTGTTATAATGTATGCGGTAAGCTTAGCCTCGAATATTCACCAGTTACTCAAAGGCGAATTCGTAAGCGGTAAGTGGGAGGACACAAGGCTCCGTCATATCCTCAGGAGCAGGCAAGGCTTCGATGTTGGCCGGAATTTGAATATGCTAATAGGGTAATGTTGATTATGATGGACGCGACGCGTGGTGGTCCAAGGGACGGGGGACAAGTTTGGTCACCACTTTTTGCAGGTATTGATGAAGCATCCTTCAAAAATTTCTTCTTTAGCATTATTCTTTTTTGCTTGAAAGTGTATTTCATCGCAAGTATTCTATTGAATATTGCGTATCCAGAGATGTATCCAGAGTTATTGCGTATCCAGAGATGTCAAATGTTCAAGGGGGCAGGACCCTCGTCAAGCAGCAGCTTAGCTCTTAGTCCTGTCTCCTATTTTTCATGGTGAAAAGAAAATAAAGTTATTGACTGACTGACTGACTGACTGACTGACTGACTGACTGACTGACTGACTGACTGACTGACCGACTGATTGATTGATTGATTGATTGATTGATTCAAGTTTTCTCTTACTGGGCTTCTTGCTTATTCTTCTGCGGGCGGAGTATTGATTGATTGATTGATTGATTGATTGATTGATTGATTGAGTGAGTGAGTGAGTGAGTGAGTGAGTGAGTGAGTGAGTGAGTGAGTGAGTGAGTGAGTGAGTGAGTGAGTGAGTGATGTTTTCTTTTTACTGTGGTCTTCCCGCTTATTCTTCTGCGGGCGGAGTAATCCCGTAAAGCACGTGGTACATTGTACGAACATTGTGTTCTGTGACGAGAGGTTACGTTCGGACGTTGCAGGAGTAAGGCGTCGCTTATAAGGCCCCGTTCGCATGCATGCTTCCTTTTACTGTAGGCCGTGACTAATACAACACCTCGGCGTCAGCGCAGAGTTTTGAGGAAAACGGAACCACGGCAGTAGTCTAGGGCGCTCGTGACACGTACCCGGTAGCCCAGAACTTCTCAAACCTTCAGCGTGCTCGTGTGAACTGTGTTGCTCGGGCTGTGTGCCCGGGGGTCGGCCGTCACTCCGGACGCTGTCGACCGTCAAGGAGGAACTGGTTCAGCGGGCACGTGAGAGCGCGTCCGTTCGTCAACGACCCTTGGTCTGCTACACTGCCGGCATCCGCCGCCTTCGTACGCGACTTTGGCCCCAACAGCAGTCGTACGTATTCGTCCTTCAAGACATAGAGAAGAAGGGAAGAGGGCGGACGGAGGCACGGCTAACTTAGCTAGAAACAAAAGAATCGAAAATAAGGCAAGCGCTTTTCCGCCGACAGGCTTGAACGCACAAACCGTTCCGGTGCATCGAGCAAGACGACCAGACTTCAGTTCCTCTTAAGCATCCTAGCAGCGAGACCAAAGCCGCCCCGCCCCCCCCCCTCTTTCTCTCTCTCTCTCTCTGCCTTCTCCTTTCCTTCCATCATTTCGATGAAAAGGATGCGAAGGAGGTATAAGCCAGAAAGAGGGAAAAATAAACAAAATAATACGACAAAGAAGGCGCAAAAAAGAAGCACATCGTGAAAAGGCCGTGAAATACAGCGCACCGGCTGTAATTTTATACTTCTGCGGTTGATCCACCCGCCGGTGTGGGCCATGGCTACCGAAGCTGTTGGCAGGCGATCGCCGGATGTTTTGTTTAGTTGTATATGTTTGGTCCTTGTCTCTTGTTTGTTCGCTGCTTTTACTGCGGGGGCGGACACAGTAGCGGAGCCTAGCTGGAACGTCTGCAGGAACCCTCGCCGACGTCTTCGTCGTCGAACCGGGCGAGAGCTTGAGTTGCCGTAGCACAAGCCAAGCCGAGGCATAGGGCGGCGTTATAGTCGACCACACGAAAGCGTATCAAACAAACCATTCGAAGATAGAAGAAGAAGCCGAAAGAAAAAGGAGGAGGAGGGGGGGGGGGAGGGAGGTTGAAGGGTAACGTCTTCCGTGTGGGTCTCGGGATCTCGGAGCTCCCTTCACCGGGGATCACTGACCGAGTGTGCCATAAAGGGGCACCGCCACTGGCCTGCATGCCTACCGCCTCGATCTCACCCTCATCGAAGTTTGATATGCGGGACGCTTCCAAGGCGGATACGGTGCGGCGAAAGGAAAAGAAAACGATGGTGCAGTAGAGCAAACAGAAAGCAGGGAGGAAAGAAAAGCAAGCAGCACGAACTCATGCGCGAGTGGGTTTCCGAGAGTGCGCTTCTGTGTGTGTATGTGCTGTAGCTGGCGGATCAACGATATCAATGCGGTCATGAGAAGTCAGGCGGCTGCGTAAGGGCGGGAGGAGGCTATTCAAGAATGTTTGGCGGGCTGCTGCAAAAGAGCGGTCGTCGACGGTGGTCCCCTTTACTGCGCCTCCGCCATATCGAAAGATCATATGTATACAAGGGACGTTCACTTGTATACAGAGGGCGCTGACAGATGGAAAGCGAAACGGTCCCTGCTTTTAAAGCGGTGGTATACGAATGCCCGCCTGCAGCGAACTGCATGAGAATGCGGTGTACGTTTTAAACGCCGTGCATACATCTAGTCAGGTCCTGGCATGACCTCAAACTTAACGTTACCAATACTTGAGAGCGAGCGCCACCCTTTTTAAGTCGCTCGTTCTCATCAAAAAGTAACAAGACAACCAGCTCTACTGGATCTACATAATGTTTTATGCGTTACTTACGTGCGCGTACGACTGACGCTTATCTGCTCGGTGAAAAAGGGCATCAAAGCAACGCACACGCGAAACCAGATGAAAGCTTCTGTGTTATGCGTGACGGTGCTGCAAGGGCTGTGGGATGGTCTATTTGGCCCAACGGATTTGATTTACTGTGACTTCGTAATCTGCCTTAGGTGCAGTTGTGGAGCCACCGAATAAAGAACCAACGATTCACTGAAGGAACGAAGCATTGGTTAGTTACGCAGGCACCTGAATATAAATGCGTAATTCCCTAAATCGAGACGCAGTTAGCAGCGCGCAACAACAGCCCATCTCCTGCCTCTTTGCCTATACGACCTGTGCTCCCCGGAACGTGCAGCTATGCAACAAGATATCGTGGACATGATGTACCACGCCTTAAATTACCCGTGGCGGAGTGTGCGGAAGACCTCAAGCACTCTTTCTCTTCTCGCTTTATGAGCCACCATTTGTTTTCCGTTTTCGACGCCCCTACACATACACAAGTGGCAGTAGCACATTGTCTTCTTCAGGCCCGGTGTTCAGGCTCTCAACTCTCCAGCCAGCACGAGGTCACAGAAGGTCGGTCGGGGACAAACTGCTTTCCCATTTCGCGTCCCTTCCCTTCCGACTCAGCCCTCGAATGACTCGTCGCACTTAAAAGACCACTTCCAAAAGCTGCGTGTAGCCGTTGCCTTAAGCAGGACTCATTATACCCAACGCAGGTCGCCTAGGGGAAGAAGCGAATGTAATACAAGTGTCCGTAAAGGCCGTTGATCCTCAGTATTCAATTTGCTGCCGGCAATCCCCCCGCTCCCGCCATTGCAGTCCTGGCGTCGCTTGTGTCTTCATTCGCACTCTTCCTAAAACGGAAGTGGGGGCGAGCGATCCCATCGTCGCCGCGGTTGCCGCCGAGGTATTTCGCACTCACGACGCGAGCCGCTTGGATAGTGCGTAAGAATACGGAAGGTGCGCGCGTAACAAGAAAGGGCAGCGGGAGAGTATGCACAACTGAACGGGTGAAGGTACAAGAGGACATAGCGCGTGACAACGGTGACCGCCCGTGTACCTCTGTCCACTGCATCGTCGCCTCGGGCAATCTTCCGGTCAGAGAGAATGAACACTTCCGCCTTTCCATTTGTCACGTGTTTTTCGGGTAATTAAGCCGCAGTGACTCGTCGACAAGCTGTGGCTATATGCACACCGTTGGTTGGTTGGGCGAGAGATGTCCCTTTCGGAGCTATGACCCTTACGTAACGATTATGAACACACTACAGGTCATAAAAAGAAAAGCAAGAATTGAGAGAAAGCGCTGGTTATGATAATCGTTACTGCTGTAGCTCTCACGGATAATTTACAGCCGTTTGTGGAGTCCCGGTGCTGTTAACACGGCATAAAAAAGCAGCGATAGGTCGTTTTCTCCTTGCCTCGGGGTACCATATATAGAAGTATACGTGAGTATGGGGCGGTGTTTTTAACAGAAGCTATATGGTGTAATTAGGCCACTAGTAATGGTCTCGCAAGCAATATTGCCAAGAAAACGAGAATAATTTACGACGCGAAACAGCGGAAACGAGCGTGGAACTCGCAGCTGCAAAGCAGTTAGTTCTAGGTACGCTGGCGAAAATTTGAACGAGCTATAATAGAAGGGGTCACGGGCTGTTTATTTTCCAGAGAAAAAAAAAAGGGGGGGGGGGGGGCGATGTTGCTCATTGTGGAGCCGCGCGAACAGTATACACAGGTCACTGACCGCTGAATTGTGAACGTTTAAAACGCTTAAGAAGAGTGAGCTCGGTGAGAGCAGCGAACTTTATACGCCAAGTTCATGGGGCTCAACTTGCAAATGTTAACCGAAAACTGAAGGCAAAAGAATGAGATTATAGGCACACCAAGACACCGAAGATTGCTGCTACGTCAAGGTGAATGCCCTGTAATTAGGTTCGCCTCAATGGTGATTCGCGAGGAGATGACTTTGACCAGGCAATCGGTTGCTCATTGGAGGTTATGCATGACGCGGATGTCTATATTCAGAATACGATGAGCTGTGTTTGCCGTCGCGCCAAAGCCTAGGCATGTCCACCTTCATCGCTTAATGAGGCTGCTTTGTCTTATGACAAATACACCGTTGCCCTTAGGGAGACAAATAAAGTTTTTTTTTTTATTGATACGATTTATAGAAGATGTTGATGCGTTAATCTTACGAAAAAAGAACATCGGTTCACCTTCCGTAGACTACAAGTTTCTTTCGTTATGTTAGAGCACGTCTTACTACATAGCTGTAGTACCTGCACCTGCGTTCGTTAGTCGCTTGTATAGTTAAAGCTCTTGCTTTATTTTTTCAATTTGCTATCTTGTATTGCACGCTTAAGACGAGCTTGCACATAGTACATCTGTAGTGGTGTGAACAACAACAACAACAACGACAACAACAACAACAACAACAACAACGACGACGACGACGACGACGACAGCCACGACAATAGTTAAGGTGACACGAAGGTTTAAGTAAAGCTGCATTACCGCTTAGCATGGGAACATAACTCGAAACAAAAGTCTGAGCCTCTAGATGCTATTGCGATCTGCAGAGATTGATACCTTCCACTGCAGGCTGCTTCCGTGCTAAACGGCAATATAGTTTCATCAAAGATTCCGCGTCCCGTAAACGTTTGCTGTTTGGTGTACGTACGTCTGTACAACAAAGGTAGAAAATGTCGTACGAGGCTAAGGGAAAGTCACACAGTTGTCCATCTCGCTTTCAATTTATTTCCTCGCATTTCGGGTCGTTACGAACATGAATCGCAATTGGCAGACTTGCCGCCAACGCTACCCCACGCAATGCCGCAGTCCATTAGCAGGACTCGACCAAAAAGCCGTGAGCCCCGACTAAGGCGGCTTCACTTTCCACGGGCGCGCACTTCGCTACCGCTCGCCACCCTATCCGTAGAGAATCAAAGAAGCGTGTCGTCCCTAATGAGCAGCCGGTACTCGATAATCGTTGTCCGCGTTCAGCTCGTGCGCAGAGCGTACGGCTAAGAGAATGAAGTAGGGTATAGGTGGAAACAGGGTACGCGCTGTTTTCCGAGCGTTCGGATTAGTGCTCGGTCCCTCTTCGATAATCGGTAGATGGTAAATTGGCCGAAAATGTTCCCGTCGTGGCCAGCACGCCGCCAGTGTCGAGGATGAGCTCTCGCTGCTGGACACGACCTCGCATTCGATCTGCCGGAACCCGCGCAATCCAATGACGAATCGCGATCGTGCGTGTGTGCGCTGTGATACAGCTAATGCCGCGTAATGACTGAATGGATGTACCGAGACACGCCATGATAAAGAAGTAATAACAAACAATTACGTAAAAAAAAACGACAGCAGAAGCGTGACGCTCCTTTTACCAGTTTCCCATCATCCATCCTTTCGAGAGTCGAATAAGTACAGGAAACAGGAAATATAGCAAGTCATGCCCATTGCGGCTGCACCAATCAGCACTTCCGGAACACTGTGATGAGGTTTCGCATTTACGTCTCCATTACTCTGCTAATCGTTCAGTAGAGTGATGGATATTACCTTGAATGGTTGGGGCTGTACGTGTAGTGTGTTGTTGATACGTTATTTTTCCTCACTACATTGCGTACACAATCAGTCATCGCGAATGTCATGTCAAGAATCGGCGAATGCTTTGCAGTGATTAACAAGTTAACGTCAGCCTGCCTTATCTAGATCAGAATGGGGAGACGGGCGGTGGTATGACGTCATGAGACAAGTAGATAAATCATGCGAGGAACACGAAATGAGTCACCCCGCTTCTTAGAGCTCTAAGAAGCGAGTTTCACATGTGTTACATCAGGAGCGACTACCAGTTCGTGAGGTCATTCACGCACCTTTCCTTCTAATGCCGTATCCAGGTACAGACAAAAGAGAAAGTATTATCAGTGAACGTTTATAACGTCCCTAAATTATTGACGCAATGCTCCGCGCTTTGCAGCCACATTTCTAGGGCCCCGCGAATACGATGAGCCTGCCTCAGTCACAATCCCCAGATATGAGATTTCAATATGGAAATCCATTGATTAACCCTTGGCAAAGCGAAAGCGTTCACAAGAACTCTATTCTGTAAACCGTAGGAGAACAGTGAGTTACGCTGGTTGGCGCATAACGAAGCTGAACAAACAGCGCAACAATGGGATGCAGTAAAGACGATGGGTCCAGCGCTGCCGTCTTGTGACTAGGTCTCATTGTTGCACTGTTTCTTCATTTCGGGGCAAAGAAGACGTGTCAGTAAGACGTGGTCTTATAGGTTTTACTGGAGTGTGCGCACATCGGAATCATTAAGGCAAGCATGATCGTTGAGCCTGCATTGCTTACAATGTTCTATACATACAGATTTCCAACTGCCACCTCACCTCAACTTCCAAGTCAACGCCTCGCGGGGTGCGTGCATAGGCCAAGATAATTCGAATTCCCTGCGGTGGTTGACCTTTTCTTCGAGAACATCCCGTTAGGACGGCACTGCACGGCAGTGTCTGCGCCCAACGAAAGTGAAGAGCGACCGAGATAGAGGGCCTCATACTTCAGCATTAGCGAGTGGTGGTGGTACAAAGCTACCAGACAACGTACAGACTCCACAGACGGTAGGGAAGGACACTGGAAAGTGCATCGTACTCTAAAAACAAGAGTAACATACCGGCGCGCTCTGTCTAAGGAAAGGCACTCCAGCCAGACGGATGATCGACTGCCCTTTTGCGAGAGGCACCAACTGCGATCGCTCGTCCCGCTTCGATAGAGCAAAAGGCTGCTGGTAATCCACATTGCAAGCAGGGAGGCACTCAAAAGGATTGGGCATGCAGCACCGGCGTGTATAGCGGAACCTGCAAGACCCCGCTAGATTCGTGTCCATGACGACCAGATCAAATAAAAGTCACGGGATGCAAGAGGAACGGGAATCTTTCTCTTTTTTTTTTCTTTTTACTTTTCCTGCCGGTTTTATTCCAGGCATGGCCAGCGGTTCGCCGGTGCGTCTGCTAATGCGATCCGACGCTAAATACCTATCCTTCACTTTCGCTTGCGGACCGCAATGGCCAACGGTCCTCTCGCTCACAGCGGGGGTGCCCGGATAAGGAATCCGCCTGGACCTCGCCGAATGGCCACCGCTACAGTTCAAGAACCACTGCGCCTCCGTCTCTCGGCAGGGAGGCGCGCCAAGCAATGCGCACTAATCACGAATGCCAGGGCTGTGCTGAACAGATTCGCTGCGCCTAATAACGACGGCTGGGGGGGCCTGGCTCGGAACAGAAAGTGCAGCGCACGTAGCATGGATCTTGAACGGATTTTTGAGGGGGTACTCCGATTGCAAGTGTTTATTTCGAGTGGAATGCTAGATAGAGCGAGATGTAAACACGTGGAATGTAGTTGTGGTAGCCCGGTGACGATACCGCGGCGGACAGCGCAAGTGCTGCCGTATTTTCCAATGCCACCAGAAGTCCTCGGGCGCTTAGTGAAGGCGACCTGGCTATATACGAGTTCTTGTGACTATAACAGTATGACAGCCAGCATTTACACACAACTCGCTGACATTGATGCTCGGACTGACTGCTTCTTCCTCAGTTGTAGGGTAGTAATCCAAGCATCGCCATAGTTACCTTGCCTGCCGAGGTCTCCTTCATTTTCCCGAAGCACATCACCCTTTTCTGTTGGAATTCTGCATGTTTATTCTTGATATTCGCGTACAGCTACGCCCTTCATTTCACAAGGGGTTGAAGCCTCTGTAATGGTTACCAAATAGTTCGATGCACTACTGCCATTCGCTACCCGCAACTCCGAGTGAAGGCGACCTTTGCCTTGTAACGTCACAGTACATTTATTTATACCGTTAATGGGGCCGTGAGCTTATGTGAAAGCATACCACCACATTTACTATATTATACCTACGTCTTTACGATGTTATAAACACTTATTATACCCATGTCTTCACGATGTTATAAACACTTTGTTCGGTCGTAACTCAAGAGCTACAACGCACACGTGGCGACTACCGCCGTTAATGCGGCGCCTACACACTGTCTGTGTCTCGTGAAAAAAATAAATAAAAAGGCGACACAATCTTCGGGCTCCGCATGCATAAATACCCGCGCACGTCAGCGAGCAAGGCAAGGTGGAACATGAAGTGGATTCGTTCGATGCATCGTCGCTTTCGAACTCTCCGGATGGAAATGCGCTTAACCCTACTTATCAGAAAAAAAAGTAAACAAATGAAAACTACGAAATCCGCAGTATCTCCAGTTTTACAAGGTACGAGGTTCTTGCACGCACGCGACGGTGTACGCAGAGTTGAGAGTTGTTCGTCGTGGGAGTATCTGTGGGAGCAGAGGTGGATGCACGTTTCATGGAGCCGCCGTCTCGTAGTTGACGTGTGCCTCAAGTGGTTACGTTGTCTTTGGAAGGCACGCCGAAGTAATTTATTAGCTACCTTCACGCATGGTTACAGATGATAAAATCTGACGTGATCGCGCTCACCCCGTTTAAGCCAGAACAGACATCGGCATGGACAATGTGGCAACACGCTGCGTGGGCAAGAGTTGCCGCGAAGTGCCGAGGCGCTGCGTCTACCTTTCACTTTCGAATTTGTTGAAAACTCAAGAAAATGCAAGCGGACTCTAGCTGTGCAGCGTGCTTTCATTTTTCTTTTCATCGCAGCTCTTTAAATGCGTGCAGCAGAAACGCGCGAAAGGTGGAGGTAACACAGCTCGACCATGTCAACATTCTCCACACAGCCTGAAGAACTGTGTTGGGGATGAAGACTTGCATATCAAAACCATGATATGATTTAGAGGCTTTCGAAGAAGAGGAAAGGACTAACGCTTGAGCCTCCTTTCGGGATGGAGAACAAAAATATTTGTTTTTAGATGTTTCCTTACCACTGTGCAAATTAGTGCCTTCAGTCAAGGCCACAAACGAAGGGGCTTCGCAACACCGCAAATAAACAACTATCGGATGCTTACAATTCGTTAGAGGTGCGAAATTATGTAGGGTCTTATTTGTGTGTCTTTTAATAAGCTCAGAAATCCCCGTTCAGTACTCGACTTATAGTGCCCTCCAGAAGTACCCCCCAGAAATGCCACAGTGGCCAAATTCGGGAGGAATTCCGCCAAGATGGTTCGCTCCTTTAAAGTGATCCCCCATCTAGCTACATACTATCTTTCGCAATCCAATCTAATGCGGCGATACCATCTTTTGCAATCCGATCTGGTGCTGCGTTCGTTTGTCGCAGCAGTGATAACCGCACACACGACATCGTCACGCCCAGAAACGTAATGGCACAGCCACCGAGTCAACCCCGGCAGATATAAGAGCACATATCCTCCGAAGAAATTTAATACGGACTGCAAGAGCTACAAGAAAAACTGCAAGGAGGTTTGGGGTTGCTTCCAGTGAATCATATCCGGCCGACGTTCTGACCAACCGGTCAACGTACGACCCCTCGCAGAGGAGCCTGCATCGCGACACGGCTTCTTTCCTGGCGCGTGCCCACTCCTCGTGTAACAGACCACCGGGAATCGAAAGCGAGCGTGCGAGCACCTCGGCGTTCCTTCTTGCGGGCGTTCTTTCGTGTGGGATCGCCCAAGCAGCACAAGGACGACGTCTGTGCTCGGATCTTGGCAATTGCACGCCATTCGGGATGCCGTCGAGCATATATACTCGGCAAGGTGTGCGTGCGCGTGCTGCTTCTCTTGTGTGCCCACGTGTCTGTGTGTCCAGCACACACATGACCTGCCGGGGGAGCCTGCTCCTGCAGACTTTCTTTTGGCATGGGCAGGCGACGCACGACGTCGTCGTCCATGACGTTATTTATCCCGCCTAGTGGAGAATCTGACAGCTGCTGTGACGTGACTCTTTCTTTCTTTCTTTCTTTCTTTCTTTCTTTCTTTCTTTCTTTCTTTCTTTCTTTCTTTCTTTCTTTCTTTCTTTCTTTCTTTCTTTCTTTCTTTCTTTCTTTCTCGCTCTCTTCGTTTGTATGCAGGGCCAAACCTACAGTCGCGTGGCATTTTACAAGCGAGCACTTTAGCCGGTTTGTCACGGCGGAACGTGTCACGTTTTTTCCAACATCAAACTCACTCACTCACTCACTCACTCACTCACTCACTCACTCACTCACTCACTCACTCACTCACTCACTCACTCACTCACTCACTCACACACTGACAGCGATTATCGCTGTCAGTATTAAAGGACTTGGCTTTACAGTACCTGTACGTACTGTTGTTTCACAGGACGTACAGCACGAGGCCTTAGCATCTGTGAGTCTTTTAGCATCTGTGAGTTATTTCGCTACGGACTTGGCACAGAAGGAACATTGGTCGTGTTGCTTCGCATCCCTTACTATATAGCATGTCATCTCCTGTGGGGAAATCAAAAGCTATAGTAGAAGTCTTGGTACACTTCTTCAAGGCCATTCCATCGAGTGCATGAATGCAGCAGTCATTTCTGGAAGGTCGTTCTGCTTTCTAAGCCAAGGCCATCACGGAATTAAGCATACACGAAGCATTCCTAGAGAAGGCAAGCGTAGCTGGGGGCGGCAGAAAGTTAAGTGGACAGATGAGATCAGGAAGTTAGAAGGGATAAATTGGGCCCAATTAGCACAGGACAGGGATAATTGGAGATCCATGGGAGAGGCCTTTGCCCTGCAGTGGGCGTAGACAGGATGATGATGATGATAATGATGATGATGATGATGATGAACCTACCTCAGAAAAGTTACCTGCGAATCACTCGGAACTAAAAAATAAATACATAAATAAATAAATGAAATCAGAGTGATATTCAGTGGTGGTCACTCTCAAATAGCAAAAGCATGTTAATGGGATGAACGATCTGTTCTATGGGATATTCTATGAAAACAGAATCAAGAAAAAAAAAACAACGCCGTGGATATCATTTTCACAACCTCTAGATAATTTTATTTCCTTTACATGTATGCTGTTCGAGTGAATACAAACATACTTGTGGTCGTCCAAAGTACAGCATGTGCATTTATTGAGCACAGTAACGAAGTACAATGAGGCTTGTGAGCACGTGCAAAGCTATGCTCCAATATTGCCTATCACACCTGCCAGAAATAAAGACCAAATTGGAGAGATGCATGCATACTGGTCATGTTTCAAACAGGTTATATCAGTAAGCGCCACTAAATTGGCCCTTGCTGCAGTTCTAGAAAGAGATCTCCCTTTGTTTTAAATTTCATAGGCTGGGTTCTTGTAAGGGGCTGAGTTTGACAAAGCAAGCCAGTTAACTCAGAAATTTTACACGATCTTAACAGAGTTTCTCTGTTAGTTGCGCTTGTAAGAATATATGCAAGTTCCTAAAAATTCAAAGAAGCCAAACACTGTTGTCCCTTTTTTTCTTTCTCATCTCTATGTGACCACTTATGCATTAGTTCATTTTGTCAATTACATATTTTATATCCCAGTCCCGGCTTTCAAGGATTATTTATATGTGACCACTTATGCATTAGTTCATTTTGTCAATTACATACTTTATATCCCAGTCCCGGCTTTCAAGGATTATTTATAGGTTATCTGATGTGCACAAGGGCACACGAATATTGGCGCATCCGCCGTTCTGTCCTGCCGTTGTTTCCTACGTGTCACTTAATAGCGGAGTCACACCATCATATTTATTAAAGGCAAAGCATTCCTTATGCGTATCGAAACTACCTTGACCATGTCAATTTACCTGTCAACTCACCTATCAACTCTCTATATACCTATCCATACATCCACATATGAATCTATCTATCTATCTATCTATCTATCTATCTATCTATCTATCTATCTATCTATCTATCTATCTATCTATCTATCTATCTATCTATCTATCTATCTATCTATCTATCTATCTATCAGCGCCTGTCTGTCTATCTACTTGCGTCTGTCTGTCTGTCTGCGTGCGTGCGTTTACGTGTGTGCCGTGCTGACTTCTTGTCCTCACGTTAACGTGGTATACGCCAAAATTGGCATGAGAGGGTATAGGTGCATGTCGACCATGGACTCATAATGGTAAGGTCTGATACCTGACAGGTACGTCAACGATAATACGATTATATTTTTGGTGGACCCACCATCGGTAGAGAACCGCAGCTATACGTGAAAAAAAGCAAACACTATATATATATATATATATATATATATATATATATATATATATATATATATATATATATATATATATATATATATATATATATATATATATATATATATATATACACGCTTAGCTAGCATGCAGCCACCCTATCCTGTCTGCGGTAGCGGTGCACCAATATTTCAAACAAGAATACCACCAGTGATAGCGTCAGTCCAGCGTAAAGGGCCGTCAGGTAGTCGCGTAACGTCATATCGAAGGACACAGTGTCATCGTTCACAGACGGCATCGGGTAACGGGATGCGTAATGCATCCAGATCCCAGACTCGGAGACCGCCATCATGAGCCTTTTGTGCTGGTACCTGCGGCAAAGGTTTCAAACGTGAATGCGCGTTAAATCACGAGCTCTTTATCAATTACGGCACCACTACAGCAAGTGATCTTTATCGTATAAGTTACTACTTCATACTAAGAACAGCAAGGTTTATCAGTGTTAATTTGATATCTCCGCCCCGCCCCCCCCCAGACACACACATACATGCACACACCTATCCGCACTCATCTTAGACCAGTTCCTTTTCCGGAGACAAGCTACGGAGACTCTCCTCTGCAGTACCCGATACCAAGAATGCTGAACAAGTTTGTAAGTTGTATGAACGTCGAACTCTCTCAACACGAATGAAAAAGAAGAGCATGTGCGAATTATGTTTTTAAACATATAAGAACCGCCACATTACCATGTTTCTTTTGTAATCATGATGAACATATGTTTATGACCATAAATTTGTTGTATTTGTGCAAACGCTCCCGAAAATTAGGTGACGCAAGTATTATATGCATTTTTTTTTGCACACCAAGAAGGTTAGTTTGAAATAGTAACCCATCATTAATTTTGGCAAATATTTATACACTCATCACGTGATTATTTCTGTACAACTACCACTGCGGTTAAAGATGTCTTTGTGCACACCCCACACAAAATGCTAGCTGCCCCGCGAGAAGGAATGTGAAGTGATGGAACACTTTCGCATTGGAACGGAAGCTGTCGGTGTGTAGTGTGAAGCAAGCCCTACAGTACTGAAGAAACTGCACGAAAGTATTGGCAAGAGGTAACGTACCTGAGATGACGCCCGACTACGAACAGAAAAATTGGGCCGCCTATGCACTAGTGGTGCGAAGACTGAGGAAGAAGCGGAGCTTGCGCCATTCCCCTCCTCTTCCCCTTCGCTTCCTTTTCCCACCTCTTGCTATACTTTGTGGGGAATTCGGCTGCTTACCTCCGCCGCCAGTCATCATCGGAACGGAGCTAGCTCGTGGCACGCACCCCCGGCTTGGGGGCGGAGCGCGTGGAGTGGATCCAGCAGCCGCCTTTGGGCTGGCAGCGAGTAAACTACGTTGTTCGAATGGCTCGTGTGCCCATCTCTGGGAGCCTCAGCTGGCCAGAGGCTCAGAAGCCACGGCCCTGAGCCCACAACTTTAATGTACAATACTGTGCTATGCTTTGCTAAATCCTCACCATCACCTCCTTTTCCCACATTTCTATACTATACTGTGCGTGCCTATACTATACTTTACTAACTATACTATACTATACTAACTGATCCGCTTCTCCTTTCCCTCCTCCTCCCCTTACTAATTTTTCCTGCCACCTTAATATACCCTAATGTACAAGGCTATGTATGGTACGTTTCACTCTTTCCCTTCTCCTCCTTTTGCCACCCCACTTTGTTTTGTGGTACTGTATTGCACGTGTACTCTATGTACGGTATTTCTTCAACCGATCCTCTCCTGTTTTTTGCTCCTCGTATAAGTCACTTCCCTTTCCACCCCTTTGCTATAATATGCTACACAAGGGTTATGCTGCGATTACTCTTCCCCATCTCCTTTCCCTGTTCCTAACCCTCACGTCACTCCTTCAGACCCTCACTTTCATGTTCATATTCGCTTCTCTTACAATGAACTACACTTTCATATTCGTAATATGTTTTGAATGCTAAGGAATATGAATACTAGTAGTACCTGAACAAACGCATAAGACATTGTACCTGAACGGGTAGCGTGAATGCACCGCGGAGTATCCTTGCCAGGATGCCAAAGCGTTGTCCCCGACAACGAGCGCATGCTTTAACGTCACGCGGCGCTGAACCTCCGTGCACGTAGCGAAATAAATGTGCGTCCTTCGACTGGCCTTTTCCAAACAACCGAACCCAAACTCATCGAGACAGCCCGACTTGCACTTCTTAAGGGCTTTGGCGAGTGGCTCGAACACCGGCTCCGTGTTTTTACGACCTCGCATCTCGTGGTTGAATCTCGCCGTACAGGGGGCCGTGATTTCTTCGTTCAAATGAGTTAACAACTGTTGCTTGGTTCTGATCTCGGCCGAGAACTCCGGCACGCTCCTTGAAGCGGTGACGCTGCTCTGCAAGTGGTTTCCGGCAATGAACATACCTAGTAACCACATCATTACCAGCACCCTTAATGTTGAAGATTTGATGTTCAAACTCTGAGGACACCGGCCCAGTAGACTGCTCACCAAGACCATGACCACACAGGATGGCGCGACCCGTTGGCTAGGACACATAGCACCTTTAGCGTGAAATAGAAGAACAATTGCCAAGCAGAGAGGAGCCAGGCAAATCACACAGTACAAGACAAATGTCCAGGAATCAGTTAAAGAAGGTCGGACTGGGGCTCCCGCACGACTGTAGAAACAAAGGGACGACGGCGTGTAGAAAGCGTATTTGTACTCGGACAACGACGTTGAGTTTTTTTTGAACCAGCTGTAGAGGATGAAGTCGATGTCTTTGTCTTGCAAAAGAGCTTCACCGGTTTTTTCATTAGCGCAATGCATACGAAGTGAAGTATTGACGGCGTCATAGGCGTCCAGCAATGCCGCCTCTTCTGGAGCCCGTACCTGGACCGAAGAGAGTGCCATAGCGAGAAAGAACATGGGTCCCCATATTCGCGCATTCCGGAGGAGTGGTCTTGTCTTCGTGGAGAGCAAATATGAGTCTTCCGTCCCTCGGGTAAGTTCTTGCGAGCTCCGGGTACCCCATCACGGACTTCCATTCCAACGTTGAACTCGTAAGGCGCACACTGCAGGACTTGTACCCATCGGCAGGCGTGCCAACGTCCTTCTCGGTAACGGTGATGATCTGACAGGTGTGATTCGAAAGAAACGCGTCCACATCCGAGTGGTCGTCGACAGCGAAGATCCAGTAAACGTACGGGTCCGACACGTCGAGCCTTCGAACGTCTCCGAAGATTCCTTCTGGCAAGTTTCTCTGCCACGGTGCTATGACGAAACTAGGCTTCGGAAATGGATCGGACTGCGTCACGTAACTCTTAAAGGATTTATAACATCTGCTGTTGACACTCGGGCACGTCCAGATCGTCAAGGAAATGGTCAAGTTGAAGTGACCGTCGCTTAGAAGATCGCCCGCGTTTCTCGCTGCAATTACAGCCGTTGGAGAGCCCTTGTAATACTTTATCGAGTTTATTGTATGGAGCAAGCGTTCACTGATGGTCGCCGAAACTAAAAGGGGGCTAAGTAGGCAGGTAACATATAAGATGGCGCAATGATTCCTGTTTATAACGGTTGGAGGCATTATCTCTTCGCCCTCGACACCGCAGAGTGTGCCCGACTGGCTGTATGATCAATGTCCTTACGTTGTTCCCTGGTCTGCCGTGCCTCGTTTATTGATTCCATTCGTAGGTGTTCTCGGTGCGTACGTCTATTTAAAAGCAATGCATTTAAGCGGTTCACTATTGAATGATGAAAAGAACAGGGTAAGATAGAAGCAAATGTTTCCTGGAATCCTAAAAACGTCGTATCCTTACAAAGACGCCATTAATAGGTTCATTTTGAGGTGGTGCCATGACTGTACAAGAAATTATTAAGGCACTTACCACTAATGTACGCTGACGCTAGAGCAGCAGACCACCTTCCATAATGCTGGGAATGGACACGCAGGTTTCAAGGCCATTTTCTGTGATGTTCGAAGCGATCGATCTCACTTTCGTGATACGGTTTGCGAACTTTCGCCGTGAAAGGTCGCGAAAGGCGTTGGGTCGATTAACCTCCAGGCTCTCTATTTGGCTTGCCATCTGCGCGTGGCTGCAAAAGTAAAATTGATCGCTAAAGCACTCAGAAAATTGCGTTCCCACTAGCGCTTATGTCTTCTAGAAGTCATATTTGTGGCTTACCTTGCGTGATCTTTTTTTGTCGTAGACCTGAAGACCCGTTAGTGTACAGGTGGGATCGACATGAACGTATGCAAGACACGGAGAACAGTGAATAGACGGCATGAAAACATCTTGAACATGGCCCAGCGTTGGCAGAGAACGTTTCGCTGTGCAAATCAACTAATGTTTTCTCTCAGTGGAGACAGGCTCATTTCCCACATTCGAGCTAGATCACGCCCTCACAAATCTAAGCAGCTTGCGCGGTAAAGAGATGGAACGAACAGCATAGACATCACATACCTGTAAAGGGGTTGTCGTGGTACCCTATACCGTTATTTATATGAAAGCAGCGCGGTTAAAAACAGAACCGACATCAATACATACATGCATACATACTTCGCACGCGAATTCCCTGAGATATGATCGTCAACTGGAATATACTGATGCACAAAGCGACCTAGAATACTCACTAGTTGACCGGCAAAAATGCCTACACTATACCATAACTGTTGAAAAAAAAAAAAGGGGGGGGGGGGGACATTGCAATAAAATTTACCCCACACATCATAAATGCTACCTTCCCTGCAAAATAACAAGTAGGTGAATTTTACCCTGGCTACCGCTTCTACTTTTCAACGAAGAGCTCTCTCTCTCTCTCTCTCTCTCTCAGGCATACTAAGCCCAGCTCTCCCTTATTTAAAGACTGCCTGATATATATATTATGTAATGACAATATAAACCCTTCAATTTCGCTGTGACATCTCTCGGTGTGCAATATAGTGTAGAAGAGCACTTGTACTACTTAGACAAGAGTTGTGATCAGGAAGGTTTTACAGAATTTACCTTTATAAAAAGAAATAGTAATGATGAGGTAAAAAAATATATATATCCCCACGCTCAAGAGCTGGGACTCTCTCTCTTAATTAGTTCGCGCTTGACTTGTCTGATTCCAGCTTAACACCAAGATGTTTTCGTAGCGCCCCGAATCACAGAGCCACATTTTTTTTTTTTTACGCAGACCATGTGCGAACCTGAGGATTTACCCAATCGTTCTACCTTATCAATCATTGTGGCGCGAGCACCGAGCGACATAACGTTTCCGAAGGAGCACGCAAGAACTCAACCCCAGCCAACCGGAAGTTGACGGATATGCGACGATGAGCCACACGTGATTGAATTTAGCCAATGTCTCCTAAAGTCACCGAGAAGAGAGAGGAAATAGCGAAGAGGGAAAGGCAGGGAGATTAACCAGTTCCGGACTGCCGGTTTGCTACCCTACACATGAGAACGGGACGGTGAGATTGGAAGATGGGGAGGAGAGAGAGGAAAGAGAGAGAAAGAGCACATGATACAGCACACACATACACAGTCATCGAAAAGTTCACTAAGCTCTATGGGCTAGCACCACTCAAGACGCGGATGCAGCATGCATTAAGGCCTCCTAAATTATTTTTCTCAGTCTATTCCTTCTCAGGATTCATTAAAGTTCATTATCTGTCTGTCTGTCTGTCTGTCTGTCTGTCTGTCTGTCTGTCTGTCTGTCTGTTCCTTTTCAGTTAAAAAACGCGACCTAATTTTTATGCGACAGTACTTTAACCTCGTAACCTAGCAGGTTGAGAACATTAATATTAGCAAATTGAGCAATACCTAACGTGCACATCTTTCAAGATGCACGTCTTTCAACGCCCACGTCCTCTTGACTTTTATTTATTCAGGAAGCAAAACCAGCGCTTAGTTTTTAACCAACGGTATATGACTGCGGTAGCAAAAGTAATTCTGTTTGCATGGAGTACTAAAGAAAAAAAAAAAGAAAACCCGTATTGGACATGCAACTCAGTCCTTGTGGCTTCAAGGGGTTTTTCTGGGAGAACGTCTGGCTTACGGAGGTGAGAAAGGAGCCGGCGAGAAATACATATCGATTGGCATCGCAGTCACGTTTTTCCATAGCCTTGTTGGAAAAAGCAGGGCTCCCGTAGTGCCTTCTGGTCGGTACGTTCAAGTCACGAACGACATGCGTGTATAATCGAATGAAACAGTGTTAGCGACAGGAGAGAAGCGATAGCCGAGCGTTAAAGGCAGGAAGTGCATGCAAAATAGGCGATAACTTTTCATTGTGAATTCGACAAGGAACGCAAACAGTGGGAAAGTTGTTTAGAGTGTACCATCAGGACAGGACTGGTGCTGCGATTATTTATGCGAGATATGCAGTAACATAGACTGCTATAAAACACAGACAAGCATTCAGACGTCCACATGTTCGTATCAGTAAGCAGAAAAAGTCGATGTCGTGATCCCCCTCCCCCTGTAAGGTCTATTTACAGTGGGAAGGCATTACAGTGGACGTTGGTGCTAGCCTCATTCATTGTTCGATATCGTTTTAAATTATCGGTTCATCCCTTGCCAGTACACAAGAACACAACGACTCAAGAGGCCAGAGATGAAGCATTGAATATCGAACTTCATAGCTGAAAAATGTTTATTCTTATTGCTTAGAGTGAATAGGACCTATTTTTGAATTAAAGTTTTCTCTCTCTCTCTTAGAGTGACTTGTGTGTGATTTCTCAGGCACGACCAGGGACATTAGCCGAAGCTCTGAGGGTGCGATCTGTCTCTGTTACAGAAAGTCCTCTTGCCGAAAATCTGCTTTTATAAAAAATAGTTGCTTGTTCTTGCGCTTTTGACCACAGCGAACCTCCATTTTCTCTTAACCTCTTATTTGTTTGTAGTTAAACATAACGGTTTTATCCGGACATGTCACCCGCAATCGTCACTAGTTGATATCTCTGTCGATACATAACAACCACCTGTTCCAACCGGATGCCACACAAGCGAGATGCTCACTTGCAATTGTTACAATGCTTCATCAGCATCCCGGTACTATACGCAAGAAGCCAAAGCCAGAGCTGGATGCGTCTTGTGAGGTCTCCGTCTTCAATATTAACCCTTCTCTTGAAGGGCAACGAACGGGCTGCGACCGTACAACCCTTTGCTCTCGCGTAGACCGCCTGGAGACAAAAAGAGAGCGAACCATCATCATGGGACGTTGAGTTACAGATCATTTCTCTGACGGGAGGTCAGTGTCCTGCCTGGAGGTTCATTCTGCTCAAGTGCGCAAGCGGCAACTCGAGGGCAACAGGCGCAGTCACACATGTACTGTGTACACACGCACACGCACCCTCGTACACTCGTACGCACACGTATATATCGAACATGCACGCACATACAGGCCGACATGCTTAGAGGCACACTCTCTTGCAAAGACACGAAGGAACAGAAAAGGAATGACCAGTCAAGAGGAAACAAGTCTAACGAAACAGCGTACGGAAGGAATGTGGGCAGCGAAAGCGCAAGTCCAAGCCATTTTCGCATCGTCGCGTGCAACAACCGATGATGGGCAGGGATTCTGCTTGCTCACGCAAGCGCGCGCTTTCGCCAGTCGTCGCTCTGGCCGCAAGTACCGAACGGTGAGTGAGAAATCGCTCGCAAGGGCGAGGCTCGTGGGAAGGCCGTGCGGACATCAGTGCTGGTACTACTGACCACTAGCGAGGGTGCCAATTGCTGCTGTCCACTCGCTTTCATCTTCGCCGGAGAAGGCTGTCGGAGGAAGGGAAGATTGGTCATTCGGGGATGTTTCCGCGAGCCAGTCGTGACGTTGTTCCGGTTTTCTTTGATTATCTGCCGGCGCCGTTAAACGGAACGGAGTGATGTTTCCGCAAGAAGATCCTTGCGTGACCACGAGCTTCGTTCGCTGGCTCTTTGGATACGCGAAAATGAAAAGATCTGCCCTTGTGCACATTTTTCGAAAGGCTCCAAAGAATGTAAGCTACGAGTATGAACAGAGTTCGTTTTCAATAACTTGTAGAAAGAAAATATTACCAGCCGTTTCACATTCCTTAGTGACGAGTTTAGGGAGGGGAGGACATTGTTTTACTTGTTGGCGTACGCAGGCACACAATACAGGAACATCTCGGTTCCCGAACGTGAAAGCTCTTCATCAGGCCAGCTGGATCGAAATCGCGAGGTATTGCTTTTTTGACATACAATGCTTCGGTGTACAACACGCGTGTACGCACTATAGTACAACCCAAAATGGACACGTTTCATTACGTTAGCATTGCACACGTGTTACGTAAGCTGTTGGATAAGCGGAAGCAGCGCAGTACGTGGTTTTTGCACAGCCTAACGAAACTCAAATGGTATTAAGATGTGATGAACGCGGTTCGTGAGAGACTGCAGTTTCAAATACTTTTGCCTTTAGTTGCAAGTGGCATGGAAATCATGCATACCGTGCACTCGTCCCAGTTCCGATGGCTCAGTGTAGTACTTTCGCCGCAAGAGCTTCCTGCAGTCGTTACAGAAGTATAAACTGCCTTAAGAGTGATCGTAGGAGCAACAAACATAAAAGATGCCAGCATGGGAACGATATGTAGTGCATTGATTTGCATAACCTTCGCATTTCTGACGTTAAGTGGGATTATGAATTTGCAAACTGAGTAACACTCAACAAAGTATTAAGCAACAGATGTAAAATTCTCAATACCTTCCGCGCTTACAAAGACAATATTGATTTATGCCAATAGAAGCAATGAAAGGTTCTGGAAAAGCTACAAGAGCGATGATTGGGGAAATGACAACACGAACGGAGCGTAATTGCTATGGTAGCTTAATGATCGCAGCAGCGGACCACCCTGGAGTTGTGTAAGTACACTGCGGTGTTGTTTGCGCTGCAGCGGTCATCCTTTAGGTGGGAACCTAAAGCCGCTGCAGGTTTAATAACTTTAGCAGATTCCCCAGGTCACCACAGGTGTTGGCAGGCCCCCACGAATCTGCCAGCAATAATTTATTCCGGTGTCTACGTAGCAGTACTTAATCTACTATGTTACCGTAACTCGCCAAACAGTTCGCGCAGAATGCGTGACGTGAGCGCAAATATATAACAAGTCCTGATGGCAAAGGTCGTCGAAGCCATTTTTTAAATGTATTTGTGACATACTTTAGGAAGACATCTGAGCAAAACACTTCTATGAGTAGCAAAGGCGACGTATCAAAGGCGACGTAGCAAGGCGATGTAAAGGCACAGTAGCAAAGGCGACGTATCTTTTGCAGTAAGGACTATCTCCGTAAAGGCACATCCCTTGTGACAATGCGGGGTCACCAAAGAATGCCAAGCCGGGTCCCCCCCTCTTTCATTTCTTTCGCGTATCACTCCCATTTCCTGAATGGAGGACCCACATGATTTCAAAGCCTTGTTTACTTTCCTGGGCATTCCACCGAGTGCGGCTTATCTAAAATGCGAGACCACACATGCATCAGGCGAGATAAGGAATTTCCGCGACAAAGACTTAAAACCTCTCAGCTGAGCTCGAAATCTCTCTAGGGGGACCCCCGCATTTTTACCTGTGGATGCTCACTGCATTCTTTTTCTTCTCGCCTTTCGGGCGTCGAGCAGCGTTATTTCCGCAGGCACGGTCGTAAATTTCTGCCCATCGTCCCGCGACCCGTAGCCGTAGTACTTGGGCCGCTTAGGCTCGCCTGCTTACTTAAATGGCGGGAGGCTGTTCTTCCGTATGGAGCCCAGAAAAAATGAAGCCACGCCTGAGGTGTCTTATCGCTCTTTCAACTTTCGGACGCAACTTCAGCGCCACAGAGTCGACCTTCGGGTGCGTCCTTCCGTCTACTTCACACATCGCCTAGTGCAATTATTACTGTTTGTTTTGCGTGAAGTTTCGTTCTCTTTTCGCCGGCCATATGAAGTAGACCTTGTACAATTGCGTGGCCGTGCAGGTAAAGCTCCGAGAGCGCTTCGTCGACGAACCTCCTCGTAGTTTTGTGTAAACGTCGGTCTCGTTCAACTGCCCACACTGCCTCGCTGAAGCGAATAATAAGGTAAAAATGGCGGCGCCGGCTACTTTGCGCAAAATATCAGGGAGCTTCCGACGCCTGACGATACCGGAAGCGGGAGTGCAAAGAGTTGTTACTAAGTGCGTCGAGACAAGCGAAACGGAAAACGTAGGAAGCGCTAAAAGGAAGAGCAGGCACGAGCTCGCCTCAATTTGCAGTACGTGCCGTCTCAAGCCAACGGTGTAGGGGAAACTAGAGGCGACGTTATACGCGGCATAGACATGAAAATTGAACGCGGATGCTTACAGCGTTCGTTACGCCCGTAGGTTAAAGTAACCGGGGGTAGACTAGGTTTCGCTCGTTTACGCCAGACTCAAATTTTAGGCGCCTGCTCACGTGACTTTATAACGCTTTCGCTCGCACCGCTTACGCTAAAGTCGTTGTACTTGTGAAATGAAACGCACGGCCATTAGGTATACCGGCAGCGGGCGATGGCTCCGCCTGAACTTGACCGACAGGCCTCGGCGCACCGGTGACCGCGGGGGCAGGGCTAAACGGAAACGCGACGAACTCTTCAGCTTGAGGCAACAACTGCACGCTTTGTCGACCTTGCGATTACCGCGCGAGGCGTTTTTCGCCGCGCTCGCGTGCTCTGCTTTAACGCTCCAACCTCAGCGAAAATGTGTAACATTAAAGAAGGTCCGTCCTTGCTGACGCAAGGCAATCACGTGGCACCGGCGAACCGGTGACCCTGTTTGCCCCTTTGTGATTCATACCATATACTGCCTTAACGCTCCTTTAGACTTGTTCTTCCCCTAAATTAGGCGTGGGTGTATCTGCATGTCCACTTAATGTCAACCTGACAGTTGTTGACTCTTCTGATCATCTGCACAGGCTTCTCTTTTGATATGTCTTTGTCAGAAGATAGCGCCACGTAAAGTTGCCGATTACACATCCGTCCCTATACGCAACAAAAGCGAGAAAACTCTGGGGGAAACGCAGCATCAGAAAAGCACTCATGATTTTTCCGCGAGTACTGTTCACCGTTGTAGCAAGAGCTGCAGGTGCTCGATACTGATTTGCAAGCAAGAGCACTCAAGTGTAATGCATTGCAGAAGAAACATAATCTCACTGCAGAAATATAAACTCAGTGCAGAAGAAATATAATCGCACATTCACCATCACTATCTGCCATACACCATAGTATAAGAACAAACAGTGAACAGGCCACGCACAATCCTAGGATCATTGGCACATGTGCGAAAACTGTATTCAGCCTACGCTTATGATGTTCAGTTCACAGTTATGATGTTTCCTTCGACAGTGTTGAGATCCCAAACTAATTTTTCGGGCACGCGCACAAGCTTCACTGGCGGATAATTTTTAACGTTTATGGCTGCTTGTGAAACTGGCAAATGTGGATGGGAAACGAACCGGAGACATGGCCGTCAACATAACTTTGTAATTAACGAGTAGCAGGACGAACAAGTGTCCGCTGCTGCTAAACATAACACGCTCCAACAAACGTTTGGGAATGTAAACACTTGGTCGCTGCTCCTTCACGCAATCTCCTTGAGTGATGCATGCAATAATGTAGCTTAAAGTAAAAAGCAACGGATTTATTTTCGGCAACGCCTCAATCTACGGTATATAGCACTGTCAGAGACCTGCTACGTTGCGAGACTACCACCTTTCGTACGGTCGGCTGTCTGTGGTGTTCTGTATTTGACTTCCATAAGGTTTTCTTCACTGATAAAGACACTCCCACAAAGAAGACCCTCTGTGAATGTCCCCGTCCAATCCCAGTGCTACGTAGCCACTAAGCCAAGCAGACTGTCGCAATCCATTCGCAACCGCGTTGCCGCAGTCGTGTCCATCGGAAACAGTTCCGATCAATAGGCCACCGCTTCGGGCGCCTTACGAACCTGCAAAGCCAAAGCGGCTCGCTGCAATCCTTTCAGAAAGATGCGCTAGCCTCGGCTGGCACGGACGAGATCAATCGGCCACCGCCTTCGGCTGCCCTACTGATCGAACGCACGGGGTCACGGGCAGTCAGACAGAGGTCGAACAGTACGGAAGCACAGTGGCAATCACTTCCGACAGGGTAGCGATGAAGTTCAGGTAGGTGGGTGTGTGAAGAAAAATAGAAGGGGGGGGGTGGGGGGTTGGATATTGACAGAAACACGGCCTCGGGCCGCCCCAGCTCATCACAGTCAACGCTCCAGCTTCGAACAAAGCGGGCTGCGCCTGCAGAGTGAAACCCATAGTCGTAGCCATCTGCTACAGAGGTCAACGGAAGCAACCAGAGGAAGAACGGGCAATCCTCTCCACGGAGATGGCACGACATTTGGAGTGGGTGCCGAGAACAGTCGCACATTGGCATGCGGATCGCTTGCGCTCCTGGCACGACGCCTCTGCAGGGTCTTGACGCCACGCTGAGCCTTCACACGGTAGCAGCGCCGGCGACAGGGCTGACTTGAAGATCGAGAAGGTCAACCAGCCGCCGGGGTCACACCGCCCAATGGGGGGTGGGGGCGGCGGGAAGTTACGAGCCGGACGACGGTCGAAGATGAAGCCTCCCTCCCACCGCCCTCTAACGGCCGGCAGCCAACGCATGTACCCTTCCCAGTCGCATCTTCTCGTTTCGACGGTCACGCGGTGTCTTTTGTCCTCGACCAGACCAGACCTTCGGCTCACGGTAGCGGCCACCTTCGCATGCCTATGCATACTCACGACGACGCTCTGCCGCAGCGAATTGACCGTTATGAGGACGATGCGGCTCTCGGTATATGGAGAGGAGTGGTTGTGTACAGCCCTCGGAAGCTGCCGGGGTAGCTGCGCGTGAGCGGAGTGCGATGCGCGGTCGCTCTGTTGTTATTGTTAGACGGTCGTGCGACCGTTGCGCTTCTCGGGCACCCCGCTGGTCGTTCTGCTCGCGGGCCTCTTGTGGAATCGTTGATATCGTTGTGGCCACGACGCCGGCGCTGCTGCCGTTCTAAGCCCCGGCACGTTCCCGAGCTTCTGTGTTTCCTCTATTATGTGGTACTGGGACCCCATACGACGCTGTAGGACTTTCCCAGCATCGTCGAGGGGTAACGTTGGTACGCCGTTCGCGGTGTGGGGTTACACGAACGAGGGTATCGGGTCCGTTTTGGATGAAGATCGCTTTGATCGATGGCAGTACGTCGCACTGTTTACACAACGGGTTCTGGAGCCGGAAAGTAATGCACTGCACGTGTGTATAACGATGCCGCCTTGCCACTCTATTCGCTCACTAGGGCTCACGGAAAGCGCGAAGTGTTCGGGCGCCTTTGGCATATGCAGTGCGCTCAATGATGTATGGTGGCCAGTAAAGTGCGGCCTTGAATTTGCATTCGAACTCAGTCATCGGGTATGCGTGTTTGCGTGGCCATGCGGGTCTTACTTCCGGGGACACTGCTGCGTAGCGGAATGTTAGTGAGGGATGGTGCCGAGCTGCTCGCATTATCGCTTACCACGAGCCTCGAGGAGCACTCTTCATATCTACATACAGATGATCATCAAGGTCTGGTTGTGGTGGACCTCCAGTGGCCGGTCACCAAAACCACATGTGCGAATGGCGCGCGAAACCCTAGACGTTATAAAAAAAAAGACATTTGAAAACTACGAAAAAATTAGCAGGCAGCAGCGTTACCTCATGTGTAGGCACCACAGTTTCAATGTGACAGAATGTCAGCCACTATACCACTGAATGTGCGACAGTTTAGGCTGAGGTAGCGCATCCAAGTGAGTATTAAAAACGTGCACCTCAATGTATTTTTCAAGCATACTAGCTAGGCCAGGGTGATTAAATAAAAAAATAGGTACGATGATTAAGGAAGGTTCTGAGAATGTCACGTCTTAAGCCAACGCCCACGCGCTAACAGAATTGCTGCTTACACATCACAGTACGGTGGCCACAGACGACGTGAGGTCTCAACAACTGATAAGGACAATCGTTTTGATGCTATTGCTAGATGTAAAGTGTGCTTATTAGCGTGCTTTCTGATCCATCCTGCGTCGCGACATGGCGCATGCCTTGCTTTATCTGTAATATTCGTGGCGGCTCGCATCCTATCACAAACGAGTACAAGAACTGCGAGTTTTCGCTCAACTGCTCTGACGTTATACTGGACTCCCAAAGCGGAAGTAGACGAGCTAATCGTCAGTGTTATCTTGGTTAGGCCGGCCACTTGACTGTAACACCAACGTAACGCCGGTCACGGAGATAGTTGTCGGATTAAGGGGCGGCGCGCGCACCTGGTTACCGCTCCAAGATTCGATAAGCGTCGCCCCCAAACTGGTAACAACATGAGCACGCTCCTCGAATCGAAGGAGCAGATCACCGACGGCCTAATAGCGCGTGCGCGCCCAGCTTGTGGGAACCTCGTAAACGGCTCCGTCTCGCTCTCGGCGCTGCTGGCTACCGGGTCAGCCGGGTCTGGCGGCGGCGCATGGCCAGGAAGCTGCGTACGGCACGCAGCTCCACCGCGCGGCTCTGCTTGAGTGATATGGGAGAAGCCGCGGCGCTGCGCCGCCCGGCACTGCCTCTGCTCTGCGGAAGATCCGAGACAAGCGTACGCTGCACCTGCCGCCCTTTCGATGGGTCACGGAGGCCTCTCTTCCATTGTGGCTACGAGATGGCGTTCCCTGCTGAGCGATGTTATCCCACACTGCGGGACGCCCTATTCTGGCACGTTGCCTAACCACCACTACAAAGTGTGTACGGCGCTGCGTTTTACGAGGGAAGCAGCAGCTCGCTTCCCATGTTACCAGAAAGAGTTTCACGTGGCAGGTGAATACGGGACACTGTAAAGAATGCTAATGTGAATAAAACTGGACGTAACACCATCGCATAAGAGAGATCAGACAGGCAGGGGGAAAGAGAATGGGACAGACATAGTGCCGCAGGTTGATTGATTGATTTGTGGGGTTTAACGTCCCAAAACCAGCTCTGATTATGAGAGACGCCATAGTGCCGCAGGTGAACACAGTACTGTGGGGGCAAGTTACGCCGGAAAAACTACATGCTTGTTACGGCGTCATTTTCAGCTTTCAGTAACGGAGCATGTACGCGCTCCCACGTGCGTGGCGAATGTTCACGTGAGGTTGATGTACGCAGTTATGCCGTACAATTAGCAGCTGTCCCTGTTGTTCGGAGGACGAGCAAACCGAGAGAAAACTCAGCTTTTCACTGGGTGTTGGCTGCACAAGAAAACGGCTGCAGCGATGACATAAGTATAGACCCCTATACCGCGTTAGCCCATGATGCTGTACATGCGCGGTAATTTAAACAACCACACCCAATGACAGACTTAACGATCATCACCACTTCTTTCACGCTGCTCTACCTCAATTCATAGCTCGTGCGGATAAATTTCTACACACTTTCCATATTTCTTATCCATAGGACAGTGGTGTGTGCACCTACCTATGCAAGTGAAGATGCAAGACGAAAAAAGAAACAAGAGGATATGTTATCATATAGCGTCTGAGGTGCTGTCAGGATATCGCGCATGGGTGATTGGGCGTTGTGGAAAACAAAGGGATAATGCTGGCACTATCAAAAAGAGCGCAGTAGACAATTCTTCCACAGACGTGTTGCGCGCCTGCAGCGTATGCTGCCCTGCTAAGGCGCCGCATGTCGCCGTGATAAGGGCACGGGTATAACGTGACAGCCGATGTTTGCTCGATACTGTAAGAACATATTGCTGGTACGTATGGTACACCAGCGCCATGGCAGAGGGCCCAATGTAAGTAAGCAGGCGTTGCCGCTCCTATCACGTGTGGTATGAGTCATAGATCGTAGATGACAGATGATCGTAGATGTAAGACATGCTATAGACTCAGTCGACTGGATCGCAGCAGCTCTCTTACCTTACGGACGCCACAGGCTTGTGCGCAGAACAGCGAGATGCCTCTGCTCATTCCTCTCACGGTGGCATCTTGACTGAGCACTAGGAAAGGACCTTACATGTCCTGCTCGTCACTGGCACACTTCAGTCGCCGGATGCTTCCTGAAAGGGAAGCACACGATGAGTGTGCTGTAGGAAGCCTTGCCTTGCAGCGATGAACGCGCTACTTGTGTTCACTTCGCTATTGCCACGATCACAATGTGTTCTGTCGGGTTTCCGAAACATTTTTCCATTACACTTCACAGTGGACAACGGCGTTTGCGCCTACACCTTAGTTTTCGATGAGTTATTAGGAATGACGGGAAGGTCAAGGGTGCCAACTGACGCAAGACAGTGCGGCCGACTGAGCTGCTAGTGTGTCGCGCCCAGCCGGCGAAACTTCTGTGTCACGCCAGCGCATCGGCGTTGCAAGCTTCCTCCGACTTCGCGGTGCATCGGCTTATCGCGTAACGAACCTGCAGTATCTAAACCAAAGTGTGGCGGGGCTTTTCTATCGACGCTGTTTTGTCGTTGATTCTTGGACTTCAGCTGTAGTCAAACCCACGGTCCACCCCTCTTAGCTGGGTGTCAAATGTTTGAGTACAAGGGCGTCATAGAATTGAGTGGACGTGGATGTCGTACTTTGAAGCTTTATCCCCTTGGGTCGCATATCACAAAAATTCAACGTTGGTGTAGTGCTTGGAAAAATCTACAATTTGTTGTGTCCCGCCATTGTGTGGTTGACTGATTTCTGCAGCTTTACGTCCCGAAACCCCGCTACGATTATGAGAGACGCCGTAGTGGAGGGCTCCGGAAATTTAGGCTATTACCTGGGGTTGTTTAACGTGCACTGACATCGCATAGCACACGGGCTTCAACATTTTGTCTCCATCGAAATGCCGCCGCCTTGGCCGGGATTAGATTCCGCGACCTTCATATCAGCAGCCGAGTGCCAAAGCCACTAGACGACCGGATTGTCCTTAACCCCATTTGAACTCCCTGAACCACAAGGGGTAGAAAGGAGCAGGAGGAGGGAAACTTTATCGAGCAGATTAATTTAACGGTAGTTCTGGGTGGGGACTTTGGTTCAAGGCTCCACTGTCCCTTACGGCTCGCTGAGGTTGGTCTAGGAAGGCCAGTTGGCTCTACCCGGTCCTTCACTTGCGAGCACTGTTTCAGGCAGCAGAAAGAAATCCATTGCCCTTAGAAAGGTGAACTGATGTGTCCTGTCCTATCGACACATTCCCACGTTATGTGGTCCACCGTGGGCTTTGCGCCACGCCACCGACAGGTGTATGTGTAATGTGCCGGGTGAGGGATAAGTAACGTAAAGAAAAAAAATGCACAGGCGACCATTAATGACTACGCAGGTTTGTCTGCCTGCAAGTCTCCGACGTATACTACAGATTCACATCACGTTAAAGTAAACGATACGTTCTGTGTAGATAAGAGTGAGGACAAGCACGCGCAAGACACCGACCAATTGAAGTGTCTCTTTGGGGTAAACGTTTCTCAGGATAATTAAAACTCGTTTCGCTTACAAGCTGCTCGGAGATATCCCTTTCAAGTGGACCAAGTACGTGACCAAGACATGCCATCTTTTCATTGCTGGGAGCGCAGCTCGGGTATCTAATAAAAACACTGCAACTGCGTGTGAACGCAAGTCCCTGATATGGCGTGCGCTCTGTATTCCCACCTCACCTTTCCATTGTCACAGTAAACGTACGTATACAAACACAACTACAGTGCACCAGTGACACAACTGCTATACCGCTAACTATACGGAAGTGGAAGAGCGAACGTGGAGAGAATTTTTTCAACCTGGTCCGCTGCATACGGGGGACGCTTCCAGTACGCGTTTGCGTTTTCTTCGAACGCATTCCGGGATAGAGAAGCCGGGTGCGTGTCTTTTACGTGGCAAGGACGTCTCACGGGACACAATGTAACGGACCGCCGACACGGGTCACAGAGCCAGCCGAGCTTCGTTCATGAGGGAAATAACGCACAAACGTTCGATAGGCATCGCGGAGCACGGTTTACGGTACTCCTGCGGGGAGCGCAGGTTGCTCCTTGCAGGGTCCAGAGAAGACCACGACGACCACGAAGCAATTTAATACCTCTGGCGAGCTCCTACGGGGAAGTCTCCTTGCGAGCTTACACGACGTACTACGTTTAAGCCCCGATCAGTCACGGAAGGCTCCACGAACGTCTTGAAGGCTGTCCTGGACCTCTTGGGTCATCTTCGGTATGCCACGTGAGCTGACGCATTATAGATCACGCACGACGTCAGGTTCTTCCGAGTGCGCATTAAACGATAGTCATCTTTGTTTTTGAATCGGGGCTATAATTGGGCAGTGGGAGATGAAGGAGGGAATAGGGGGAGAGGGTTGAATAAGGTTGAACCGTTATGGACGAAGCAGGCTATGACGTGATCTTGTATATGGTAGCTGTTGTTATCTATCATATGGACTGCTTGAGTAGGTCAGTACAGTGAGTTACGTGTGTCGTAGCTGTGCAGCAGATAAAAAACGACAAAAGGAGATATACCACGCACAATGCGCATTGCTGTGGTAGCACTGCCGGATCGTTCATGATCATTAGCACGCCTACAAGAGTTAGGTGACGCTGTGGGAAGGGGCGAGCCTCGTGAAAATCTCGTTCGTAAGCTACGAAGTAGACTTACGTGCACACGAAAGTCACGCAAGACGAAGTCGGGAGAAATAAATTGCATGGAAAAAAATTACGCTGAAGCGATAACAATAGCGAGCTTAAACATACACAAATATATCGAATAATACAAAAGAAGCGAGGATGAAGAGAACAGATCGTGACGTATACATGCGAGCAAGTCGTGGGAAGACGCCTACTGACCTGTGCCTTCTTTGGGAAAGCTAGCATTTCCCCTCATTAGATGCGCTTGCTGGGGTGTGTTAAAGGGGTGTCACGCTGGGAAAATGGGCCACCCAAGCGGTGGCTATCGTAAACATCGGCCATAAACACCAGCGGCCAAGGAACATGCTAGGTAAACAAACAAAAAAGGGGCACATAGAGAAAACAAATAGGCGAAGGCTGATACTCCATGTCTCCGTGCCTACACGATTCGCTTCCACCAGCAGCTATTTATTACCGAAGCCCAGAACAAATTACGGAAAGTTTACTACTTCCTTTTCAGCCACACTACTATGGAATTCATTGCCCTATCATATTAAGATGCTCTCTCATTTTCGCGCATTGAAATCAAACCTTCCTAATTATCTACATTCAACATAATCATTTCATCATTACTATTGTTAAAGCAATCATTTTACACTGCTAGTAACTCATTTAATAAAATGTTTGCTTGCTAGTTTGTATTTAGCTGCTTTGTATTTGCTCATGTTACTCATTTCTAACTGGAGGTCCCCTACACAGTCTTTTGACTATGGGACCTCCCTCTGTATGTTTGTAAAAAAAGAAAGAATAAAGGAACATATCGGAAGAATAAAATCTCTGTGTTACTGTAATAAATTTTCACGCGGCTCAACATTCCTAAGTCAATGAAAACATTTTTCTTAAAAGGATATACATTTTCTTTGCCTACTTGTCAGTGGAATTTTCATGTGACGCTAATATTGTTTTCATTGTCTTGGGAACCATCGGTTGTCTAGGGAACCATGTCTAGCATGTAAGCACGTCTAGAAGCCGAAACCGCATTCATAGGCAGACCTTACGCCCTTAAGAAGCAGAAAAGTGTTTGGCATATACTACATCGCCAATCTACACTGTGCCTGAAGCATAATACAGAGAGAAACATATAGGAACACGAGACAACACAAGGGTGACGGGCAATGTTATAGTGGAGAGTTTTACTCTGCGTCTAGACCCTCCCGTAAAGATAACGAAGAGCTTGATGGCCTCCTAAATTACCGGGGCGATGGACGACAGATGCATTCTGAGCTTTGCGGGACTATCAGCTAACCTCGACTACCCATGTATTGCACTCGTGATTTACAGATTCCTACACGTGGCGTAGCGCACAGTCTACAGGAACACGGTGCGTTACATAACCTGGAAATAACGAAGCATACTGCTATACCAAAAAGCTCCCGAAATCATGTGGTGGCATAGCGCTTTTCCCAGCTCACTGAAGCGTCTTCCTTTTATTCTCGCGCGTCAGTGCTTGCACGAAATAGCTAATCTTGATTCACCATCTCCATATCCTGAGCAGCCATTCATTTCGAGAGCGCCCTGAGATGGAAATGACAACCGCACCGCGCTCCCTGGCATCCAGCGTCTACGGTAAGAACAGCTGAGAATGTCCGAATAGGCAAGAGCTGAGGATAACGATGATGATGCCTGAGATTTTAATGGCGCGAGAGAATAGGCAAGAATACGTCCGGCGATGAATGCAGCGACCCGCCCTTCCGAGTTCAGAAGGATCTTTGGCTACCACGCATGACTGCTAGCGGCAGGAAAAGTCGAGTGTGTGTGTGTGTGTGTGTGTGTGTGTGTGTGTGTGTGTGTGTGTGTGTGTGTGTGTGTGTGTGTGTGTGTGTGTGTGTGTGTGTGTGTGTGTGTGTGTGTGTGTGTGTTGTTTTTCCAGCTGGTTCCGAGTAAGCAAGGAAAAAAAGGAAAGAAACAGAGCACATGAATCGAGACGTGACTGCCGGTGAGCAGCCAGGCGGTCTGCAATCGGAAAGAGGAGGTCCGGCTGTAGAGAGACCCGCCCGGAGCCTTCGCGGCTTTACACGGGCGCTGCGTATACTGAAAGCACCGTTAAACGCCACTGCAAACAGCTCCGAGCTGGATGCCGCGTGTGGCTTCGTCTCCTCATACAGCGTGAGAGATCCAACGGGACAGAGATAACGCTCCAACGATGTCCCCGCCTCGCGGCCTTAACGGTCTGTCGACGTCTTGAGGAGCCCACAACGAGGCGTTTTCACTTTGAGTGAGAGAGAGACCAGAGGAAGGAAAAAAAAAAGACAGAAAAGGGGCAACGAAGGGGAAATAGAAGATGCGTAAGAAGACGAAGAAAAAGGTAAGAGACCAAGTTTTCCTCCTGGACCCCAGCAAGGTTACACTCCCCTCACAACCTCCTTCCGTCCGTCTCCGCGCGACGCAAACTTGGGAAGTGCCTCTAGGAGACTCGTGCAAGAGCCTCGGCGACTCCGGTGGGAAATGGAATGGTACAGTTCAAATGGCACTGCGCTCACATGCCTGTGGCGGCCGCGTGTGGGTCCATTGTTAGACAGTCGACGTAGACTCCTGCGTGCGGCTATTGCTTGTTTTCTTCTCTTCCTTTCTTTGTGTTTAGTTTTCTACTGCTGTTTGCCGGTTCTCTGGAGCGTGTGGTTGCGGACGCGGGAATCCGTCCAGGAAGTTTTTGCTGGTGTTACGTGGGAGGCCTTCCTGAATGTCGCCACCGTGCCGTTACGCCGCGGAGACGCTGTTTACGAGGTCACTACGGGGATGTCCCGAAATTATCGAGCGCGGGACAATGAAGAAAAGTCGATGGCACGTCACTGTGTGTGGTGTTACTAGCCTCATTCAGTTCCAACGTCTACCAAAATATAAGCTGCACTTGTGACGTGTCAGAGCAGTCGCATCCAACGGGCTGAGAGTAGTGTGTGATGTGTGCCGTTTAGGCGCCATTATATTTTGTCAGAGTAATGTTGTCACTCACTCACTCACTCACTCACTCACTCACTCACTCACTCACTCACTCACTCACTCACTCACTCACTCACTCACTCACTCACTCACTCACTCACTCACTCACTCACTCAAAGCAATTAAATCGCCTTCTTGGACTGTGACCCTATGTTACCACGTTGAAAGTGGCCGCTTTGTTGTCTAAAGTGATCCAACACGGTACGGAGCAGAACGCGCTGGTCATCATATCTGAAAAGCCTGTGGGTGGCAACAATTGATGCATGAGAAAAATACACAGAAAGTTGATAACGGCCGTTTCCAATCATCCAACACACACGTAGGGTTGAAGCGCATCCGCAACGAAACCACACACGCACACCTGTGAAAGCATGCTCTCACTGGTCATAAATTGTACGGCCAGGCCAAGAAGCACCGTGTCGACGCGGAACCAAAGAGTGAGACGTAGCTATAACGACCCCAGGCAGACGCACCGGCCATTTTGACGCCCACGTCATTAAGAATGCCCGCGGGAACAGAGCGCGAGGGACTTGCGGTGATTGCAAAAGAAAACGAATCATAATGTAAGCAGACGAGAAGCTCCACTCCCTCCGGAAGTATGAGAGAACGGTTCTGTGCAGCGTACCATGAGTTGCAACTGATGTCCTGTCCATCGACGAAAAAACAAACAAAGGAATTGCAGATGGTCTCACATGAGCCCTGCTCAACAGGAATCGCTCTTTACAGTTTCCCATACGAGTGCTCACATTCTAGCTAGAGAGAGAAAGAGAGACAAACGAAGGGGAAATGTCGCGAGGTTAACCAAGCACGGGCCCGGAAGGCTATCTTACACACGGGGAACGGAGTAACGGTAATAATAGATAGACTAGAGAAGGAGAAAGAATACTCAAAAATAATAACACTAGAAGTCGAGCCAGCAGCTTGCAAGTGCTCATGAGGTCCAGTCCAAAACAGGAAGCACAAAGGAATGCTGCAAGCATGTGCGAGCAAGAGTCTGTTCATGTTCCGGAACATGATCCTCCGAAAGCGATCTAGCTTCAAAGCAGCGGGAATATGCGCCGAAGTAAGGACAGGACGCGGAATGTCTTCGAAAGTCGCAGATGTTGGATACGCCATTCTGTTCATAGTAAGAAATAACAGGTACAAGTTTAATTACCTTGATCGGTATAGCCTTGATAAGACCTTGGCAGCCTTGACAGGCATTGCTAGGTATTCGTAAAAGCCTTAACGAAGCACAACGGCGCAGGATCATTTAGTTTTTATAGACGCCGAACTAGGCTGAGCGTGCACAACCTTTCGGTGAGGCACATGTGGTATACCTTTGCTTTAAATAAGTTTATTGACTTGATTTGTGGGGTTTAACGTCCCAAAACCGGCTCTGATTATGAGAGACGCCGTAGTGGAGGTCTCCGGAAATTTCGACCGCCTGGGGTTCTTTAACGTGCACTGACATCGCACAGCATACGGGCTTCAACATTTCGCCTCCATCGAAATGCAGCCGCCGCTGCCGGGATTCGATCCCGCGACCTTCGGATCTGCAGCCGAGTGTCATAACCACTAGACCACCATGGCGGGGCTTTAAATAATTTGCAACGTACAGAAGCGAAGCGCCTAGTAAAGACTAGTTTACGACGCGATAGGCACTTTGCTCGGTTCAGCGGACGCATCGTGTTGTCGTTTCAAATTAAATGGATAACATTACGGGTGTTGGCAGGACCTCGCAACTGTAATATCACCACGATAGTGCAGGGCCCCGCTTAAGTGTACGTTTTACGAGCCTCCATACTTCTTGAATGCGCCGACTGCGTCGATATGGCTGTTTTACTACTCTCAATTTTAAAGTGCCACCGATAACAAACTTCGTTGTCTCACACGGCGAATTTTCTATAGCGCTCTTTTTCTGTACCATGATGCCAGGAGGGTAATCTAGTGGTATCCACAGAACACAGCGCCTATGTGGCGGCGGCGAATCTATATCATCGACGGCGGTGCATGGATTTGTTAGCTGTTTCTTTCTGTATATTAGCGTCTGTGTGGCCCTCTAGATGAAACTAGAAATTTGCTCGTCATTGAAGGCTGGCTTTGAGACAGCGCCTATTGTAACTAAGCGCTTAATTCCAGCCATTTTGCCCTTCCTCTTCAGGTATACAAATAGAGCCAGGCCTGCGCGGAATCGCAGGACTGGCTCTTTTTGTACACCTGAAGACGGTGTCGCTGTCTCAAAGCCAGCCTTCAATGACGAGCAAATTTCTACAATGTAAACTAAATCGAACTAGAACCACTACTGGCGGTGTTACAACCCGCAAAATGGATGGAACAGCTGCCAAAGTTCAAGGCATATACCAGTGGCTCTTTCAAAGTGTTATTACCGGTACATGCACCACTTGTGGGTCTGTTTTCTCAGCATACGAGTGAGCACTTGAGTGCGCTGCGCATCTATTGTTTTTCCAGCGCTTTAACTCGAATTATCAGCTGTGTAGCTCTTTTTTATTATTTTTTTCATTGTAACGTGCCCATACCGGCGGCTTATTAGCAGAGCAAGAGCAGCCGCAGATATTCCCAGTTTCTTATTGCTATGCCCATATTTCAGTAGCGTCATCGAAGCTTACGGTAGAGCGAGGCTCACGTCACGTGCAAGCATTATTTCTCACACCATGCGTCATGAAAATATTCTTTCACTGCTGCTAACAGATATTTTACCTGCAATGCGTTTGCATTACGTGAGGTCCCATTTCAGCCTGCGACTCGAGGGCCTTTCTTTCGTATTTAGAAATTTACTACTGAAAGCACGTCAGCACTTCAGTCAATAGTTATTCCGATTACAATTCTAACTTATACAGTCCCCAGCAAAGCGTGAGCAACCAGGAAATCAAGTGATTCCGTGCACACGCTGGAAGCTACGTTTCCTTTGGCTCGCGGAGGTTGAATATAATCGCACTCTTCCGCGCGGGCTGCACGCAACAAACGGCAAGGCAAACACGCAGCGGTTCACAATAGAGCTAAGGACAAGGCGGAAGCAAACAAGGGCTGACCACGCCTGAAGCTCCGAGAATAACGGGTGGGTAGCGAGCGAACGGCGCGGGATGTTTGATGCGTGACCAGTCGGATCTCGCCGCTCATTTACCTACAGCCACGCGCGGTGAGACCGCAGTGGCTTCGCCACAAGGCACGAGGCTTTGCTTGCAGCGTGGTGGCAGGTGTAGTGAAGCGGCGGCAGGAGAGGCGAGTGAGCGTTTTTGAAGGTCCATTTTTCAACGCTCGTCAAGGAAGGTGCGGTGCTGCAAGGCGGTGGTGGTCAGCCTGTGCTCGATGCTGGCGCGTGAACGCGGTGTTGCACGTGGAAGTGACGAAACAGGCCCTGCCAGAGCTGTCTCGTGCTCATCCCGCGGAGTTCGCGTGAATATCCGGTTTCGACGTTCATGAAACGCGCCATCATTAAGGCGGCAGTACATCATCGGTACAATAGGGCCCAGCTGCCAGCAATGCCTGTTATGCCTGTGTTTCGCTATTTCCTTTTACTTCCTTCCTTCTCGATCACTTCAACTCTTAACGACTGTAAACTCCGAAATGCAGATAAGAATGGAGGCAGCTGGTACTCCAAGATGGCGTACATCGGATGCGCGGAGCGCCAGAATCTGGGTGGGTGGGCGGTACAGGCTGCTGCTGCGTGGTTCCGGAATCAAAGGCGGAAGCCGAAATTGCGGCGATAAAGATGGGTCACGCGGAAGGAGTTTGATGAGTGTACAAAGGGCCAGCTCTTGTGTTTGCCTTACAAGTTTCATGGGAGTGTAAGATGGGCGGGCATTCTGTTGTTTAAGATTTTTTTTTCCTTTTATTTCACCCGCTTTATGCACGATTTGACCTGTGTTGATAGAGACGTCAGCAGGCGCGCCTGCGGCTTGCAGATGAGCTGATACTCGTATTTCTGCCTGCGATGTGTACGATGCGAATTTGCCTTAATGCGAGCGGCTTCCCTTGGAAAACTCGACGTTCTTTTTGGTTTGTTATGTCGACCGTTTCTGAACTGTTTTATTTGAAACTTGACCATTGGGCAAGTTGCATTTGGTATATGCGCAGTATAGGTAGCCCTGTAGATGATGGTGGAGTATAGGCTACTTAAGCGACTGAGTATGTGCAAAGAGAGACCAAAGATAGATATGCTCAGCAGGGAATGTACGCACTACTAGGTTTGTGATATGATCGATGACAAATTACTACGACCGTCGGTGATCAATCATCGCTAAGAACAGCCAGTAAACAAAGCACTCGTACATCTGAGGAGGTTAGTGAAGAACGACAGAAGGCCGAGCTGATTTAGAAGGTTTCATAATTAACGCAATAAGGTAAGAGGTGCAAACATGGACACAAGAGAAGCAGACGCAGGCGTGCGTGTTGTCTCCTCATCTCCTCTCTTTTGTCCCTGTTTACAGGCCTTCCCCTTCTTCCATTATGAGGAGGTTAGTGAAAACTCGCTTGTGCAGCATACACGTTTCCTGACGTATCAGTTGCTTTCATCTTGATGTCACTCGCCTAGAGCTCATACGTTTCGCACATAACCAGTGACTTCGAACAGAACTGCCACAGCACCGCGCACAAAGGAACCCGCCCGAAAGGAACCGAGAAGCGTCGTTAACAGTCTGGAGATCGCAAGCTTGGTCACACCGTCTAATTGCGACTGTGTAAGGCGCAGTCCAGCGAACTCTCAAAAGTAGGCGTGTTCCCGGAACGGCCCTGCCCACATTTTTCATGAACTGCTTCGCACGAGCGCGGTCGGATAAAAGTAATATACGCATTGGCGCGTTTGTTAGCCTAACGACGTTGCTTCATGCCGCTGTGCGCATGCGTGCACCCTTGGACGGAAGCTTCCTGTGCACACGTCCTGCAAGCGGGCACTGCCGGTGGATTTCTTCACGTTCACTTCGTTATAACCGTCCAGCGTTGTAACGGGAGAGGAGACGTAACCGAAGACGCCGGTTCCGAAGGCCAGCGTTTGTTAGTTTAATCAGTGCGTGTGGACACTGTTATGAATTTAACAGCCTCGTTAAGCGTTAACGTTTTCACGTGGCCGTTGGTACGGATCTGACTCGCTGACGTCAGTTCACCTCACGTATACGTGAGATAGGCTTGACTTTAGAGGCACTCGTGCCTGAAGACACGTGCGTTGAAAGCAACGCACGCGTTACGTTACGTTACGTTATGTTGCGTTACGCATGCGCGAAGCTCACAAACTACCGTCGATGTGGCGGTGGTGCTCCGGCTGGACAAAAGTTGCGATAAAACTCTTGTCCTCGTCGCCTTCCTGTGGGTTGTGTATTTAATTGTATGGGTCGTATTAAATATGCAGCCCCAACTAACCCGGGGTGCTCTTCTGGACAATCTCAAATTCTGCCTTATTGTCAAATTCGTCAACTTTTCAGCTGTGATTGGCTCAGAGCGCTGCTGCATCCGCCCTCATTAGCTTGAATTGTCTTCACTACAAAATTTCACAATACGGCGGAATTTGACAGGATCCCGGAAAGCACCGCTTCAATTTAGTCAAGTCAGGTTTAATTAACAGCACGCGCGAAGTAGAGTGTTGAAGCCCGCACTCCCGGGAAAACTGCAAGAGTACAGGCGATGCCAGGGCGTCGTCACGAGGCGACAACAGGAGCGCACACATCCACAGTATAAACACTAACGTTTCCATTAAGGTATCTTCGTTAGTACAGCACATGGTATAAATTCACTTACTTTCCTGAGAGCAAATATATCTACATACGTGTATGCGTACTACGAGCACGTGAAAACAAGCGTAAATAACGTAACCGCCAGCCAACGTGTGAACACTGTTGAACTGGTGGAATGAACAGCAATGAAAGGAAGTAAATAAAAGAAGCACTGTGCAATGTAGACGCGCAGCTTACAAGAAATCAAAGCCATGATTTAAATGAATCAATCACAAGAAGCTTTCTTTGTCAAAATGTAGCACTCCGCGCTGTAGGTTCTGCGGACTGTGCAAGCGCTCTTGTTGGCGTAGCTATCAGTTTAGCAGCGTTACGTGGTAGAGTCATGGAGTCGGTGGCGCTTGTAAGGGTACGATGCGTTATTCGACTTGAGCTGTCAGTCTACCTGAGAATCCATGTTAGATACTGCGCTTCCCTTCTTGTAAATATGTTGTTTTTATGATTTCAGAGTGCGGAGCAGAGCGGCCTCTTCGTCTAAAAAAAAAAAAAACAGATCTTTGTCCGTAGGTACTAGAATATCTTCGAGAAACTCAAATGCAATATCTCACAAAACAAACATTCGAGTTTTCATCTAAGAGCGTTAAAGCGAAATCGTCCTTCTTTCCGGGTCAGGTTGGAAGGCAGGTGAAACTACGTACGAACATCTTCCTGCACCTCGAAAGGGCCACCTACTTTAATTTTTATCTTTAACGAGGCAGATACCATTCGCCTTCAATCAGTAAGAAATGCTTTGCTGTGTTCCAAACTTGACACTGTGTTATACTGAGCGTTCACTTAACGGATGGAGGCGGAGCGCTGAGGCCCGTGTGTTGTGCGACGTCAGTGCACGTTAAAGAACCCCAGGTGGTCGAAATTTCCCGAGACCTCCGCTAAGCGTAGTTCCGATAAGCGTCGTTCATTGAAATGTCCATACGGGATCCATTAAAATTAGACAAAAGCAGGCAGTGTGATAGTAACACATATGTGCTGTTTATTACAGTGCTATGATACCGCTTAACACATATTAGAAGCGCGATTTACGTCACAGAAGCAACATCATCATAACTTCCGGTATAATAGGTTTATTTACTATGTATACCGCGTGGGAGGAGCCGCCGTAGCGTAGTGATAACGTGCTTGCTTGGCAGGTTGATTGATTGATTTGTTGGGTATAACGTCCCAAAACCAGCTCTGATTATGAGAGACGCCGTGGTGGTCTCCGGAAATTACGACCACCTGGGGATCTTTAACGTATACTGACATCACACAGCACACGGGCCTCAACATTTCGCCTCCATGGAAATGCAGCCGCCGCAGCCGGGATTCGATCCCTCGACCTTGGGATCAGCAGCCGAGAACCATAGCAACTGGACCACCGTGGCGGGGCATGAGAAGTGTTAGAGATCTTAACGTTCAAGCAGTCATGTTCGTGATACAATTTCCCTACCATCCAAATTTTGGTGCATACCAGGTGAACGAGACGAGCAGGAGAGCACAAAGACGTAGGCGGCTTTATAGATAGATAGATAGATAGATAGATAGATAGATAGATAGATAGATAGATAGATAGATAGATAGATAGATAGATAGATAGATAGATAGATAGATAGATAGATAGATAGATAGATCAAAATGACTTACGTACGTCAAGAAATGCTTCGCATTTATCACGCGCCGCACGGTACATCACGTTAGTGATGTAAAGATCAGTCATTGACACCCTACATTGACATAGTCAGACATACACCCTACGTTGACATACCCTACAATGACGTACATACATTGACACCCTACCTCCACGATGTTTGGGTATATCAGGTGTAAGAGGTGAGCACCAAGACGTAGGCGGCTAGATAGGTAGGTGTTGATACGGTGAGAGTCACTTAAGTTGGGCAAAAAAATGCTTTGGTTTAATAACTTCGGGAATTTTATGTGACAAAACCACGACATGATCATGAGGCACGCTCGTATTGAAGGAATCCCGAGCAATTTTTACCGGCTGTGGTCCTTTAAATTGTACACTTTTTCTTTATTTCTTTTTTTTTTTTTTTCGCTTCGCCTGCATCTCACTGCGGCCACCGTTGCGGTGACGTGATCCACGACCTTGAGCATCGCAAGACCACTACCACGGTGGGTAAAACCAAAGTTCATGAAACCGAATCGTTTGATCTGTTTAATATCATTTGTTTATGCGCAGTTTAGAGTGGCGCGATACTGCACTTCGTTGCGTGATGCGCGCGGTTTCCACTAAAAAGTTAAGGCACTTACGAAATCCTGGAAGTGCCGGCGGTGCCGGTTCTGCTACGTCTCCATCTGTGAAGCGTTGCAAAAATGTGGAACGTCGCTAACTGAAGCACCCATTGCCGGAGGGCGCCACCAGTCTCAGAGGGCTCTGCGAAGAGAGGATTTGAGGAACGAGTATCAATACAATCGCGTTTTATTGATGATTCAGCAGTGTTATGTATTTATAGGTTGCTGACATAGGTTGCTTAGCAAAGAGAAAATGGTGCCAACATAGCAGAATGTGCTTTCGTTATTCTTTAAAGATACTTTGTCTTGAAGCACCGTGTATTCTCGCGTATAAGACGCACTTGATTTGTGGTCCGAGGCCAACAAAATTTGGAGCTAGTAAATGCGCGCTATCGAGCTCTGTTTTCGTTAAACTGTCCCGTGGGTTACAGGTATATCATTTAGTATGTTGTACATTATGTGTAATTTTTGCATTAGTGATATGCCCTCGCATCTCACCCACAGCTATTACTAGTATATGGCTGCGGGTTTTCAAGAGTGCATATGCCTGCGGACATTCTATATAAATAAAATACAAACTTAAAAACAAGCGAAGCAAATAAACAATATCAAAAGAAATGATGCAGCAGAATTGGCAAGACGCAATCACACATCACTTCCCTGGCAAAACTGTATTTGTGTTTCCATAGCGAGAACTGACGAGTACAGTGCCTTGTGCAGTAACCACTTCGGGTCATTAAATTCAGCATCAACAGGCTGCGGAAAATGTGACAATTTATTTATTTATTTATTTTTGAAAAGCTAGGTGACGCTAATCCCTGACTTAGCTGTCTACTAGTGACATTCACACGAAGCGCAACGCTCTTTAATAATATTCATGTTTAATGTTTCTTTTGCATAAAATATTTATGCTCTGATTCCACATCTATCATGTACAGCTCTGAATATGTCCTTCTCCGCGCAGTTACGTTTTTTATGTTTTAATTACATAACACTTCTATATGTCGGATGGTTACAGGAGTTCATTTCCGTAAACGCCTAATTACTGCAAAGGTCCTACGCTTGGATGTCATATCCATTACAGACACAATATGTATTACACGTGCTGACCCAAAACCTTTAATATGCATGAAGCAATGAAAGTTTAGTGGCAAGCTATATTTGAGCCAAATATATAGGTCCGCTAGGCTGCCACCTTTATCGGTGGTGAACATTTCACGCGAGCGCTTCCGACTTAGTTTTATTCCGTCCAATTTTTACGGAAATCGCGGCATATAGCTAGCCTAAGTATAACACTTGCGTGGCGAACTCGTCATGGTCAAAGGTGCCTCGGTACCAGTACGGCGATTACGGTGATGCGAATGCAACAGTTGGGGGCGTGGCCCGTTGCATGCTTTGGGCCACAATGGGCGTCTTAGATATTTAAGAAGCAATTCGGTAATATTTAAACTATGGCTACGAAGTGCTTCGAGAATTTTGCGTTGTCGATGGCCTGCGCACTAGCCTAGGCATCAACGCCCCTACGCCCATAAAAATAGTTATGACTTGTCTGTTTCAACATGTGGTACTTACCAGAAAGTAGGCACTCCTTTGACGTCTGTCACATTGTGTGAGCGTCGTTGCGGTAGAATTCCCTTAGTTCAAGGGACTCAGCAATGCTCTCGGACACGGGTATGCAACATTGAGAAGAGAGAGGCAATAGGTTGAAGTCAGTGTTCATCATAATGCGTGTGGGACTATGTGAGCCTGACATGCGAAGTTAACATGTGCACATTTAGTTTCGTATGTAAGCTTTTCTATCGCGTCACATTTATAGAAACCGACTCTAAAAAACGCGTTCCCGTAACTTGGAATCGCGTTACCGCTACTAGCTACAAAAAAAAAGAAATAATTAAAAAATAGTAAATAAGTAACTAGAATACATGAACGAACTTCAATTTTCCTGTCCACCAATGAGCTATTCGTTAGAAATTATGTACGTACCCGAACGTCGAAAGTTCATAAATATTGCGAAAAAGAAAACGTCGCATATTCTGCGGCAAAATTCTGCGAAGATCGTGTATTATATCGATTAGGGAATATCGATGTCCAGAGGTTTAAGCGGCGAATCACGGAAGCTAAATTTCACATACCGATGGATATATTACGCTGCGCAAACGCGCCGGGACAACGAATGGGTAGTTAAAATACTATTCGCCTTTATTCATAAATATCTGTCATGAATTCGCCAGAAGGTTGTGTACGTGACTTGGTTACACATCGGGGCGGGGTGCTTAACTCTGCAATGTTAACTCTAGTAGCCTACAGGTATGCCGGAGACTGCACCTTCCGCGGAAGGCTTTTGTTTTTAGACATTCTGAAAAAACATGAAGTTTTACGTCTATGTGGTGTCATTGTCCTACCCCTTACAAAAGTACCATATATGGCGATATCAGGAATTGGGCATATGTGGCTATATACGGCAGATGCCCGTATGTGGCCGTATTTTGCCAAATCGTGATAGAAACATATATGGAAATAAAAGCCCAACACGAGAAATGTCATATAAGAATCTGATATGCATTGGGTAAATATGGCCACGTGCCACATATAGCCACATATGCATATATGACCATATATGCATATCTGGCTATATGTGGCACGTGTCTATATGTGGCCGTAGTTGTCCAATACGCATCATATATAGCCACATATGTCCAATTCCTGATATTGCCATATATGGCACTTTTGTAAGGGATGGCCCGATTTTAGGCGACAAAAATGGCGAGAAAAGCAGTACGTAAGGGTTTGTGCATTCTATGTTGCTGTCTGCTTTGTTCTCACCTTTTGGTTTATCATTATTGTTTTTTGAACGAAAAGAGACTCTTCTTCATGGGTGTTCTTTACCGGGACCACTCCACGCCAGGCAGCTAGCAACATATTAGGATAAAGACAACCCTTACAAAAATGCAATATATGGCGATATAAGTAAGTCGTTTTAGAAACATACGTGGCAATAAAAGACCAACACGAGTAATGCCGTGTAAGACAGTGATACATATTGGGCAAATACGTCCACGTGCGGACACGTGCCATATATAGCCAGATATACATATATGGCCATATATGCATATCTGGCTGTATATGGCACGTGCCGTACGTGGCCGTATTTGCCCAATACACATCAGTCTTAAATGACATTCCATGTGTTTGTCTTTCATTACCACAAGTTTTTAAAACGACTTGGGCAAATACGGCCACACACGGGCACGGGCCATATATAGCCACATTTGCCCAATTCCTGATATCGCCATATATGGCACTTTTGTAAGGGAACCGAGCCAACACCGAAAAGCATCGAGTCATGACTGTAGTTTGAGAGCGTCTGACATTCTGAATGGTTGGGGGCTTTATCTTATGTAACCTGGCAGAAGTTGCCTCCTCCTAGAACACATGTTTTGTTTTAGCTCGCGTTCCTATTTCGGAGGCGTCGATGGGAAAAAGGTCCACGCGACCACATGCGTCTGGAAGCGAGTATGCCTGAGAACCGTACGGGCGTAACAGATGGATGTGAAGACAGAAAGCATCAGAGGCAAAAGACACAGCGACAGTTTGAAGTGTTTATTTAGGAAACATTCACCGTCATCCACACCCTATATACCGGGAGAAAAGAACACAGGATAAAAAAAAATATCAACGAAAAAGCACATATCCGACCCCTTTGAGAGCTCCTCGCCGAGGCGACGGTTTCACTGCGCTACAGAAGTACCGTCTTTCCAAAATGCTACAGTTTTCTTCCTTGTTCTTGTCGGCTCTATTGAGAACGAAATGGAACAGTGTATATTGCTCTTTTGCTGGCTCGACGACACTATTTGGGAGTATACAGTCTGGACGGAGTCGTTTGCGAGTGTTTTGTGTTACTGCTATTTGAGACGACGTTCAAGTGCACATTCTCGAGTGCAGACAGACGGGGCGTGTCAGGGAGAATACCCTGAGGTCTGTTGTTGGCTGGACGTTGACTAAATGCGGGCCCCGAAGCCGTATACGAAGCCAATCCGGCCCGAAAGCCACCCTCACGTCGGCTCTTCGCGCTCTGTAGCTTCATGTCACGTCGTGGTGTGCCTACAAACGCTACAGAGGCGCACGGGAATAACTTTGCAAATGCAAGTCGCAGGCATGGCCGGAGGGCTTTGACGGGCATTTCGCACGTCAACGGGGTGGTCCTGGACAAGGAATCCCAAGAAACCTTGCGTTCGGGTCAGCTCGTTTTGTGTAACCTCCTTTTACAATGGACGACCCACCTTTTCTTCTTGCATTTTCCTTTGCTGTCAGGGCAGCGTTTTCTCCTTTTTCTCTAGTGCAAGCGGCAAATAACGCGCGGGCACCACGACCTGTCAGGATGCTTTGACATCACTTGCGGTGTTTTGCTGGAAGTGATCTAGAAGGCTGGGCGGCGACGACACACAAAAGCAACGCACAAGGATCGAACTGACAATAACGTGTCCGGGCGAAAGAAAATTTGCACAGCCGCCATAAAGAAGACGTGATACGACCGCCACGAAATGCACGAAACGGTGCGAACGTGTGGAAATAACGGGCGTGTCGCTGCAGGCGCACTGCAAACATAGTGAAACTGGCAGAAAGGCTAGGAAACCGCAAAATATCGGCATCCGCTGTCACAGACAGTGGCTGTATTAAAGCAGTGTTGTGCTTCAATTGCGACAACAGCTTCTTTCTCTTTTTTTTTTCTGTTGTGCGTATGGAAGCATACTGTACAGAGGGAACACAATGGGGAAGGGGCAGTCGAGTTCACACTTTTTTTTTCTCTCTCACTGTGCCAGTTGCGTCGTATTTAGATCAGCTTTCTCGTCTTCGAGAAGGTAGTAACGGTGAGGCGGATTAACAAACTTCTTGAGCAGCGTTCAGTGTGCCAATGGCGTGATACTGTAACTACTGTGCATCACCACTAAGGTGCTAAAAATTCCTCTACGTCAACACAAACAGACGGGTTTAACACGAGAGCAGATAATACATGCGGTAACTTTCTGTTGACCTTACGAATGAGACTGTACGATGGAAAAATTTTAAATCTAACAGCAATGGCTTGAAAGTGACTGTCATGCTAATGGTGATAACATTGTTCGTCACCGCTGTTTAAACGTTTAAAAAATATGTAATGAGCCTGGTTCTAAAAGCTATTGTTTGTTTTTGTTTTTAATCAGCATCTTGCAGTCAGTGATGTATTTGTTACTATACAGACACTCTCCGATGATTACTTGTACTTCGAAGCGCCACCATTCGCCGAGAAAATGACTGGCGCCGTGAAGTAGGGAGGCCTCTCACCTCCCATTCAGAACTGATCCTATACCGCTTACCATCGGCCATCAATACGTTGAAGACTTCAGTTGACTAAGTACTGGATGAAGTACCACCATTGTTAGCGTAGATAGCATTAAAATGAATGGAATGCATGCTTCAGTGACCGCCTGGGCCATCCTGGTACAGCCGAGGGAGCTAAATCTCGGCCTAACTTGACGTCCTTAGCTTCTAATCCAGTTGTCTCGACCAAGAGCCCTCGGTAGATAGCGCGAATATTGCACCACAAGCTATTCGAGTATGTCGGGCCTGCAGAAACGAGAAGACAGAAGACGCCTCAGGAGCACAAGTGGCTGGAGTCGAGCGCACACAGCGCGCAGTGTGAGCGCAGTAATCCTTCACATTTCGTCCGCCTTGTCAAGAAACTGCGTAATTTGTTCAAGTCTTTCAGAAGCCAGTGAAAGGTGCCACTGTTGGGTTCATGGACGCGTGTAGCTAAACGGGGGCATGTCTGCCTGCCATTCGTAGACTTTCCCTTTCTCTCTTTTCTTGCTGTGCTACATCTTCTCCGTGAAGCAGCTTTGGCGTGAGTATTACACGTCACGGCGCCCTTTTGGCAAACTGGTGAACACACCAGAGTGACCTAGTTGCGACAGAACAGTTTGAAATACCTCCGTGTTACCTCTGCCACAAAGAGGGCCGAAATCGTTCCATTGAAAAGCTGTCGTCCTCCGCTAAGGAGGATGGTGCTTGAATGCGAGTGGTATTGGTGCAAGCAGCGAGACTCTGGTGCCACTGATGACGATAGCACAGCTGTATTCATGCAGTTGATAATGGTATCGCCTGTGCGCGGCTAGTGTAGCAGCATGGCCTAGAAATGCATAGAAGTGGCATCGCAAGCAGTTAGTCTTGGTCAGTTTTTTTTAGCGAAACTCTATTCGATGTCACTGAGACATATCGAGTCGTTTTGGAAAACACAGTGATTTTGTCTGAGTCCATCTAAACAGTATTCGACGCATCTAGTGAGACAGCGGATTATGATCAGGAATACACGAGCCGCATCCATCACTCTTCCCCTATGCTAATAGCTATGCTTCCGTGTACGATTCGAGATACACTACGGTTTTGTGCTGCGCGCATTTCTGACTGAACGTTTAACAGGTTCAAGGTTCGTCCCTACATTTATGGTGCCGCAGTACTTCGCATCGGTGGACACCAACTAGACGGGCAAGGCTTGGATCTTCATTCTGTGGAAGTGGTACCTCTTGTACTGTACATATGCAAGTGGACAGATGCGTGCACTGCTGTAATTAGTCATCGCAGTGGCCGTTGTGCGTACAACTGTGCCGGAATGCCAGGCCGCGCTGCCGTAATGTCCCGCAGACAGCCACCCGAGCCGGACGAGACAAGGTCAGGTTCCCAGAGTGGCACTGTCTCTTTCTTGGTTTCTTTGTTCGACTCGCCATAAAAACTAAATGAGGGCAACGTCGCACACGCCGCTGTCGTCCGAGTTACCCGCAGTTGTCAACGGATGCCATTCCGGAGCCGCCACTGCGATGTTATGGCCGCGTGCTCCGAGAGACGTACAATTAAATTACGTCGGCCTAGCTGCATCTGGGACACCGTCTGGATGACCCGCGAGTTAGCGGTCTTGCATTATTGCGCCGGAACGTTTGGTATCTTTTTCCGTTTCGCGACAAGCTTCATTCAAATGACACCCTTGCAAAAGTGCGTTAATAATAGGCAAGTCTTAAAACAAATTCCCCCATGAAGTTTCGTAACCAGCACTCTACGTGGGAATTAATTTAATGTTTAGTGGTGGTGCATACCCTGGTTGAAGATCTTACGACATTGGCTATAGAATAGAAGAAAAGAAGTAGTCCTCTGACCTCGCATCATCTGACCCGTGAGTTCGGCTGCCCAACTAGACAACAATGTTGGACCTTTGTCTTCGTTTATGGAGTTAGGTTATGGAAAGACGTGTATTTCTTATCTCATAAAACTATATGAATATGCTACGTCCGCGTAAGTGCAGTGAGATGCGAACTCCTTCAGTCCCGAATGGCTTCCGTCAATGCTTAATATTCACCGGTTCGAAACGAAGCCACAGAAGACTGGACAGAGATGTCACGACAACAAAATCACGCTTGCCACGGTTTGCAAGACTCTGCAGCGGGCTTCGCGATGCTCTTCGTAGGCACAAATTACACTAAATGTTACCGCTGGGAAATTGACCAAGGAAACTGATTGATGGTTTCTTTTGGTCAACAGAAACGCAAGAAATGGGCCCTAGATGGTCGGCGCCACGATGCTAATTCTTCTATCACAACTTCTGGACGTATAGGACGTAATGTGAACTAAATACGCGGATGCGCATAATGATTTTTCATCCCATGATACCACAAATGTTCCGAATAATGTCACCTACACACCGATGGCACGCCATCGCGATACTGGCCCATTCACTTGAACATATTCTTGTGTAAGGACAATGGCTGGGTTTAAAAAGGGCCTCACGTAAAGGCAAAGCGAACACACCGTGGCAGCGGGGCACGCTAAAAAGGCGCCCAATGCTGACTTTACCAATACCCTATTGTTGGCGCAGAGACCACATGCACGAAATGGCCTGAAAAACTATCTATTCAAACAAAAAGCCAGAAAGATCACTTCAAGGACAGTGTCTAAACAAGCCACAATGCTCATGTAATAACTATGGTTTGATAACCACCTCTGCTTCTTTGCTTCTGTTTCTGAACAGGGCTCCTTATATATGACCCTTCGTTGCCAGTAAATATTATTAAAAGTTAGCATTACGCGTTCCTTCTTTCTTCCTTTCTTTCTTTTTAATCTACGTCCCCGTGTGTCATGGTGTGCCCGTTTTGCCGTAAATTACTTGTTCGCCATTGTCTTTGCCCGTGTGCACGCAAACCGTCGCGAACCACTGACTTCATGAGAATCAACACAAGAGTTTAAAAAGGAACACTTGGCGAGTACGACAAGCGCCAGTGGCATTCCGGCAACAGAAGCGCCAAAAGGGCGCGGGTTCTGTGTTTTGCTAAGCGAAAGCCTCAGTAGGGCGCCGAGCATGCGAAATCCGTGGAGCCCTCAACGCTGTTGTCGTAGCAGATGGGCTCGTCCGATGAGTGTCCCTTACGCCTGCGCAGGGCGAACACGAGGCAGGTGCCGAAGCCGAACACCTCGAGGAAGAGCGCCAGGCCTCCGATGACGGCCGACGCGGTCGGCTCGAAGCACATCACGCCCAGCTGCTCGGCAATCAGGTCCTCCATGCTGGCGGGCCGACCTGTACAATGTGGTGAAGAAAAATAACAAAGGTTGAAGTCGCACGGCTGCAGACGCTATAAGGCAGAAAGTTGGGCGGGTTTAATTGTGCTGATTCATAACTAGAACAGGGCAACAGTGCGATGGACAGCGCGTATACAGAATAGGACAGGCAGTGACTCACAACTAAGTGTAACCACGAAGGAGCGGGGATATACAGCGACATAGAAAATAAAATGATAGGTGTAATGTTAAAGGGCAAAAAGAAAGGGAGTAGGTCGGGGTATAAACGCTTGTTAAAGTGATCTAAGTGAAAATGAAGAAGAAGAAATGGGCATGGGCAGAATATGTAATCAGAACGAAAGTGAACAGACGGTCATTAAGGACAGCAGAATGTAACCCAAGAGAAACCAAGCGTGGCAGAGGGCAGCAGAAAGTTAGGTGGCCAGATGAGGTAAGAAGATTGCGGGATAACGTGGCCACAGTTATGACAGGGCCGGGATAGCTCGATAAAAAAAAAAAACTTTTGCAAATGTGCTTTCGAACTTCGGACTTCGTGTGGAGCATACCCGCACAGGGAGGGGACCCTAACGTTTATAATAAACCTGGAAATCATTAATTACGCATTACAGATGCCTAACCCTCGTACTGCACGCTTATGCGCTTCCTTTAGTCACGTGAGCTTTTTATATATTGATTTGCTTTTGTGCCATCCGCCGCGACACATGGTCTTCGACAAGGGCACTGTCAACTCCTTCAAGGCCACCTCCGCATGATACACGTGAGGCATTCGCCCTAATAAGAGATACCGTAAAGACTTCTTGAATTATTCATCATAGCCCAGATTTTTAGGCTCCCTATAGGACAGCGCGCAATATCGCACGCCTTTAGGGAAGTACCTCGCTAATCACGTACACTTTCCTGTAGCGAATGCAGGAGCTAACCCATGTCCTGGGGGCAAGACACTATACTGGTGTCACAACTTCTCTGACCATCTCGCAAGCCCCTGAGGGACGACATGGAGGTGCAAATGAACTCGAGTTCACTTTCGAGTTCACTAAAGGTACTATAACGAATGTAAAAAGAAATGTCATAAACATCACAAACGCTTTCTTTAAGAAACACGGGTTGGGAAACTCAGTGTTGTGACACCGAGCTCTCGTCTTAGTATTTCACAAGCGCACGTGTTCATTGCAAAACGCACAAAGGATAACGAAAGCGTGGCCGCCCTCCTTCAGTGAAAGAGAAATATTTAAAAAGAAGAAACGTACGTGGTCCAGCAACTTTCATGACACCTAGAAGAACGGAAAAAGAAAGAAGATGCATCTGGCAGGAAGAGAACAAAAAATAAAATAAAATAAAAATAAAGCTCAGCGAACCGTTATAAGTGTTTTATGCACTCCAGCGCGCAGCGTCTTCTTCGACTGTATTCAAACTTTTTTTCGCCCACTCTTTTTCTCCTCTTCGTGTTGGGTCTCCGTGTTGTCTCTGCCTCGCGTTGGCGCTCGGAGCTGCGAACGTAAAGGCTCGCTTATTCAAGCCACAACATTTCTCTTTCGCCGGGAATGCAGTGCCGTGTGGAAAGCTTGCGAGAAGAAAAGAGAAATGAAGCTGACAGCAAGCGCAGCGAAAGCCGGAGAGAAAGAGAGAAGTAGATGAAGAAGAATGGTCGAGTGGGCCTTTAGTCGGTTCGTGGCCTGCCAGCGCAACCTGTCCCAGAGGATGCCCTCGGGCCCCATCTTTTCGTCGCACCGCGCTAGCTTGAACTGGAGCTCTTGTCACGCGCACGGCAGTGGACACTATTCCCGAGGGCGTGGAAAAAAGAAAAAAAAGAAGAGTGAGAAGAGTGTGGCCACTTTTCTTTCGTCGGTCATGTGCCGTAGACATGGCCGCAGCAATGGCAGCAAGCGTGATGCGAATTTAAGGAAGAAAAGAGAGCTTTCGGCGTTCGTTGGAGACACGGTTGAACACCGAGTTGAAGATGTGGAAAAAAAGTTAAGCTTGGCTTTGTTGCGTCGATGACAACTTGTGGTTGTGGTGTTACGACATATATAGTTGGCCAATGTGCGTGAAAGATGAGAAAGGAATGCGGTTGATCCGGGCTGCCGGGTTTCACACCATAACATGGTTCCCGGCCCACATGGGGGCCAACGTACACCCCGATGTCCCCAACGCCAATGAGTTTGCCCATGACCGTGCGCGAGGTTTCACTCACCGCGGCGGTCCCGGCGAATTCGCGGGCGGGGATGCCGGCAGGTACAGGGACCCGCTCCTCACTTTTCACGAGATCGTGACTCATTATCATCTCTCTCGGAGGGTCTTTCCACTTCCTCACCCTAAACTCACTCGTCCGCAGTCTTCGGCCTTCAGGATGCTCCAAACGTGGTCTTTCCCTTCGCGAGGCAGGTTTAGTAACTTCTCGCCCAATGTTGAACCGCATTGTCCGAACTGCGGAGAGGCTTACTGCTCACTAGCTCACATGCTCTGGCAATGTCCTGCGTTACGTGACACAGAGTTCAGCAAAGAAGAGGACTGGGAGGAAGCCCTGAGAAGCGGCGACCTTTCGGTTCAACTTCGGGCTGTCCAGAGAGCCTGCGAGTTCGTAGGAATCCGTATAACACGAAAGTGAAGCCTGTCTTCGCGAAGTTCTGGAATGCATCAGCGGCAATCTGGCGAATCGAGGGGCGGGAGATGGGTTCGGTATTCTGAACATGTGAGCCCGTCGCATGAAGACGTCAGCGGCACCTCGGACCCTGCACAGGAATCATCGACGGCTGCACGCAAGTGAAAGTTATCGAACGACTCACATTTCTCCGGAGACAATGCATTGCACGTGCCACAGGCCTGCGCAAACCCTGCCATAAACAAGGAGCGCCCATAAACGGCCAAACCTTGCAAGCGAAACTGAAAGGGTTTGTCAGCAGATCGTTTAGTGAACACTCAGTCCGCTGCTGTGAAGGCGCACCATTTACTTGACGACAGCCGTCTCTGCAGTGTTCCTGAAGCAGAGAGCGTCGCAAGACAACTGGCCACACAAGACAAATTTTGCAGCAGCCATGGTTGTACTTTGCCCAAGGAACGCGCCGGCAGGACGCCGCCACGTCGATAATCCCCACTGCGACCAATGCGCTGAGACTACCCAAGCGCTAACTGCCGGCGCGCATTAGCACGACAATGTGCTCTGCTCCATCGTTCCTATATGGCAGGCATGCAGTGGAAGGAAGGCGATGTCAATTTACGAGTAATTTTGCTTTCTAAACACCTTTGCTTTAAGCGGACATCAGTTAGATAGAAATTGCAACGCGGTGTAGAGAAGATATGAAGCCCGTTTGGTCCACCGATACACATATTCTAATGTTGAACAAACGAATATTTGTATGCAACTAGTTTTAGTGTCCACCGGCGCAAGAGAGAATTACGACAACTGAAATAACAACGTTCTTCGTTTCTCCAAAGGCACAAAATACGTCGGCAAGCAATATCATAAATATTGTTGAGCTCACAATATATTTAACAGCTGAAGGAAGCCGACTCGAAACACTTATGCTGTCACTCCTTAACAGCTACAATCCGCGGATAACAGCATTGACTCTACATGAGTAACCTATTGGTTACTCCTGACCACAAATGACAAATATGGCAGGCGCCTTGACCCCTGATTCGAATGTATTAGGCTTGGGATAGCTTACATTTCTAATGTTATGCTTACTGGTGATGACAAGTGGTGTACCATATTGGTTAATCCACTGTCTTACCGTCGACTCACGTACAGATTATTATAACTCTCCGGCGTAGTAGTACGTTCATCGAGAGCGTTCGTACGCCCGTAAAGCCAACTGTAAATTTCACCGGTTCTAAAAGGCGTGGCGGCCCCTCATATCGCGATTGTCGTACAATGGGCTCCTCCATAAAGCGCATCCTTTATTCGGCTAAATCAACTTCTGCGCTCTTAAACTCCTCCAATCGTCTCCCGACAGCGGTCGCTGGCCGTCAAACGTATACCACGTGACTCGAGGCAAGTTATATAAGATCCGTTATTGACGTGGTACTTCTGGAAACCTTCACCGGAAACGAGCAGGGAAAGGCGGTTGTCTTCCGAAAACAGCCGATGTGAACAAAGACCTAAATCGACAAACGAAAGGCAAAGAAAGATCTAGGGTTAAGAAAAGATCGATGAATTTCACGTAGAACGAAGAGGAAACGAGCTTCAGGAGAAACTCCAACCACTGGAGGCTCTCCACGTGGAAGAATCCTTATTCTGGTGGGGCCATCAATTTTTACGAGGCCACGCGAAGGACGAAGAGTAAACATGTGTGTGTGTTTGTGCCTTGGGGGAGGCCATGAGGAGGAGGAGGGGGCATCGGTAAGCATAGAAAGGGGGAACGGTCGCAGTAAATAACAAGTGGAGGAAAGTTAGACACGCGGTGTCCGTACGGAGGACTGCTCGTTTAACTCGGCCAGTATCGGCGAAACCGAGAAGGCTTTATACGTTATTTCCTTCGCCTTTGAGCTTCCGCAGATGAAGAAGTGGAAAAGAATCCAAGCTAGCAGAACGAAAGGAAGAAACAAACACAGAGAGACCCTTTCGACTGGACTCTGGACCCAGGAGACCACTCCGAGAGTATACTGTACTATATTCTTCCCGCCAAGTCACCGTCATCTCGAAGCGACCAACGCGCTGAGGCTGGAAAGCATGCATCTATCTTCCCCTTCTTTCTTGAGGCGTACCGGTCAAAGGTGTACCAAGATTGCGAGAAGGTGTGTCCATCGGTCGAGTACTAAAAAAACAACTGAGGAAAAGAAACTAAAAAGTGACATGAACGTTTGCCTGCAATATCTTGAAAAAAAAAAAAAAAGTAAATCACAGGATATGAGACATTCCTGCGTCCAGAGTTGCCTCATCTTGAGGCAGAAGCGTCCCTTAAATGGATACCTTTATATATTCTCCGATATTTTTTTTTAACTGGAGCCGCGCATGGTTATAAAAAAACTTTTGAGAAGCCGTTGCGTCCGTTGGTCGAAGACAAAGGAAACTTTGACCGCCCTGCGAAAGGAAGAGTGTATAACGGATGAAAAACGTTCGGAACGCTCGGAGTAGCTATCTCGGTCGCCCGGCCAGTTTCGTATATGGAGTATATATACGGAGAGAATCGATGGCCCTGAGTGTGCATTGGGGGCTTTCTTGGTCTAGATTGAGTCGTCTTCGCTGAAACTTTTTAAAAAGAATGCTGCAACGTCGTGCGAGATGTCAAGGCGGAAAAAGGGAAAGAAGAAATGAAACAGAAGATGTCAAACGCGTTTTTTTTCCTGGCTCGAGATTCTTTTTCTGGACGAGTCGCACATACGCAGTCGTTCCCGAAGCGGAAATGCACGTCCTTATAGAACCCGCGGTGGTTGTAAAAACCGAGTGAAAGGAATGTCCCCTGTATATATGGCGTCCCTGTGGGAATCATTTCGAGTAGCGGCGCTCTATTGCTCCAGTTCGACTTGGTAGCATATGGTGTACTGCAGTCAAAGCTTCTCTCTCGTTGGCTACTTGGCTGTAGGGCTCGCTAGCGCCACCTGCGCACGATGACTATGCACTCAAATGCATTTATGACATGCCTCGAATGGTCAGCTGTCGCACCGGCGGCTATTGCTGGCCAGCGCCCGCTGCCGTGTTCGCGCGCCAGCTGCGCGATATCGAAAGTTTGACCGGTCGGAGTTTTTGCAATGGCCGCCGTTCATACAATTCGCGTTGTCTTGTGGGCCTTATGTTTTATGACCGAGAGCTATAAAAAACGAGTCCTGCGTGATTCAATTTCTTCATTAGAGGGGAGCGTGGCTGGTTGGTTGTTTACCTCATACTTTGACGCACAAGTGCAAGGCAGACTACAGTAGCGCCGCCTATATTTCAAGAGGCGGCGGAAAAAGACTTCAAGCTGCCGATTTCTCCACAAGTGACGCGAATACACTCGAACGCAGCACGCTCATAGACGCATTTGGGCTTTTGTGCACTAACTAGAACATCAAGCAGCGGCGTACGTCTCAAAGAGTTACCACGACGAGCAAGAACTGCGCGTAATTGATAGTTGCTGCTTATTTCTTTTTTTTTATTTTCTTTCAGCGTGTACAAAACAGCCGAATTATTAAGAAAACGAAGCACCAAAAATTAGGCTCGCAGCTGTCGTCAAAATAAATGTCCCCATGTGGGATGGTTCTAGATGGCTGTTTATAACACCTCGTGATCTTAAATGTGTTCCACTAATCAGAACGAGGTCTTTAATGCCCTTTGTGAACGCCACGCTGAGCCACGAGCAACACAGTGCTCCGTACATTAGTGTAAAGCCTCCAAAACGTACCTGAGGATGAAACAGGTTCGTAAAAATTTTTTTCATGGGAACCGCATCGTAGGCCTTAGAGAGCACTCTTGCGGTCAGTCTTTCCGTCCCCGAAAGAAATGACTATCTTTCAGTCCTAAATTTTCTTTAAATATTAGTCATCCAAGTCATCGTGAAAAACGAACACAACAATAATTAATGTTAAATAAATTGTACACTTCGCGTGAAGCCCACTGCACTTACTCGTGTAAGACCCGCACTGGATAATCTTGGCTGTTCGACGTTATTGTTGAGGATGATATGCGGTGTTTAATGGCGAGAGGACTAGATATGACCAAAAGCGTCAGAGCTGCAGCATGAATTTTCAGTGAACTAATGGTTCACGTAGCATAGCTGCAGAGAGACCGAAAACTCAGAGTTGTAAGTAGACTGAAGTAAGTAGACTGAAGTAAGTAGACTGAAAGTAGACTGAAATTAGCTAGGTATATTGTGAACATGAGAGACCAAACGATGACATGATAGCAGGACATGGACAACGGGATGTTTTAACCATCTAATAAAGCTCAAGTCCACTGCTATAGCTCAGCCCCCAACTGTATTAAATACTATGACTATTTATTGCAAGAAATTTCACCGCCAATCTTTTACGCAGACTTTCTTATACCACTCATCGGTGCGCGTTCGTTCGTTCGTTCGGTTCGTTCGTTCGTTCGTTCGTTCGTTCGTGTGTGTGCGTGTGTGTGTGTGTGTGTGTGTGTGTGTGTGTGTGTGTGTGTGTGTGTGTCGCGAACAGGTGCATACGTAAGCACACAAGTACTTAGCTATATAAAGTCAAACTGGCTCTGTATCTTTTTAAAAAGAAAAATCCGTTACGAACCAAAAGATAACCTTCGCGCATTTCATGATGGTGTCCTTTGCACATAACGGGACACTTTCTAGTTTCTGTTGGATAACGAACTAACACGCCAGACGCAACCAATATACCTTAATGTAATCCTGCTAATTAATATTGTTCGGAACAATTACCACCCACACTTCGCCTGGCTGTTCTTTTATAAGCAACTTCCCAGAGAAGGAATGAGGCATGTGCAGATAGCAATGCTGTCATTTAGTGCCTTGGAAAGGTTGTTAGCGGACTTGCAGCTGTATATTGCTACCGAAGGAGACCCAACACAAGGACCCACTTTTGTTTAGTATATTGTATGTTATTGCTGTATGTCACAATAGAGACTCGGGAAACATTATACAAATGTAATGTGGACTATAGTGTTGAATTTAATATTATAGAATCATGTAAAGGCATTGTTAGGAAAGCAGCAGGTCCCTGACCCCGCAAGAAGAGAAATGCAATTTGAGGTCTCGAACGAATCTCTTGTTCTCTTGAACAAAAGGTTGCGAACAATGACACTCCAGTAATGTTCACTGATCCCTTGTTCAACAGAACAAAAGGCAGTGAACGAGAGATGCGCACGAACCTCGAAACGGCAGTTTGTCTCGAGCAAGCACAACGACGTGTTTCGTTTTAGCGACTTTACCATTGTACCAAAGGTACTCGAATTGCTATACAATAGGCATGCAGTCGCAGCGGCCTGAATGTGAAGTGTAGCCGTTTGCATTTCTATTATTCATTACGTGCCTTTTTTTATTTATCTTTTGCGTGTGTTGGGCAATGTGCTTGTTGCCTCACTTCAACATCTCTGCAAGTGGCTTCTCGGGTGTTTGTTATTGTATCTTGCACCTATGACTCCGGGATAAGCCATAGCCGCTAGGGATCGAAATTTAACCCTTTGTTTGAAACCATTCTGTGACTCCAAAATAACCTATAGCAACTACAGCTCCAATTTCAGCCCTTCGTTTTAGAGCGTTCCGAGCTTGATAGTGTCGTAATAAGAACAGAAGAGTGAAACACACACACACACACACACACACACACACACACACACACACACACACACACACAGAGAGAGAGAAGAGAGAGAGAGAGAGAGAGAGAGATGAACTGATTCCCCTTCTCTCTTCCGCAGCAAAGACAAAGCGTTGAACAATACACCTAGCACATATAGGCCTTGCCGACACCTGTTCATCTAGGTGCGCTGGCGAGCAAGAGCATGGTACTGAGCGCAACGGCTCCGCGCTTGAAAAGACTTCAGAGGCGCTGTCGAAATGCATCTCCACTCCCAGAGTTTTCTTGCATCATTTCAAAAACCAGAATAAGAAAACCGACGACTATAATGAATGCAATGAATCATAAAGAGTGAGCGAGCAAACAACAAAGTCCCGGCTGGAGACATTCATATTAACTCCGCGAGACGTCGCCCGGAACAACACCGTCTAGAGTCCCGCTTCTTCACTGCCGCTGCGCAGCATGCTGCCCTTCGCAAGCTGGCAGAAACGGGCGAACGGGAATAAAGGTAAGAAACACGACATTCCTGCACAACAAGCACGTCTCGGGCACGGCTTCTCCCACAAGACCCCCGAGCGCGAAGAGACGGCGCGCAACGGCGCGCACGTCATGAATGCCGCATGTCCTGCTTTGTATTCAAGCGAGTCTTTCGCAACAAAACTCCCTCTCGTGGAATGAAGAGTAAGCACCCGAAGAGAGGCAACAGAACTGACGACACATCGCGCGCAGAAGTATGCGCGCCGCGGTTCGCGCTTTAATACGTAATTGGGTGCAGCGTTGCTGAAGCTACGCGGTGCATACTGCCGGTACGGGACACATTCGCGGTCCGAAAAGCAACAGGACGTCACGAAATGTGAAAGTAACGGCGTGATCAATAACAAATTAGTAAGTGCAGGTCCCCATAGTGGCCATACAGAGGCCCAGAAATTCTGATCCCCTAAGGTGCATTCACTGAATACATCTCTCGTTAGTAAGGTGTACATTCAATGAATGCGCTTTAACGTGAGATGTATTCAGTGAATGCAAAAGCGTATTTCGTAAGAGCATTACACTGAGTGATTGCGAAGCTCGGAGCCACAGGCAAGTGTCGCTAATCTATTCTGTCTATGACCTTACAGGTGATCTACTTGGCGATATAAATTAAATAATTAAGAGGGACGGCTCAGGTTAAGTTGAGTTAACGAATGCTCCGTTAAGTTAGCATTGGAAAATTTCGTGGGAGCCGTTAGCGTTCGCTTGAACGACAAAGGGAAAAGCCCTTTTGAGAGCCGAAACCGTGGCCGAGGGGATCGAACCAGGAACGCTTCCTTGGAATGTGTCTCAACCTATTCGAGTGGTTCGTGAGTTTGCGTATTTATGCTGCGTCATTTTCATTTTTACTGAACCTGCTCAGGACTCTGATCATCTACCACCATTTTATTAGTTTTTCCTTCACTAATTAACATCCACGTATCAAACCATTCCATCGGCTTTCGAGTGTTAGTCTTTACGCTAAGTCATTACCACTTTGCGGAGTTATTACCACTTTGCTCATGACAGTGACTTTTACTGTTATCCTTTAGTGTTTCTGTGACTTAGTACCCACGTCCGAACCTATCCCGCCGGTTGCAGAGTTTTTAGTTTTAGAACTTTTCTTCGCCATGGCATGGTAATTAGTGAGTCATTGCTATAGTCGACAATAATTGTGGTTGCCATCACAACCCTTTTTGTATAAATACAATAATAAATTCCCAGTTAATCGACACTTCTAGCGTTTTCCAACCCATTTATCGCTTTGTCATAGACTATCATAATGAATATCACATTCATATATTAATATTTATATTCCTCCCGTAAATTCCTATCGATTGATATACCATGCTTTGGGGTCAAAGAATGCCTCGAGTTATCTATCTTTGGTACTCAGGTTTTTTACAGATTTTGTGCTCCACTTTCTGAACGTCAGCTCGAAACGATGCATATCACTCTTTAACAGCAATGAAATATTGATACTCTCTGACATAATGAGGTTGATTTTGCAGTAGCCAAACATGCCTACAATGTTGAGCATCTTGTTCTGTAATCAGCGTTCTAGGAGTTCTTCATGAACCGCCAATAGAATGCATATAGAACCTGCACCTGCCGTCCTCACAAGTATGAGGCTAGTTTCAGGGGCTAAACAGCATATATACGTACAGTACGTAGAATACCTAACTACTACATTCTCTGTTGTTTACTGAGAATGACGACGGAAGAGAAAATTGGCCGCGTATCTGCGTGCTTCGCTGCAAATGTCGTCGAAAGACGATAGCCTTCTGCCGGCCGTCTCCGCTGCGTGAGAAATGGACGCCATGTGGCAGCGCTGTCGGGAAACATGAGCTTGTGCAGAATCTCTGGGCAACTGCAGGTGGCAGCACCAAATCGTCGGAAGAGGCCTTTTTCGTGCATAGCGTCGCATTTTGAGCGCAGCCTAACAAACACTAGGGTCTTTAGAATTACGTATCTATGTATGTGCAAGTAAAGTAACACACCATCTAATGCTTACGTAATGATGTTGCGCCTCGGATATGCGTAACATTTGCTTTTTGATCGACAATGTTCACAAGTATGAACGCAGCTACCAGTTCAAGATGGCTGGGCGTTAGGCAAGTGCTTAAACTTTGGCCGGGTGGCTGAATCGTGTGACAGACTGACAAACAGAAAGACAGACCAAAAGTACTGCGTTCAACTATACCAAAAAAGACTATCGTCTTTAAAAGCAACAGAAGCGCTGCACGCTTTTAGTGAAAGCTGCACGTCCAGCATTTGATGGCAGCATTTATGTGGCAAGTGATGCCCCTTTTTTGGTATGCACTGAGCGTTGACGCGGAAGTGCGGCGCACTTTCACACCAGCTCAAGAGAAGCTGCGATGCGCGAGCCGGACTATCATAGAAAATTCTTCTTTGCATTCCGAGAGACGCAGATGCCCTGCAGGCATGCGGAAGTAGCGTTACTTCCGGCACATTCGCAGACTTCCACGGATTCGCCGAGGTGAACTTTGCCGCGTTGTTAGGCACAAAAAGATGCCAAATACACACCAAGAATTGCATAGAAAAATGAACTGCGTGGAGGAAGCCTAGAGATACACCGAGTTCTATCAAAGAAAACAAGAAAAAAAAAAGAAACTTCTAGTGGCGAACGGTAGCACGCTTTTCGCTTTAGGCTTAATATGGTTCTGCCCTTAACTGCGTAGCCTTAATTGAACATAATGGTTGAGCGTTAACGTTAGCCTTAAATGCTCCTGGTTAAACAGTCTCACCGCAGCTTACCCTTGCGGGGACCCTCCATGAGTATACGAGTGCAAATGGGTTGCTACCTTAAACACCGCAGTCTTAGCCTCTCTCATTTTGAGGGGCCGAGTAGTTCAGAAAATCCATTGTATGTTTCTCTAAAACATATTAATTCCTGCGACTTTGCTCGACACGATCAGCATCATTACCCTGTGCGTTAGCCAACGCCTCCTGCTCCTCAAGGGTAAATCGTAGTCACAATAGTTAGCATAATCATTATCATAATCATCTTCAGCCTTTCTACACCCGCTGTAAGAAAACGACCTCTCCTATATTAACCAGGTTAACCCAAATAGTAAGTATGGCTGATGAAAGTACCTTTCCGTAGCAGGTCTCCTGTATCTTCACGCTTGGCCTATTGAATGTTTTATGACGCATCCTACTTCGAGAAGCAGCATTATCCTCTCGCGTAAGTAACAACCAGTTAAATGTGCACAGAGGCCCTCACTACAAATCGTTCCTCCATCACGAAGCCAAAGGAGTCCAGCGGTTAAATGAGCACCCTCTATGTCATTCACAGGGGAGGATTCTATTGGTATTCACTCGCACTAATACTGTACGGCTACACAACTATAGGGAAAGAAGTGCTTGCGTTTCTCTTCTACATGCGATGGTTCTTGGGACGAGAAGGTAGCAGTTGCTGACACTAAACTGCTCATGCCTCAAGAGCGTATAGTTCCACTCGAAAGAACACAAACCGTACTCGATTTATATACCGAGCCTTCGAAGAAAGAACGTGGTCATATTAAGAATCAGGGCATTTTAATATCCGAGTTTTTGACTCCTGCGGCGAGTGTCGAGTAAAATTCATAATGCTTTTGCAGTGCATTTCGAGGTGAAAGTTTGGCACGGCGGCGATGTAGCCGAACGACCGCAGTTTAGGGTCGCCGCTGAATAAAAACAAAACAAAAATAAACGCCAGTTACCAGTGGAAATGAGCCTGTTTGCAGACTTCACTGCTTTCATGTTCTGAAAAAAAAAAACTTTATTACGCGTTTGTGCATGTAAGCTGAGCTTCGCTAAACGCGAAACGAATATGATAAATTTCGTTCGAAACAACATGTCGAAGCATAGTCGACGTTCGCTTCGTTCCTGTGTTCATTGGTTTATTTTTTTAAAGCTTGGCTCGAGTTCTTCACCGACAAGGCGGTCGAAAACGCGACTGGATTGGATTTATTTCAAAATACCATTCTCGCATTGCATCACAGCCACAGATGGACAGCCCGGTTTCTGCATTTTCCAACGGCGCTTTGTAGAAAAAGAAACAGAGAGAGACATGACGGCCCACCGAATGCGAGCTCTTCACAACAGTTTTGAATTTCAGCGCGGAAACCAGGGACCGTGGTATTCGGATTTCTACTTCGACCAACGGTCGGCGTGGATGCTTCGTTGATTTTTCGTTTCTTTCATTCTGCTTCCTGTCGTGGTCAAGAACGACACGAGAGAAGACCGGATTCCGCTCACGTCTCATAGAGTGCAAAGGGAGAAGAAGAAGAAGCTCGTCCCCGTAGACGCCCGAGAAATGGAGCAGTCAACGGATATCAATGCAAATTCGGAAAGGAAGGCTGTGATTCTGATGGTGACCGCGCGTATGTCACCTCGAACGTCGCCGTGGATGCCCGCAAGCAACGACCGAATGAACATATTTATAAGCTAGATACGTCGCAGATCTTCATCTGGGACTTTCACACTTTTGTGCCGTGCAGCGTAAGCCACGGATCGCGTCAGCCAAAAAGAAGGATCGAAAGAAAGGCGAGTCCCGAAAGGAAACTGTGGAATGACGATGAAACTTGAGCGTTAGCTGCTCATGTCACGCACTGGCAACAAAGAAACTGTGGGCAGCAGTGCCCACTTTTCGCCAATAGATATCCAACATAGCAAATACAAGCAACACTTAGGCAGCATCGGTCAACATCAGTGACTATACTGTTGTGATCCGTCAGGCGCTTCTTTCCAGAGTTAAAGTTCGTAACAGCATCTTGATGGAGTTTTCTTTCAAAGTAATGCTCTAATTTGCACACCCTAGCGATTTAGTTCATGAGACAGCTTTTATGCTTTACTTGTCCCTACTGCGAGTCTTTTCCTCCGATTTGAAGGTCTAATATGAGTGTTCTTTGCGAACAACGGCTGCTAAAGCCCCGCTTAGCTTCGCATTAGAGAAAATAATGGAACAAAGGCTCCTGAAACTCTGTACGACACTTTGCGTTAGAGGAATAGGAGCAATGGCTCTCGGAATGTCCGTCTGTAGTCCTGTTCGGAGCAAAGCCGAATTAACGGCATTATCGCTGAAGGATTAGTGACGTAGAATGGGCGAGCGCCCCCCTCTTCCTCTGATAAAACGCGGGCCGTACTGGTTACTCACTGAATAAGACGGTCTGTAGCCTTCGCTGCAATGCATAGAATTAACATTACTTCCTCATTGAGCACAAATACGATAAGACATGGGACACATGCAGTGTGTCCGGACCCATGCTGCCGGCGTCAAAGAGAAAATCTCAATATCATAGAAACGCATCGCTAGTCATAGTCACTTCTATAGCATCGATACGATAGCCTGTGAACAAATGCACTCAAAGTTGTGTTTATAAGAATATGCGCGATTTTGTATGCATGGCTCGTATTGTTGGAAGGACGTGCCTTCTTCGTTGAGCTCCGTTTTCGCAGTCAAGTTTTGACAGTAAAACGTCGCCTCGCATTCTGAACTGCTTCTCCCTTTATGCAGTTCCGTGGAAAAGTAGCTCTTATAGGTGAACTGTGCGCGCGTGTTCCGTGCGTGAAATTTGAAAGGCTGTGAAGTACGACTAGAAACTTTCGCCGGCGCATACTTGAAGTTAGAGAGAGGTCTACGCATGTGTCTCTTAGTGAGACCGTTACGAGAAATCGCACTGGCGTTATAATGCTGGAAGTCATCGGAATAAAGGCTGCTACTGACAAAAGTGTGTGTGTGTGTGTTCTTCTTTAAGTAGCGATCATACATTTGGACACACTACTTTTTAAGGTAGCCGTCAGCAAGGACCGATTTCGGAAATTGTGCTTCTACTGCATTTTCAAGATTATGAACACTGGCCTCATGTGCCTTAAAAATTCGTGATCTCAATCATTACATCAGAAACGCGAATGACCAGAGACTTAAATCTCTTGCACACCTTACTCCGCCTTAATCCATCTTTTCCACCTTAACTCAAACAACGTCTGGGGTTTGCCTCTTATTAATGCATTGAGTTATAGTTCAATAAGGTCGCGAGTCCTAGCCCCAGTTGGCCGGGGTTAGACTGCCATCGAGGGTATTTTAGCACACCACAATCACTAATCAATAATTATTGACATGGGAAATCAATAATCGTCATTTATATACGGCTGTCATCCTTTGAGTTCGCGTGCGGCCTTCCATGGCTCACGTGATATTTTTTGCACGCCATTCTGTATCATCTGTGAGGTCGTTCAGACACCTTCCTATGACACGTACAAGGCTTTCGACTTAATAATAATGACACTGGCCCTAAATTCTGCTCTGTGATGGCTTAGATATTTTAAAAGTGACATCATGACTATGAAGCGGCATTAAAAAGAACACTACAACAATCCCATGCACTACACAGCGGCATTAAAATACTAGAGCGAACGTATACTTACGTGCTTGTAAGCACATTTAATTAAAGTTCTAAGCACGTAGCAAACGGACAAGGCTCTGGCATGAGCCAGAAACAAATTCACGGCTTCAAGAGAGCATCAGCCAACAAGGTGCGCAGTTACTGTGACACAAAAACCCTTGTATCGTCGTTAGTTGTTGCAGCGCTCACAGGACGGGGACAAAGAGCTGTGTGCGCATGGGACACACACAGGACGCACAAAAGACACACACGACGCACACAGGACTGTGTTCTTCTTTCTTTCGCACTTGTATCATTGATGTCCTTTGTCCAACTAGCCTTATATTGCGTTTAATGTACGTTCTATGTCCATCGGCCACAGCGCTGTCTTTATGTAGTTCCATGGTTTCGCTATGTCGTACTCATTTGAAGTAGCCTACTGACTATTCCCCCAGGCACCTATCTTTTTGTAATCAAAATTTGTACTTCAACAGGGTTCGTAAATTCGTACCAGAAGTCGTCGGTGCCGTGACCGGGAATGCGTAGCTGATGTCCTGCGTCTGCTGGCCCACGCCGAACTCGGCGGCCACCACGGACAGCTTCTTGGTCAGCGTGCTGCGGCGCAGCTCATCCTCTGGCATCGGGACTGCGTCGGCGGTGCTCCTCCGACGGCGACCGAATGACGTCACCGTTTCGATGTCATCCTCCCGTCGGCCCGTGGGGATCTGACAGAGCACCTGGTGGCAGTTCGAGCAAGCAAAAAAGTGACGTCATGCGAGGAGTTGTTTGCTCAAAGTAACATGCACGCGCAAGCCGACACGCGCTGTCAATGTGTTATGATACTACGTACATTTGCAAGAGCAGACATCATATAAGCTGTACCAAGCGTTATTTGGAGGTTTGTAAAAACTACTCGCAAGTAAGGTGCTTTAGAAAAGGTGCTTTAGATGCGAAGCAGCTTATGGCGGGGGCTTTGTCCGTCCCTCCTTCCCGCCTCCCACACCCCCACAGCGCATGCGCGTCCCCTCCCCCTCTCTCTCCTCTTCTACGCTCCTCCCTTTCTCTCCTCTAGGAATCCTCTACGGAGCGGCGCGCACGACAGGTGGTGCGACAGCTGAATACTCCCCTGGAGGCGCCACGGTAGTTCCGCGGCATGAAAATGACGGAGCGCGCGCGCGCCTCATTCTCTCTCCTGTGCAGCACCGCGATGAGCGCTGAGGCATCACGCAGCCACCGCGTTCTCTCTCTCCTCTTCTACATTCTCATTCGTCCTCTCAATAAAATTACACCATCTCCCGCTCAAGCTAACATCTCCCCGCTGCTTCGCATTCCACACATGGTTCCCTTTAGCGGGAGATGGCGTAATTTCTTTTCTACCCCGTTCATTTTCCCATGCTAGTACAGTGTACCGCGCCTAATACATGCCCGCTGTTCAGGTCTGCCTTGGTATGATATCTACTAGGAACGTTCATTATTATACCAAGGCACACGTGCAGATGCACTGCCCAAACATAACTCATCGGCCCTATCGATCGATGAAAGTCACTACTTCAAAGTTATTAGAGCTTGTATAGAGCGGGAAATGGTTGCTCGCTGGCCTCCTATTACACACACGTATTGGCGCCATACTGAAACCAGCAATGCCAAACGAGTCTGCCTCTTTTCCTTTAACGCACGCTTATGAATGGTGCGCAAAGAATAGCAAAATGTGAAACTACTGCTGCAGCACTGTCATACTTAACTGGCAGCGGAACACTATGTAAAACTGTACCATCTCGTACGTCCTTTACGATGTCGGGGCCCATCTAGGCACCAAGAAACAATAACCTCGAGCTAATGTCTCCTTTATGTACACGCATAAAGAGGAATACAGAACAGCAGGAGGCGAATGCCAGCCAAAGGAATAGCGGGGAGCGCAGCATGTGGTACAACCAACAAAGATAAACCATGGATCAAATGACCGCTGTTCCAGAGCTGTACTTAAGAGGCCCCTTAGGCACAAATTCGAAGGGAAAGAAACCAGGTCCTTTTACGCAAATCGCCCGTCGTCTGAAGTCCTGAGTGCAGGCGCGCAGCGTTCCTTGGTTTTTGATGGTGGTGTTGGAGTCTAATGCCTCGGGGTGGTGTACCCAGTGAGGTGAGTGGAAGTGTAAGCGCCTTCTTTTACTCCTTTTCATACCCCCCCTCTACTTTTTTCTTTCAGCTGTTATGAAAACCAGCGAACTAGATGCATATGCGAGAAACAAGAAATGCCTGGTAAGTCCTAGATTTCTACGTATGCGTCTATTTCACTGGCTTTCGCCTGAGTTGACATTGCCACAGCACCCGAAGCACTCAGACCTGCTGCACTTTTTTTCTGTTCACCCAGTTGCCGTGGAAGCTCTATACTCTGTCGAGTAAATGCCGTCTAGATTGGCGAGAGAGAGCGTTGGCCTTGTAAACTAGGAGGCCTCAACGACAAAATTACACTGACGCTATACAACATAAGAATGCGCTATTATCTTTGCAAGCAACTAAACATAAGTCTTCGGGCGTTCCTCGTCCGAAGAAAAACCTCCCCACAAAAACAATTTGAGACAACAGCACAACTTGGAAAGCTATAGTAACGCAGGCGATGCACCCATGCAAAATACACAGCAAGAGCGTCCCCTCAACGTTCATCACAACCCTCCTCCCTCCCTCCACCACCACCACCACCAGAGGAAAAAGAAAAGTTCAATAGCGCCTTCGTACAGGCGCACGTCAGGAATTGTTGTTTTGTTTCGAGCGCACACTGTTCGCGATGTGCCGTGTTTGTTTACTCGCGCTGCTGAAGATTTCCGTAACCACGCTCTTCTTCTCTCTTTATCCTGCTGCTCTTTCCTTGATGGCTGGGTCGTTCCTCAACTCCTCGAAAGAACAGCGCCCCTCTTCTAGACAAATGGGCACATAAAGAAACACACACACACACCCAACAGAAACTCCGGTGATGGGGACTCGAACGAGGCATAAGGGACAAGTTAACGCGCAAAGGTTGCAGCGCCTGCGTCGACTAAAGAAACCAAAGCGTTAAAACATAATGGCGTTCTTAGCAGCCGTGAAAAGAATGGAGTGGCTGCCTTCGGCTAAACCGCGCATCGACAGCTGTCTCTAATCGCTCGCGTGCTCTCGCTATAGGCGTTGTTTTTTTCTTCCATCGTCAACGCGGGCTCAATGAAACGTCACCGGTGTTGCGACAAAAAGCCCTACAAAGACTACGCGAGACATTACATGCAGCGAACGAGATGCTTCGTCCTGCCTCTTTTAAAAGGATGACGTACTGAGACACAGGCTTAGTCGGGACAAAACGCTCGTGTCTCAGTCACAAAATAGCCCAGCGCTGTTGTGCAGGCAAACAGCGCACGCTCTTTTGAGAGCTTGTAAGCGATGCTTGTTCAGGGAAATTCAAACGTAGGCATTGCTGTGGCAACAAATTGAGATGCGGTCGAACGATCCTCCAAAAGGAAATCACTTCCATAACGAAATGTTCATTAAGTTACTACTTTGCGAGCGTTACAGTGCGCGACCTTTACAACGAAGCGACCTGTACGACGAATGGTATTTAAGATAATGGACATAAATTTGCCGCCATCCCGCCCTGCGAGCGTTAATGCACAGCGAATCAAACGCCACACATGCTATTGTAAAAGGAGGGTGGGGGGAGTATGTTTATTTAATACTTTAGAGTAATCGTAGTGATAATCACTTTGTGGTGACGTCACTAGCTGATTTCTATGCGGCTGAGTACTTTTATAATCGGAGTATCTGCATTGTGACACCGTGGAACATACGATGACAGAAGGAACCCGCTTCGCATTTTTTACAGGCGCCGTTATCATTCATTATGCGGTTTGCACTTCGCATGAGGGCTTCTATTGACGTCAGGCGGCTCTTTCGAAAGCAGATGCAAACTAATCTTTGCCGGGAACGCGTGGGAGGGTGTTCCCATGCGTTGTTCACAGGCGCTTTGTCATCCATCGTGCAGTTTTGATGCTTGCTTTGTGGTTCTCTCCTTATTAAAACGAGTACTGAGCTCTATGCTGTCTGTCCGATTGCAAAGGAAGATATGCCGTTTGCCTTTAATCGTTAGCACGACGTTTTGCGTTTACGCCATGAAATCTTCCGACTAACAAGAGGTATACCCCTGATATGTGCAGTGGTTGGTGGACAAGCACATCATGCACCATTTCACGCATTACCTATTCAAATTTTTCAGGAACACACGATGTTTACCATTACGTGCGCTGAATAGAGCTTACATGCGGTCGCGGTTTTGCCTATGTTTAATTAGAGCGATCTGTCATATAAAGCTGCTTGTTTCGTAAGACGACTAGACAACATCTGTAACACTTCAGCCCGAATTTAGGCGCTCAAATTAGACTCTCCATGACATGAAATGCTCACGTTATGTTGACCGAAATGTACTCTAAGACTCGAACAAAGCCTTATGTCTGGGAAGCGGGAAGCTCTGCCATGCGCGGATGAGTTATGACGAGGTTTGAAGGGAAAGCAATAGTCGACGGCTAAATTGAGATAGTAGCTTTGAATAATTGCCTTCGAAGGTCAGCGAGATTACCTAAAGAACAAGTTGGGTGGGGCCTGAGAAAGAAAGAAAGAAAGAAAGAAAGAAAGAAAGAAAGAAAGAAAGAAAGAAAGAAAGAAAGAAAGAACAGGACAGGACAGGTGAGAAGTATTATGCCACAAAAAATTCACGTCAACAATCTCGGTCAAGAAAGATGAGTCCCCATGGTGGGCGCGTAAGAGAAATGACCCAGTACGTGACCTTAATAACGCTTCTTGGGACACAAATTAAAACCAAGGAAAATAAATAATATAATTAAAATACAATTCCAAAAAGTACCGGCCCGTTTCCTTGACTCGCTCCTCTCCTCTGCCTCGCTTGAACGCTCAACATTCCCCGCTTTCAGAAAATAGATAAGCTTTATTTGAGAGCAGACTGAGCGATATAATCATAATCTACACCTGCACCTCGATAAATTGCTGTTATCTCCCACTGGAAAAAAACGCTATACGGAAAGAACGGAAAAGAAAGCTGACACCGAGAGACCGTAATGCGATCGGGGTTAACCATGACGCGGTTATGCAAAGTCCGTATCGGAGCAACGTTTAAAGGTTAAAAGCAGATAAGCAATGGTGATATGGACGCCCGTAGCGATAACCTAATTAAGCAGGCATCAATTAAGACGCATCAGAGTGAGAGGGTGGGTGAGGCCAAAGTGATTCCCACCCAGGACCCCAATTTGTAAATTGGCCTTCACGCTACACTGCCGGCACTGCTTCGAGGCTTAACGATAATGGTGGTGCAAGGAAGAGGTGAGGGGTGTTCGCGGTCAAACGTGGTCCATTAGTCGGATAGAAATGGCGGCAACGTCACGAGAACGCAGAGGCGTGCTTATATCGACCGGTTGATTGATTGAATTACCTGCCGCGTGAGAGAAAGGCAAAAAACAAGAAAAACGAGGGTCTGGTGTCGATTGCCTCGAGGTAGGGCTCGTGGTTCGCTTATGCAATTGATTGATTAATGTTTCGCTGATGCGCATAGAGACAGTTGGAAGCGCTGTAGTCTGGATTAGCTTTGGTGGCATAGCGCGGATAGCGAAAGGCAAGAGATACCTGGGTCAGTCGATAATGATTCGTTCTGTATGTGAAACCAACCACACCACGATCGCATTAAACTAACCAGGTTCTCAGCAAAAAAAAAAGAGCACTGTGTTTTCTAATGTTTCTGGGTCACATAAGTGTGGACTCTTCTATATTTCAGATCTTTGAATTTCTTATGAAACTGCAACTGAGCTTTCTCTTCAAAATATTTTTCTGGTGCACTGGTCAAAACTCTCGCTTTCGTTCTTCATACTGGAGGCGTTCTTAGTATAGTTAATGTGACTAGAACTGCTGCACGTAAGGCTACAGCCAATGAGGTCGAACAAAAGAGTGCAGGTGCCTGTAGGTAAGGCACTGACGTCCGTTGCATTCAAAACGTTGCTCATGTCTGTACACTGCAAACCAGGCGCTTTGACGGGCGTTTACCTGGTCAAACGCCTTTTCTAACACCGCAAAGCACGTGTCTGACCAGGTCTGTACTGGCATTTATTTCTGTATCATTACTTTGCAGTTACATGAGATTCAATGTCTACTACTACTTTTTGTTGTAAACCATGGCTGGCTATAAACTCGAACAATAGCATCGAATAAACGCATATATGTCGAATGCTGAAAAGCTTTATTCAGGTCACACTTTCGCACTGAAGGTAAGTCAGCCCTAGCATGACTGCACGCATCGTGTGTGTAGCAGGAGCAGAAATAACTAGCAAGATTAATCTTAGTGAATACAGTGAGCTCCATATCCTCACTCACCGCATGCACACAAAATGCCTTTTCTTCGCTGGATCCCTTTTCATTTACGACGCGGAGGAGAAATTTTTTTGGCAGGATTAAACTGAATTATCGAGCATTTAAGCAGTTTACATTTCCTTCAGCCGGCTACACAATTTTCCAGTACCTATTTGCTTCTTTTTTGAACCTGTGCTATAATCTGACCGATTCCGCCTTTCAGACAACGGGTATCACATGTGGTAACCTAATTTCTGCACAATATGGGCGCACTTCTTTCTCATGCTCCACACAGCGCAGTGAGCGGAACTACAAGTCCGATTACTCAATCTCTTGAAAAGAACCTACAGAAGATGGCTGCGAAAGAGCGAAAGCGAAATTCAAACAAAGCTGTAGGAAACTCACTCAGATATCAAAAGAGAAAGAAAGAAAGAAAGAAAGAAAGAAAGAAAGAGAGAAGAAAGAAGAAAGAAAGAAAGAAAGAAAGAAAGAAAGAAGAAAGAAAGAAAGAAAGAAAGAAAGAAAGAAAGAAAGGGAGAGCGCCAGATAATTAAGTGTGTTAGTCCTCCTTTATCTTCTCATTTTCATGTCTTTTTTTCCTCGCAGGTCCTACCATTCAACCACCGTCACCGCACCTCATTTAACCCCGGTTATTCACGGATATAAGTCGTGTTCGTTTTTCGATGCAGGATAATTAGGTCATAACGATTAAGCCTGCACGCCTGACACTGTTGCTACCGAGGCCCGCTTTATGCTTAACGTTAAGCCGCCTTGCCTCGCATCACTCGGCGTATGCTTTTTTATGCAGGGCCTTCTGATTCAGCTTACGCGATTAGCGTACAGAAAGGTCTTTCCGGCAGGGAGAACAGGCAAGCCGGAAAGACTCAGCCGTCCCTGTATTAGATCACACACACACACAAGGAGAGAAAGAGTTTGTGTGTGTGTGTGTGTGTGTGTGTGTGTGTGTGTGTGTGTGTGTGTGTGTGTGTGTGTGTGTGTGTGTGTGTGTGTGTGTGTGTGTGTGTGTGTGTGTGTGTGTGTGTTACAGGGAACGACACCAGTCCAGCGCTGATGCTGAAGCAAACCCCCCTCCCCCTTAATTACATCGTTGAGCACGTGAGTGCTCATTATGTTGATGAAAACTTTTTGACTGATTTCATTCGCTTCTTTTCTTGTAGTGCCACGGTTTGTTCAAAGTTGGTGATATTTTCGCGGAAATAACTAGACTTTGACGAAGCAAGAAAAAAGAAGCAAGCTTCGGAAGCACGGAATTAGATAAGCAAAAAGAACAAGAAAGAAAATCCCCATAGCGTAGTGAACACACCCACACCGCGGAACTACGTACAGGGAACCTTTTCGCTTGCAGGACATACAATGTGTCATACTTTTTTATACTATCAGCGGGCTTCGCCAATTACCCCTGCTCCAAACTCAATTACTCGTCTCAAAGAGGAAACTGTGCCATACCTTCACGTGGTCCTCCTTTCTATTTATTTGCTGCTATTTTAGTTCTAGCTAAACTTTCTTTGCCAAGGCCAGCACAGCTTCGTGTTTGTATAAATAATAAACATATACGTGAAGCTCCGCGTTAACCTAGTGCTACTTTTAATGAAAGTCCGACGCTAGCTGCACAAAATCTGCTTTGCAGAGACAGTTAATGTGTTTTGGTGTGCACTTTCTTATAGATGATTGATCTTGGAAGCACAAACAACAAATATTTTCTCAGTCTTGGTCATATCATGCGAGCCCGCTGTTCAAAGGGCTAGAGAAATAATGTTTGGTTAAGCGGAAGGTAAGAGAAAACGCAGCCGCTCCCGCACCCTTGTTCGGGGCTACGCGGCATCTCCAAGACCACAAGCAGAGGTGTGAACAAAAGATGTCAAGGTGTCCTTCGCTATTGCTTAAGAAACGCGAAGGCGTATATCCTTTATGACACATCTTGCGCACTTTAATCGACACGTTTCGTGGTGTCGAAGACAAGAAAAACGCGTCAACGTGGGCGACCACAAATTTCAATCTGACGCTCAACGGCGTTAGTAATCCTGTGTATAATAAGATAACAGACCTCTGCTCCCGATGAAAATGACGCATACTAGTAAGCATTGATGACGTGGTATGCAATAATAAATTACCAATACTTGCAAGGTTTCTTGTGAAGACCAGTAACACGAAGGCACGCGTATCCTCGTAATTTATTCGCACGCGCGTGGTAATGCGACTAAAGTAAAGCAGTCAAGGGCTGGCCTTTGCGCTCACGTAGACGTCTTGCTTGACGAAAGTTTGGGAACTTTAGGGACAGTGCTATATACTCTAAATAGTTCACCTATTGGGTTGAACGAATGGCTCTTCATGTTGCTATCGTCTTCAATAAGGGCAGCTCTAAATCGTTTGCCTTTTACAGCAAAGCTGTATGGCGTTCGGTGGTCGGAAAATTTCGCGGCATAAATAGAAAACGCTACATTACTAAGTCAAGCCAAACAGCATACGCTCCTTTGCAATCAAGCATACAGGGCAGAGCACAGTACTCACGTATAATAATTCTATGCAAACAAGGACTTCTCGTCAGAAGTTGATGTGTTAGTTGGGGAAACTAGCATTGTGGGTTGAAGGAATATGAATATATCTGCAGCATACATCACTAGACCAATGAGATCTTACTATGAAGCCTCGTATTACTTCTGTGCGCGAATAAAAGAGCCGAAGACTGAAAAGAAAACCACAAAATAAACAGCATGAATACCGCATGATAATGATGATTGTGGGTCGGTTAATGAAATGAGGCTATCTTCTGCAGCCCATGTCCGGAGCACGCTCTAGCGTCCATGGTTGTAGGGGAAAGCACTGAAAGAAGTAGAAAGGGGACAAAGGCCGTAGCGGAGGGCTCGGAAAATTTGACCACCTGGGGTTCTGTAACGTGCACTGACAACGCAACGGGCCTCTGCCATTTTCGCCTCTATCGAAAATGGGACGCCCGCGGCCGGGATCGAGCCCGCGTTCGATCCCTGTCGCCGTGGCCGCATTGAGCCAAAATCGCGGACATTTACACACACACACACACACACACACACACACACACACACACGCGCGCGCGCGCGCGCACGCACGCACACTTATTTGTTTGTTTGTTCTGTTTTGTTGAACGCGCCACGTGTAATTTTCATGCTCGCCTGCGCCACACGCGCAGTGTCGCCGGAGTGCAAAACGCGCAGTATTCGCAAACACAACCTCACAAGAAGAAGAAGAAGAAGAAGAAAAACTTTATTTCTGCAAGGTAAGTTCCCAGGCGTAGGAGGAGCCCTCAGTCCAGGGCCCCTGTGGCTTTTGCACAAGGTACGCGTGCGCACAGGTTACGTCGTAGTCGCGACGTAAGAACTGTACATATCTTGCAAAGTGACCAAGGTATGTATTCGCCTTGTGGGATCTACAGCGAATCATATTACGACCTGCAGTCGCGTGTATCAAACGTTGTGTACCTCTATCGTTCGCCTTTATTTTAGTTTCTTTTGTACTCACTGTTTTAGGGGCGAAGCTCCTTAAGGCGTGGGTCGTGCGTCCCCGATGTATGTAGTAGTAGTAGTAGTAGGTAGCCACCGGCGCGTGCCTGCCGGGAGGCACGCACGCGCCGAGGGCGAGCGCGTGGCTCCCGGCACGCGCTCGCCCGCGAGAGACAACGTTGGCGCAGGCAGCGTCTCTTAGGGAGTTTCTTGATTGAGAAATACCGACTGCTCGCGTTGGAGAAGCGTTCACCGGCAATATATATATATATATATATATATATATATATATATATATATATATATATATATATATATATATATATATATATATATGCACTGCATCTTGACTTGCAATGAAGTGCCGGTGGGAGATTGCACTTGTGCATTGTGCACAGTTGAACCGTGAGGATTCGTGGCATGCGCGAGATGTTATAAAACTAGATGGCGGTACTTGTAGTTGATGATGAAAGATGCGAGATGTTATAATAGTTTGATGACATTTACTCAAGTGTTTCACATTTAATTGTGGGGCGAATTGCACAGAAGAGTTTCACGGTTTACCGATGATTCCTTCCGGAGCTTCGCCCCACTCATCATCATTCACCCCGTGAATATGCTGTGTTTTTTTTTTCAGTAATTGCATTGGCCACTCACCGGTTTGCACCGTTCGAGGCACGTGACCACTTCGGCCTCGAGTTCAAGCGTGCTGCTGCCGGTGAAGGCGAAAGCCTCGAGGTAGCTCTCCAGGGACTTGCTGTGCGAGTCGATGGTTCGAATCTCACGCATCATCTTCGCCTCCACGGGACACCTGCGCCAATTTCGACATCCCCCCCATTAAAGGTCCATATATGGAAAAAAAATTTCAATATTATAATATATACTATAATTTCACAAGTAAATTCCTAGGCGGCTTAACTGAAGGCTTCTGATGCTTACGATTTGCTTACATTGGGTCTTTAATGTCACGTAGCAACCCACGATATATGTGAGACTGTGGCCCTGGAGGAGAGTGCCGTCCCTATATTAGTCGACGAGATTCTTTGTCGTAACATGTATTGAACATAGTTAGAAAACGTTCCTCATCAGTCGTGGAGGCTCCTATGAGGATGAAGGCCAAATATTATTGCTCTGTGCGTACCAGGGATTTGCTATTTGGTTGAAATTTGCTATTTCGTTTGAATTTGCTATTTGGTTTGCTCTTTGGTTTGAAGTTGAAATCAACCTGCTCTTGTTAAAACAAATCGCATCACTGGCGGGGCAGGGATTAGATAGGAGATGCAGAACTAGCGTCGGTGATTTCGTGATCGGAAAAATATTGAGTAATGCTGAAGTAATCTTGTCCGTTTAGAGCTTTTCCCGTCAGACACGACAGCTTCATTCTCGGGTTACGTGAAAAGATAGGAGGAGATAAAAGGGAAGAGAAGTAGCTCACATGAGAACACAGCATGGCATCACGGACTCACCCTGTCTTGTCAATCAGCGTAAGATTCGTCGATCCCGTGCCGTCGCGAGCGATCAGGTTCTTGATGAAGATGCCGTATGTGTCTGAAAAAAAGTGAAACGCCGTTATATGCCACCCAGCTCTTCCAGTTACAAAATAACTGGCGTTGTTATTCGCACTACGAGCTCCAACAAACGAAACTGGCGTTAGAGGCGGTGTGTAGTGACGCTTTGCGGACAGCTTGTGAGCGGTTGGGTAGTCATTGAAATGTGGCGGTATTTCTTGCTTTCGCTACATTTTTTACGGCTGCTACCGCACGCAATAGAGCCATGACAACCTATAAAACAGTATTTCCACGACGCGATGGATCTCTAGCAGTACCAGAAAGAATAACAGCTCGTGGACACAGCATGGTATTACCATGCAGCAGCTACGAGCTATAGCAATGCAACCTACTAGCAACTTAATCAAGGTGATGCCTGGTTTCTTTCTCGGAAATCGTGGAAGGCGGGGGGCTTCATGGCAGAGGTCCTTCAATAAGGCAATGACACTCTTTTAAAGAACTTTGACGTAAGCTTCCAAGAGGGGGGAGGGTAAAATTTCAATGGGACAGCCCTGACGCCACCGGTGTTTTCAATGCGGCAACACTTGTTTATAGAGTGACTTGTGCAAGGCTCTTCTTTCGCGCCTATAGATACGTCGGAACAAACACCGATGCGGTCGAGTTTTCCAGTGATCTCTCAGTGTGCATGAAATTGATACGAATGATTGGTACCTCGGAGGCGACGCCTTTGATGACACTCACCTTCTTCGGACATGCGCACTTGCACGCGTACCAACTCGCCCAGCGACACCGACTCCCGTTCGTTGCCTCGCATGTCCAGGATGTGCAGCGACAACTCCGGCAGGGGCGGCTTTCCCCGGCTGTGGTCAGTCTGCCGTGGGTCCCTGGAAGGTGGCGACAGTGTAAATGTGGGTGGTACCATAGTACTAGTAACCTATAGCGCCGCACAGCAGGCGGTTGCAAAACCCGCCGATTTTAAAGGGGCCCTTGAACGCTGTTTGCACCTAGTCGGAAAATGATGCCGATCAGTCGCAGGGAATGCTGTGAACATGCACTGCACGGAACACGGAATTTCAAATTTGTTTTCAAACACGGCCGGGGAGGGTCTCCTTTTCCTTTAACAGCTGGCGTCTTTGGGGCAACGACCACGCCGCTTGAGTCAGAAATAGCATTGGCTGGCCTCAGGGTAGTAGAAAGATCCTCTGCAGTGCTTTATTTATTTTCCTTTTAGCATTCAACGAACGAAGACAATGCACGTATCTATCTATAAAAAGACCGAAAGAAGTCGAGCGACCTAATCTGTGCTGCCAGTGACGTCATTTGTGGAAAGAAGGGCAAGCGTTTTTCAGCTGCGCTTGAAGACAAATTTGAAATTCCCTGGTGCGTGCAGCGCGATGATTTTCGGCTCACATGTCCACCAGAGCCTCAATGATTGATTGACACCGTATTCTGACTTTGTTCGAAAAGTGTTGCAGGGCCCCTACAAAGGAACACCAGATTGCGGATCACCGTACGCGCAAGATCATCGAGGCATTCGCCATTGTTAAACGCGGGCCTTCTCGTATCAGTGAACCGTCCATGCAGTTAATCGTCAAGTTACTGATCTGCATGATTAACACTTCTTTCTTTATCTTACTCGTCTGATGTATGTCATGGATTTTCCAACTATATACTTTGAGCTCTCGCAATAAAATTTCATTCCTCTCTTCGCGAATACGGAAGTCAGGATCAGTTTAGTATTTAGGCGAGTGAAAACCATCGGAATCATCTCAAGTCAATCTATGAACGAGCTGGCTCCGTAGCAGGGCTTGGTAAGACACCAGCAATTACTCGGTGCAACAAGTGGGTACCATGGTCTCGCGCATCGAAGCTACAAAATCCCGCAAAAGCGCTGCCGTGCCCCTTCAAGGCTACCAGATTTTTCGAGGCTAACCGATTCACCATTTCGGACATATAGCACGCAACTGTTATAACGTCGGTGCCGCCGCAGTGGTCTTCCACGGGGTAGATGGCCAGGATACGCCATGGTTCACTTCCCTGTCCTCCTTATAGTTTAAGACTAATGCTTCACCTGTTTCGTATATCCAAGACTCACGCTTCGTCGCTTGATCAACACAAGGAGGGATACTTACGAGACCTTGGCCGATGCAAACTCTGTTTTGTTGCCAACGTCAAACGTACAGGATACGCCGATGGCTTTGTCCATCGCCGTGACGACCTGGTCGTTGCTCTGGATGACCAACACGTTGGCGAAGTGACCCTCGGCCTGCGCGACAGAGTAGGCTAGGAAGTTGTCGACGTACAATGATTGTCAAGGTTCCAACAACTATTCCCCCCGCGGAAACGCTTAAGGCATTGAATCAGAGTTCTGTGCCTTTAAATTCACAGACTCCGATATGTCCATAAAGTTCGACATAACGAGGAGGCTCTGGATTAATTTTGATCAGTGGAGCTTTCCTTACCGTGCACTTAAGCCCTACTGAAACGTTCCATTCCATATTCCAATAATTCCATGTTTCCATACGAAGTCCATGCATATTATACATATCTACCATACATTTTTGATATATTTTTGTATGTATGTGACGGAAACATGGAATTATTTGAACGGCCATGCGGTATGTTACAGTAGGAAATATAACGGGGTGTTCATGCATTTTGCCGTCATCGAAACGTTAATACCGTGCCGGTTAGATGAACACGCAGAAGCTAGCAAAATGGGTTCTTCTAGTGCGCCTGCGAAAGACCCAACTTGTGAGATATACCACGTCAATTTTCCTTTACTGGAAATATCCTTGCCATTATGATCACGTGTGCGTGCCTGCGCGCGCCACTGCGTGCGTTCGATAGCTATTCGCCCGCTTCTATCTCGCTTCATTTCACCTCTCACCAACTGTCATCGAAGTACTGCAGTAGCAAACAACAACAACACCAAAAAAAAAAACAAAGATGTCTGAACAAAAGAGACTAGGACCATGCCAGGCTTTCCCATACTAGCCTCCTCCGATATCTGTAAGCCTTCGACCTCTCCACAAGGAGCATTAGGGCTAGCGCATAGAGCAAGATGCATAGTAGACCACGGTGACTGATTAATCGATCAGATCATTAAACATTCGCACGCGCGCTTTCTCTTTGTTAGTTTCACGACGACAGCCTTTCTGACTTTGCTGTGACGCGCGTCATTCCTCTGCACAATCCGCTAACGAACTTTCTTGCTGCTTCACGAATGATTCCAAATGTTCTCTAAACTATGCACGCCACACGCGTATGTTCGAGTACTTTTCAGATTGTACGCGAGCATCAGCGATAACATTAGACTGTGCTGTTATACTCGTATAAGGCTGTACACATTGTCTCTGGTCAGTTTTTCATCGATGACAAACGATTGTTCTCGCCGCTGTCTTTGCCCAGTGGGAGCTATGTTTCTTCGCTGGGCACATGTTCCCATAATAAACAGTGTCATCTTCAGCGGTACGGAATATGCGTCCCTCATAATCACGACCACGTGACAATAGTTCTTTTACAGTGTAAAAGCAGCATCGGTGTTCCCAAAGGCGATGGTCTCTGGCTAATCGGGTTAATACCGAGGCTCTCGGGTTAATATCGAGCCCTCTATGTCAAGAACTGTGGTTAAATAGTGTGCAAATATGCGGGGGCCGTCAACGGGCACCGAACCAGCTTTCGTACTCAGAGTCCCGCCACGGTGGTTTAGTGGTTATGTCACTCGTCTGCAGATCCGAAGGTCGCGGGATCGAATCCCGGCCGCGGCGGCTGCATTTAGATGGAGGCGAAATGTTGAGGCCCGTGTGCTGTGTGATATCAGTGCACGTTAAAGAACCCCATGAGGTCGAAATTTCCGCAGCCCTCCACTACGGCGTCTCTCATAATCAGAGCTGGTTTTGGGACGTTAAACCCCACAAATCATCATCATAATTCGTACTCAGAAGGAGGAGCACGATCGCCGCTGAGTTACGGCGACGTGCATGCTATGAAATCACATATTACGTCGAATAAATGAATACCCGCGTGAATATCATGCGGGTATTCCGTTGAAGATCAGGTCGACAAGATATTGTTCATGCGTAAGCACACAGTCGGATCAATCGCTTTGATCCGCACCTAGATGAAGCCCAAAGGGAGGCGTTTGTGTGAGAAGCAACGCTTCTGTTAACCAATTCAATAGCTTCAAGTCTTCCCAGACCCAATTACGTCAGCTGCATTTATGTGGAAATAGCGACTTTCACTCGGCTCCTCCCTCAGATAAAGTGCACAGTATTGCAGAACTGCATTCGTAGCCCTAGCGCTGTAGACACGCAGCGGACAAGAAATTGAAATGCCTGAACGATCGCTCACTTCCTAGACAGGAGAGGGTTAGGTTGGGCGCCGCAAAACCTCTTTCGATGCGGCTACTTCTTTATTTTTTTTCTTTCGCCATCATCAGGCGCCATCTGCAGGTGCAGGCCTTCTCCTTACTACGTACAAATGAAAAAATAAAATAAAAGAGATTGAACAAGCAGTATTAATGCTGTTGTAGAACCAGAAGAGATCTCTTCCATCAAAGTTTTAAGGAACTCTTGAGCAGGCGTCCTCTCAGACAAGTGGAAACGTCTATTGCTCATTCCCTTGCCTATAGCACGTCTTGTACTGCACCCATCACCTCGCCAGTGTGGCGGGCGAGCTCGCGACATCCCTAAACTTGGGCATGATGAAAAAAAGAAAAAAAAGAAAAAAAAAGAAAGCACATCCAAAGAAGTGCACCACAGGGAAAATATATGTAAGGGACAAGGGTCAAGGCGTTGCCACAAGAAAAAGAATGAATTCCTCGCCGAGGTTGGCCTGAGGCTTCGGCGCCGGAAACCCGGAAAGATCCGTCTTCGTTTGAATGCCAAGCAGCTCACGTCACAACACTGGGCCGCGAGGTGAGAAAACAGCATCAAATTTCCACCCCTCTCTCCACCTTTGCGTCACATTCTCACCCCGCCTGCCCATCCACTCCATGCCTCTGTACCGGCCCGCTCTTGCACCTTCCCCAAAATACAGCGATAATAGAAGCCAAAAGGATGCGGTGATGGGGGTCGATCGAATCGAAGAACGCACGAACGCAGCGCGTCGAATCGCAAAAGTGCGACTCGTAGCAGGGGGAAAAAATAAATCTGTTGAGAAAACTCGTATCGGGCATCGACGAGCGCGCAAGTGCGCGTGCGGGGTGAAGTGGTAACGCAGAAAACAAATCCCGATGCCTGACAGCCGACAGTAGAGTAGTTGTAGTGTAGGAGGAGAAGGGAGAATGGTCGATGTTCCTTAGTCAAGAAAACACAGATTGGCGCGTGGACAAGGAAACAAGAAAGACGGAGCTGAGCCAGAGGAGTATGCGGCTCGCCAATCGCATATATGGCCATATATGCTCCGGCACGTACTGAGACGAGGACAAGAACGAGAACGACAGGGAGAGAGAGAGGAGAGGAGAGAAACGGAGTAAGATACGCGTACAAGGCAGGGAAGAAAGATTCTGAATCGTATGGAAGGCGGGGCCCATCGTCCGCTGTCCAGACGTTCTTCTTGCCGAGTCTGGAAGTTGTGATGGATGACTACGGGCACATGCAATTTGCGCGCTTCGTGGAGTGGAAAGAAAGAAAGAAAGAAAGAAAGAAAGAAAGAAAGAAAGAAAGAAAGAAAGAAAGAAAGAAAGAAAGAAGAAAGAAAGAAAGAAAGAAAGCGGGGGTTGAGGAAGAATACGTAAGGGCTTCGCCGTGCGGCACAAATGTGCTGAAAGGAGGCGTTACTGACTTTTCGCTCGGTCGTCTTTTTCGCTCTCGCGCACGAAACCAGTGAACACTGACTGCATCGAGTCGCGTGCGCGCCTGAGGTTGTGGATTAAACACGTTTCCTTCATTGCGTGGTGCATCGTTGTTGTACGCACTTCGTCTTTTCAGTTGTTCTCCCCATCCCTCCTCCTCGGGATCTCCGTCCTTCTTGTACTACGAAGCACCGTCCAAGCCGCCGGGGCTAACTTTTCTATGCGGGGGCCATTCGCGGTGATAAATGCGAATCCCCACGCCTGGAAAGTGGTTTTCTGGGCGGCATATCGTCGTTGAAAAGGCGTTTTGCATGTAGAAGCAACACAGGCAGTACCATATGGTCTCGCGAAAAATCACGCGCATGGCTTTTCGCTGGCATAGCAGTTCTTTCTTTCTTTCTTTCTTTCTTTCTTTCTTTCTTCTTTCTTCTTTCTTTCTTTCTTTCTTTCTTTCTTTCTTTCTTTCTTTTTCGTTGGAGCACCAAGTTTCGTGAGGCTGCAGTGTGCCCGTAGTGAACACTCGAAAACTGCGTAGTCTTTGATGGTTACTCGGGCAACTCGAATGCTGCAATATGGCGCTGTTTTTCGCGTGTATGAGCAGAAAGGACCAGTACGAGGGACAGAGTGCTCGATTCGCAGATTTGCTGTTCAACTTTCTCGTCGGTTAACGGCCCAGGAGCACTGGTTGATGAGAACAAACAAATAGAAAGCGCGTCAGCAAGAAATAAAGTGATGTTTGTTGATAATCGATTACGGCCACTAACGGCCAGCTCTCAAAATCGATGGGCAGTTGGCAAAGGAACGAACGTTGCATCTTGGACCTTTTGAGTCCTGAACAAAAGTTTTGACAACTCCCGTCCTATGAGAGCCGAAAAAATAATAAAAAGAAGAAGAAACAAAGAAAGAATGAAAGAAAGAGACAAGAGATGAAGTAATGGCTGCTGGCGATCGATAACGCTTTCTAACGCACGCCTCTCCGCATTGATAAACAGTCGGAGAAAGAGGATACGAAAAGGGGGCAGGGCGGTAGCAAACCTTAGACATAGGAACAACTCTCGACGTCCCTCCCTTTCCTTCTTATCTCTCTGTCTCTCTAAGAGCAAACTTGACGAAACGTTGTCTCTTAGCGGAAGCGTCTATTCTCTTCATGTTGATCAAGCCTCTTTGCTCTTCTAAGCCGCCTTTCTTCTTGCGAAGGTGGCGCTGAAAGTAGCGGTTCTACAGGTACCACTCTTTACGAAGTGTTTTAACATGACTCGGGTTGTCTTCAGGCTGAATAACGTAAGTTTCGCGCACTGTTAATGAATCCCCCCCCCCCGTTTCCTTTACCTATAGTGTGCTTCGTTTGAGCCTTCTAGCAGCAATGCTAGTAGGCTTATTTATGCGAAAGGGCTTTGAACGGTTAAAGGGATACTAAAGGTAATACAAAGTTTGGCTAGATCGGGTTTATACCTGTGTTGGAGTCCAGCACCGCTTTCCGCGCGCCAATAAATGTTTTTTTTTTTTCTTTTTTGGGCGAGAAGTGTCCCCTGTCAATCTGAATCACCCGCGCCGAAAAGGCGAATGGCGGATTAGTTGTCACACAAACCTAAACTTTCAACCTCGCTCAACTCAGTATTTCCCTTTAGTGTCCCTTTAAAATATGCCAATATTTTTCTGTCAGCTCCGACCAGCAGTTTGTGTATCGCGCCTTAAGGTAGTAAACAACAAGAGAGTCTCAACCTGATAAATGTGGTTGTTTGGTTAGGCGCGATAAAGGACGGGTCTAGCCACAAAACATTTAGCCATACGGCGTACTCGATGTTGTCGGTTTTCTGCCGCCCTTGACGTAGGTCTACAGTCCACAATTTCAGGAGAAGATGGAGGCGTGTGGGTGCTGCGAGTATGGAGTGTCACTGGAGCCGAAGCATTGAAAGGAGTCATCCTTGATAGGACATTGGCTCCGGTGACATTCCTTATTCGAGGACCTCTCAAGCTCCATCACGAAAACACCGCACAAAGAGCACGGGTGCATCAAGCATGAATCACAGCCATTTCGAACTCAGAACCTGACACTTGCTGCCTCCTAAGGAGTGTGCACAGTCATCATATTACGACAGCGCAGTGAGTGTTCTTCCGGAACAAATGATTACTCATAACACATGTTAAAAGCTGTGATAATCTCGCAAAGACTGATCCAGATGCACACCTTACTGACGGTGCCGCAATCAGATCCAGCCAGCTGTATTGGCAGCGTGAAGTCCATGCTGCTGCTGATGTCCTGAGAGCAGGTGGAAGGGCGTCCTCGGGTGTAGACCTTGCCCTTGAAGACCATGTTGCTGCGCACGCGGGCTCGCATCACGTGAGGCTCGCATTCCACGGACACTGCGAAACGACAATAGTTTCAAACTAAATTAGCCCCACGCTGGAACGGTGACACATCCTTAAGTTTCTGGGTACTGATCATCGTGGTGAATTTATTTCATTGCCACTATACTGGACGAAGACATCTTTTAGCGCTCTAATTTACACCCTCCAACGCGATCTAATCTCTCCAATAACAGTGCATTCTGAGGAGGTTTTATGTGCCACAAGCAGTATATGATCTTCAGGCCCGCCGGAATGAGAGGCTACTGTAGTGTCCAATGTTGACCACCTATATATGCTATAAATGGCATCTAAACTTAACCACGCTGGTATTCTTAAATGGTACAAATGCTACGTAAAAGACGTCAAATCTTGCTTGTTTAGCTTGTTCTTAACTTAAGCTCAACAACAGCCCTCATTCTTTATGGCTCGGTACACCGATTTGCCCCGTGAGAGCCTCACTGATGTCGTGTGGTTTTATTCAAAGAAAACGTAAGTATCCTACTAGCAAATATAACATTATTGCGTGTATAATCACTAGGACAAATTGTCCTGTTTAGGTTAACCGTCCGTCTTAGAACCTATAAAGGAGAAACTGCAATTAGTTGCAGTTTCTCCTTTATAGGTTCTCTCTTCTTTTTATGTCATTATGGAATATTTCATGATAGTAACTAAATGTCGAGTTGCCCGATTTTTAGCCAGTCTGACAACGCGGGTACGAGTGATGTTATAGGTGCATCACGACCGCCATTAAGGACAGTTAGAGGACACGGATTACTGCAATAGAAACAAGGTCCTTCATGAATGAAAGACGGCTGGAAATGCGCTATTCAACCACCTGGACGCGGCCCGTGCTTTGAAACATTTAGGACCCAATCAAATAGAGCCATTTGGGGAGCGAACGTCAGAATGCAAATGCGACTTCCTGGTTCGGCGCGGCCCTTGCGAAGTTTGCGCGTTGGTACATAGAGGGCCGTGCCACGTTACGCACAAAGCGCTCGTCGAGCCGAACTCGTTCTGGAACACGGGGTTGAAACCCGTGCTGCAGAGAGGGTTATACATATATACAATAGATACGATGCAGAGCGGCCTTGTTTGATCAGCACTGTGCGCTTGCCATCAAAGAGTCAGCGTGGCCAGATTGAAGCGCCGGGTTTTTTTTTTTTTTTTTTTTGTATCGCTCATAGGAAAACGCGTGCAAGCGTCGCTTAGCTGAGGCAGGAGGAAAGCAAATAGCGAATGGGAGGCACGATACGCAAACGAACGTGGATACCTCCAAAGCACGAGCGGCGGGTTTTCGATTCCAGAATGCCAGATCAGTTCTGCATGTGAACAAGAGGGCGCTTTTACGAGCGAAAAAAAAAAGGAAGATAAACATGAAAACGTACGTGAGAGTTCTTTGAACTTGAATTACGTTTTAATGACGGCAGCTATAGTGAAAGGGCGACGAAAGGTTCCAATTTCGATGCGGGTATTGTCGCGTACTAGTCCGTCTTTCATGAGCGGCTGCGTTGCGTGATTGTGACGAGCCAAATGAAACAGAAAGAAAAAGCACACAATGATACGTACACTGGACGTAGTGCAAGATAACAGATCTTTGGTTCATTTCACGATGGCAAAGTGTATGAAATATGTGTTGAAAATAAGTTGAGAAGAATGTCAAATAAAAAAAGAAGACAATTAAAATATTTGATTATGACACCGAAGCAAATGAACACGGGAAGTGCTAGCATATTTGTTTAATTCTTCCCCGCGCACATCAATCAGGAACCATTTGGGAGTCACCAGGAGTTGTCACGCACGTCACAGAGGGATAAATGAAATATGCTGTGTGTTAATGACGTGGTAGACTTATCTCCAGAAGATGCCTACTGCATCGGTTAGCTTGCTCATTGGAATGGGTCCATTTCTGTTATCTAAGGCAGAACTTCACGTGCATTTGTATAATCTAGAACTTCTACTGGCGTGCGATCAATGTCTTCCTCATAGCTACTTCCTCTGCTCACCGCGAATGCTGCGGAAATATCGTTGAATGCGTCACAACGTTCCAGACAACTAGAACGCCTAGGGCGCGGAGGAAAGGAAGAAAAATAGTTCAGGTCCGGACGTCTCCAGAACCCCAGAAATTAACTCAAAAAGTGAAGGTCAATGTTTAATCTTCGAATTTCGCTACAGAAACAGCCGCAGATGCGTGGTAGTGTGACATCATGGATTTCAATGTCTTTATCTTGCTCCATGAAGTTTTCCGGACATGTCCTGTTAAGTTTCTGTTTGGCTAATAAGGCATTTTTACTGGTAACGAACTATGAAAGCCCCAGTACACGCCATCAATGTCGAGCTCTTGTAGGACTCTGAAAGAGAATTCGCCAAGTTAATTTTTTTATATGCGAAGCAGCTTATGGTCGAGCCTGTTCTGTCCCTGCGCCGTCCACACCCCTACTGCGCATGTGCAACAGCTGGCCCAAGCTGGCAAGGAACGAGAACGCGCCCTCGCCCGCGAGAGACAACGCTGACGCATGCAGCGTCCGCTAGCTCCCGCCCTCCCTTTTCTCTCTTCTAGAAATCCTCTACTCTATGAAGCAGCGCCCGCGTCCCGCGTCCCACACCCCCACAGCGCATGCGCGTCCCCTACCCCTTTCTCCTCTCTCCTACGCTCCCCCTTTTCTCTCCTCTAGGAATCCTGGATGGATGGATGCTATGAGCTTCCCCTTTGTAACGGGGCGGTGACATGCGCGCCACCAGGCTCGTAAGAAGATTTAAGAACTTTTTTTTTCTCTTTTAATTTCCTCATGCCTTTTAAATTTACTTCAATCAAATCGATCATGCCATATCAAAAACGGAATTTCATATCCCAGTTCCCTGCCCCTTATGGCAGAAATTCCATATTTTTCCCTATAATTATTTTTGTCCGTTCTCTCTAGTTTTCTGCCACCAGTATTCTAACCGTCTCTTACTTATTTCAATCGCGGCTATGTTCAGCTTCCCGTTGTTCGCCCTAAAACCCAAGGCTTCATGTAGGGTGGTGCCCAAACGTACACCTGGGTGGATATTTCCGCATTCAATCAGAACATGCTCTGTCGTTTCCCTATCTTCCTCACAGCATGTGCATTTTTCTTCTTCTTTACTGAATTTCGCTTTATAAACACGCGTTCTAAGGCAGCCCGATCTCGCTTCAAACAATAAAGCGCTTCCTCTTGAATTATTTACTCTACGGAGCAGCGCGCACAAGAGGTGGTGTGACAGCTGCAAACTCCGCTGGGGGCTCCATGGTAGTTCCGCGGTATGAAAATGACGGAGCGCGCGCGCCTCATTCTCTCTGCTGTGCAGCGCCGCAGTTGAGCGCTTGGGCCGCTGCCGCGAAAAATTACACCATCTTCCGCTCAAGCTAACCGTCTCCCCGCTGCTTCGCATCCACACATGGTTCCCTTGAGTGGGAGATGGTGTAATTTTTTTTCACGCGTTCTCGTCTAACGAGCATCCCAGTGAGGCAATGGCGGAGCTATTGGCATTGGGGCAGAGTAATTTAGAATAACGAGTCATATCATTCGTCTATTCGTTAAAAGGGCACCGTTCTTTAGACACGTCATCACTTTCAGTAACAGAGCTATTTCTCTAACTCGACACAAAAATTCACGAATTTCAGGCGCAAGCTCGAATTCTGGAATGTTGCCAGGTATGCAGGCGCCGCCTTCGTCGACGTGGCTGCTCATGCGGACTGCCGTCCCACGTATATGCAACTGCTGTATTTCGCTGTTCGCCAACATTCAGAAACGATTCGATAATAAATTCCGGAGCCAGGCGGCGCAATTCATTGCGCTCGTATGAGAACGTACGAAGGTTACCACACCCTCGATTCCTGTTCTGCGATGCCAACTTTCTTCGAGAAGAGCAGAGCTGATCTTGAACAAATAATAGCAAAGTAAAGCCTAGCGCATTTAAATGGGGCTGAAGTAATTGGTGAACTGCGCGACGTTAGAAGAAACAAAGATTGTGCGGAAAGACCGAGACATCAGAAACGAGAGAGAACTATAGAGAGGATAGAAACGGTGGACGTCTTGGAATGTCGAAAGTTCGGGGAAAAGTGCCCGGAAACATTTGTATTCGTTAGCATACCGCAAAATGGCTAAACGCAGCCGTCGAGGTATAGAAAGAAAACTCGCGCCAATTCCCGGCAGTTGCCTTTTGTTCAGAGAAGCGGGAGACGAGAAATTACCCTCGTCTATCGGGAATTAAATTTAAATTCACGGACAGGGTGGAGGAAAGCGGCCGGAGCGACTATTCAGGCCAATGAGAAACGAATTAGCGACTTTGGAAGCTGCGCTTTTCACGAACGCCGTGCTCGGAGGGTGTCTTTGCTAATTATTGCCGAAAGAATATTTGCCTTGTCTTTCTTTTTTATTTTTGTAAAGCTGAATGTACTGAACTATTGAACGGCTCATACGAACCAGAATATAACTGTCGGCGTGGCTGAGGTTTCAAAAATTGAAAAGAAAAAGGACAGGCTTACCTAAGGCTTGTTTATTTCATATAGCGAGCGATCGACCAAGCGACCCGTCGCGCGACGGCCCATTTCGTCACACTTCGCGTCGCTCGTCCCAGTCGCGCACAAAATCGCGCACACGCGGTTTCGGCTTTAATAAGTACGCTCTCGATGATTCCAGGAAGAGCGTTCTATACTTCCGCCGCAGTATGATAAAGTTGCAGTTGACTTTACGACAGCAACAGCTCGCTTAACCTACCGCATAGAATGAACAAAATGCGTACACTGGATATGAAAAAAAAAAAACAATTGCGACAGCGCTTTTAAAATTTAGGGGAGAAATCCCTTCGTTTACGTCCTTCCACGGTGTTCTCGTTCAACCTAAGTTTGTAAACGGGCTTTGATCATCCACAAGAGAAATATATAGCCACTTAACTAGATAGCTTGAGGGCTATCGAGGTACAGCACCAAATACAAGAGAATCAGTACAAGAGAGATTGCACAGAAACTCTGCTGTTGTTAACAGTTTGACGTTCGCGGAAAGATGCGAAACAGCAGTGCCATAAAGCATTCATCCTAGGAAGGGACACTGAGTAAGACAAACCGTCTCAGACGAACGTTCCCTTTCTAGGCCGCCATCTTTGCTCGCCGTTGTCAAGACCAGTATTAACGATAACGAGACACCCTGTCAAAACACTCCTAAGTGTGATGTATGAGACAAGGGCTGTTATCCACTATGACGAACAACGAGCCAGACTTGCGATAAAGAAAAAAAAAAGACAAAGGAAAGAATCGAGGGAGCTACGCAGGCACGACAATGCAATCTAAAGAAATATTACTACGACAGGAAGCATGTATAATAAGAAATAATGTCAATTCCCAGGTCATAATAACGTGGCAAAATGTCGCCAGACGCCTCGCTCCGTGAGAGACCCCCAAAGCAGTCGTCTCCTCGCGGGTCGTTTGCTGCGAGGTCCTGTGATCCGTTTTGCTGCGTCGAGGAAAAATTTTGCACGAAGAGGCGCCGATAATATGAATGTATTGCTAGACATTTGCTCAGCTCAGTTTTGATCGTCCGTTCTGCATTTTCTTTTCATTTGGTTCATAACAACTTTATTGTCTAGCTTTTTTTTTGGGGGGGGGGGGGGGGGGGGGGGGATAAGTTTTATACGCTAACCAATGGACTGACCCACATTCTTATTTCATCCGTGAAGTTATCCAAGGAACGCACAATTCCATTAACGAAAGGTTTCATGATACTGCAATATGCTAGCGCACTCCAAACTGGTTTCCGGGGACTTCAGGGCAAAAAAAAAAAGATAAATAAAGAGACAGAGAAAGACAGAAAGGAGAAATAAAACGCATGGTGCCCGGTGAAACTGGGTGTCTCCTGTGTTAGTAGCAACGTCACAGTTTTCGGCATAACCAGTTAAGTTTTGAGAATGTTTCGGATGAAACTTCTAGGCCGTGCCGTTAAATTGAATTACGCCTTCAGGTGAAGTGTGTCGCCATCAGGATTTCGCAGAATCTGGAAACCACCGTTCCCAGCTGAATATGGAATGGAGGTGTCTGAAAATGTCCCACAGTACAATAAAAAGCAGGTAAGGTTCCACGCGATGCAGGTAGATGGCAAAGGAAAACTGGGTAAATCACGGTTTTTGCTAGATACAAAAAGTGCTGTTTCTTGAGTGACAGTTTAGTTATGGTGAATCGCACATGTTTCGCGTTTCCTCTGATTGCAGTTGTATACTGTATGAGGTATTCCAAAGCATGCTGTGCTAACTCAGCGGCTGCTGTGTCGTGGATAAGGATTTGGTTCCTGGCCACTGTGGGCGTATTTTTATGGGAGAGAAATGAGAAATATAAAACGTCTGTGCATACAGGTTGAGGGGCAATATAAAGTAAAGCCAGGTGTTCTATATTGTTAAAGTCTTCCACTGCAACGTACCTCATAATCAAATCGTGATTTCGTGACGTAAAACTCTAAAATATTAATTTTAATCCACCCATTTATATAGAAATGTATGAGTACGTTCCTTGAGCGACCATCACTGTGGCGTACTAGTATTTCAAACAGCGTTAAATTAGTAAGGAAAAGTTCACCGGTTGCCCAGTTTCCGTCGTCTGAACTCTAGAAGCTAGAAGACCTAGAACACTCCACTAGAACGCTGTGGATGTATATTTTCTAGAAGCTAGAGCATTCTAGATGCTGGAACGTCGTCTTAAACTAGGACATCCTATTCAAACGCTTTCGTTTCCTCAAGCGTGTACTATGGATAACCCTGGCAGTTAGCAGTAGTGTACACATCAGGGAAGGAAGGAATTAGAGAGTGTTTGGCACATTATCGCCAAGTCCACAAGTGGTCGCATACACTGCAGTCATTGCACTGTGATGGAGATTAAGCCACCGGTTTCTCATAAACATCTCTCAAACCTGCACAAATTTGTATGCCACCCCCCCAGCCCTCCCCCCCCCCCCCTTCCCTGTTGCATCCACTTAGCTTCGAAAGTTCGCGTTTCTCAAAACCTCGCTCCTTATTAAGGCATCCTGCTTAGATGACCGCCCTTTCTCGGACTTCCTTATCGAACACACAAACAATAGATGTCCGAGATAACGCCTCCGAGCTGACCCCTGGAACAACGGCTCCTTCTGATGACGGTCTCCCATTATGCGCAATCTGCGTGCCTATTTTATCTGATCGATCGCCTTTCATTCATAACGGATAAATGTTAATAAGTACCTGAAAGGCCGCACAGACGCTGCTAAAATTGGCAGGGATCCTCTGGAGCGCCATTGGAAATAACTATACTTGAGCGCATAAAATCATGAGGGTCTTTTTCATACTGTTTCTAAGTGTTCTACGGGCCGCTCACTCACATCCCATTCTGTCGTCCCAGAAGCATTCACTCGAGTCTTTCCGACTCGACTCTATTCGTGGACGAAGCTACAATAGTGCAAAGATGTAACAATGGAAGCACGGCTCTTCTTCAGACCGAACAAAATGAAGAGGCGCTGCCCTGGGGATGAAAATAACGGATATTTCTTTTTTTCCCATTTCCAGTAATACATCGGCGCAGATATGCACTCGTAAAGCACACTGACGAATAAATACGGGAATCGGGACAGCTGCGATTCTTTCAAATGGGACGGCGATGAATTCGTGCGTGCTCCCGTTTAAAGGGCTTCCGGATCCGTTCGTTCGGAACATCTTTTGTTATGAATATTCGAGGGCCCAATTCAGTATCGTTAAAAATGTGCAAGCCGGCGGAGCCTGCAACGCGTGCCGAGTACCCGGCTTAAAAGTCAGTTAGTTCTGCGTCCTCACGACCGCCACGTTAAAACGATATATGACGGTCGCACTACCAGCAAAATGACACAAGAGATATCGAATCAGAAACTGCCATACATACCACTTCTGGAGAGCTCTGCGGGAGCTCTACCTTAGTAGAGTGCGATGTACTCTGAATCGCTGACTATTTGTTCTAAAGAAATGCGAAGAAGGAAAAAATCACAGCATATTCACGGGGTGATGATGATGAGTGGGGCGAAGCTCCGGAAGGAATCATCGGTAAACCGTGAAACTCTTCCGTGGAATTCGCCCCACAATTAAATGTGAAACACTTGAGTAAATGTCATCAAACTATTATAACATCTCGCATCTTTCATCATCAACTACAAGTACCGCCATCTAGTTTTATAACATCTCGCGCATGCTACGAATCCTCACGGTTCAACTATGCACAATGCACAAGTGAAATCTCCCACCGGCACTTCATTGCAAGTCAAGATGCAGTGTATATATATATATATATATATATATATATATATATATAGGCACTGCATCTTGACTTGCAATGAAGTGCCGGTGGGAGATTATATTATATATATATATATATATATATATATATATATATATATATATATGGGTTGCCGGTGAACGCTTCTCCAACGCGAGCAGTCGGTATTTCTCAATCAAGAAACTCGCTAGGAGACGCTGCCTGCGCCAACGTTGTCTCTCGCCCTCGGCGCGTGCGTGCCTCCCGGCAGGCACGCGCCGGTGGCTACCTACTACTAGGGACGCACGACCCACGCCTTAAGGAGCTTCGCCCCTAAAAATACACAATCTGCGTTACAGGACGCGTCACACATCTGCGAACAGGACTGGGACGAGCTCATCACGAGTTCAGAACTCGAGCACCAGTCTGATGCCGTCCAGAGGGCCCGTGAAAGAGCGGAGAGGCTTGGCCTCCCGATTCCGACATGGGAGCAGCCAGCGGCGAACCGGAGGTCCCAGCGCGGATCCTCCGGCTAGTCCCTCAGGACCTAAATAAAGTTCAATGTCTGTCTCTCTGTCCCTCTAAAGAGGACCATGAGGCGATGCGAAGCAGCCCGGGGGGTGCACACCGCGTTTCATCGGTTTGACTAGGTGTCGCGTTTGCATCGGTTTGACGCTAGCAGACGCTGCCTGCGTCAGCGTTGTCTCTCGCGGGTGCGTTCTCGTTCCTTGCGAGCTGGTAAAGCGTAAATCGAAGAGCGTTTCCATAGTCAACGCGCGCCGTTCGGAGAGGAGAGGAGGAATTCCGAGAGGAGAGGAGATGAGACAAGGAGAGGAGGGGGAGGAGGATGCGCATGCGCAGTGCGGGTGTGGACGCCACACGGCGGATGGATGCATGGAGGGAGGGAGTGACATAGCCCCGATCATAAGCTGCTTCGCATCTAAAAGTAACGACGAGGAGCAAGATGCAGAGAAAAGTGTACATGGCAGATACAAATCTGAAACAGTCTCGCAGACTTCACGTCGCGAAGACTGGTTAAACAGCGGGACTGATTCAATTCACCCAGGGTGCTGTTTACGATCGCTATCACGTAGCCGTGGGCTTAGGACAAGGATGTGGGTAGTCTGTCGAGATCAACCTTAGGTCCGCGTTTGCCTTCTGCGAAACCTTAGAGTTTTCATGCAAACCTTGGATGCAAATGGTGTTTTATTTTTCTTGAAAACATCATCCCTTAACGCTGGCACTACTGTACACACTGGGAAGGGATAGGATTCTCCTGCAGAGACATTCGCAGTTCTGACTGGATGACGTCATCTTGCAGCCTACGCAGTTATTCTATGAGATTTCACTTTACCATTGTCACTGTAAACTAGTCTTTCCTTCTCTTACACCCTTTCCTTCCTTTCGTATCGCTTTTGTATAAAAGCGGTAGAAATATACCGCCCAGATTCTCCGTTGGCGCAGCCTCTTGCCGCCATGACTGCATGTCTCTTTTAGACACGATCCAGTGGCTTCCCTGTAGTTCGCCGCGTGGAGGAACACAGTTTCGGTCGTGTAGCTCACGTCAGTCACTGGTCGATACAGTTTCCACAGCGCTGCACGCTTTTGCACTCCGCAACGGACGCAATAGAACAAAAAAAGGCGCCCGGTGAATACACTCCGTCCTAACAATGGCGCGACGCGTGCTTGTGCCGGTGTTCTGCTTATTATGGGCTGCGCGTGCTCTTGTGAGAGACAAAGGAACTCTCCCCAGAATCCATTTTCGGTGCCCGAAAATAAGGACCCCACCCTCGACGAAGCCTTTTCTTCAACTCGACAATTGAAGGGACCTCTCTGTTCGCTTTCAGCGAGCGAGAGTGCTCGTATTGTCTGAGTCTTTTCGAGACCAAGTCTCGCGAATAACAATCATAATAAACGGATCGTTGTGTTGCCGAATCGATTGTTAAAGACATCTTTCTCTTGTACCACGGGATGGCGCTCGCCGTTTTCTTTACGCCGCAACTCCATAGGTTCGTGCTAGAGAACATTTTGATCATGCGCGTAAAAAGATCCATAAGAATCATGTTGTCGATATATGAACTTAAGCAGTCTTGATCAGATATTTAGTAATGCTGAGTGAAAGGCACCTTTCTGGTTCACCTCCTTACGTTCTACTTGCTTCCTGCGTGAAGGACGTGGTATCCCCCGCCGTGGTGGTCTAGTGGATATGGCGCTAGGCAGCAGATCCGAAGGTCGCGGGATGGAATCCCTGTCGCGGCGGCTGCATTTCTATGGAGGCGAAATGTTGAGGCCGTGTATATACATATCGAATAAAATTACGGCAGTGAAGCCTAGGGCGTTCTATGGTTTTTAGCGCGTGACAGGTGATCATGACGCTCAAATCTGGGAGAGAATAATAGCACGATGCCTACTCAGTGACTTTCCCTCCATAGGCCAGGCAGCACGTGCTTTCATAAATTACGCATTTAACAAGAAATGAACGTTATCGCTCTCGTGAGCTACTAGGTGAGGCGGTTTACATAGACGTGTTTTGGCTAAATGACTAGGTGTCTCGATGAACCGTCCGGCTTGAACCTCGCGCTCCTGGCTCGATGTGCGAGGCCCCTGCCAAGGTTCATCGGACCACTCGTAGTTCTAGGTCTTGTAAATGGCCTTGCGGCTCCTGTCTTCACTCCAATGGATCCCCGTTGTCACCTTACAGAAGTCATCCACACCTCTTGCATGAAGCCCTTCACGCGGAATTCGTCGTCATGCATCTTCAGGTGTGGCCAGGATGACCGATTCCACGTCGGGAATAATTATTGTCGGCGTATGCTGCGCACGCGCTTCCACATATGTGCCTTATTGATTGATTGATTGATTGATTGATTGATTGATTGATTGATTGATTTATGGGGCTTTATGTCTCAAAACCAGCTGTGATTATGAGAGACGCCGTAGTGGCGGGCACCGGAAATTTCGACGACCTGCGGTTCTGTAACGTGCACTGACATCGCACAGTATACACGCGCCTCAACATTTGGTTTCCATCGAAATGAAGCCGCCTCGGCCGGGATTCGATCCCGCTACCTTCGGATCAGCCGCCGAGTGCCATAACCACTATACCACCGTGGCGGTCCCGTATTATTATCGTTATGAACAATATCGCTATGCGTGTCCATTTCCTCACCGTCACCTGTTCGTGATCGCCATCATTGTGCGTGCCGCGTGTGTTCAGTGCCGAGTTCTAGGGCCTCATAAAGGCTCTTCCACTGGACACCTCATCGTATAGACTAACATATTACGCTTTTTTTTTTCCTAAACCAGCTTATGACCTTATAACACAAACGCTTCTACATCCTTGAAGGGTACCAGTGAATTCTAGAAAACACGAGCCTAAAGGGAGCAAGACCTCAATTTTCTAAAAAAACCTGGCTCTAGCATACCATTCCCCATGTAAGAGACGCACAGATACGAAAATAATAATAACGACAAAAAGGCCAGCAACGTTATCGCGAAGTGATGCTTCGTGAAAAATGATGTCTTCCTCAATGGCATTTCAAACGAGGCCCGGCTGAGGCACAGTGTTGTTAGCACCACGAGGGTCACCGGTGTCGCCAAAGAGGAAAGACGATGTATAACAAAACGAACAGGCTAGAGAATGGAGGCACGGTTGAATGAAATAAACTTGCAACAGAAAAGGAACAAAAGTGTAGAATAAGGAAAGAAAGAACCAAGGAATCAAACGAAGGAACGAAGCAAAGCAAGAGAACAAAACTGAAAGCCAGGAAGCCCGTCGTCCATGCAGGGCGCAGTCAAGAACCTTCCGAACCGTTAAGCAGCTGCGACGGTGTTGTCGTTCCTTCCATGTCATAATTTCTGCCTTCGAAGAAAGAGCAAAGAACGGGGCTCGTTTCACTCCGTACCTGCATTTTACGCCTCGTTTTCTCGCGAACGTCCATCAATGTCCCCTCCCCGCTATACCGGCAAAGTCGAGCAGCCTCTCGTTTCTTCTTTTTTCCTTTCACTCAGTAAAGCTATCAGACTCTCAGTTTTCCTGAAACTGTTCTTCCTACGGTAAAAGAAGCATAACTGCCGAGATGGAGCGATTTATATATTAAGAGAGTCAAGCAGCGAAGGATAGGTTTCCTTTCAGTTTCCTATATACTGCGTGAGAAAATGCCGTAAGAGGCTGACAAAAATGTGGTCGGCGTGAGAGAACAACGAAAATTTAAAAAAAAATGCAACGAGTTCAACTTTCTGCCATTTTCGCTGCACCCGTTGCGAGCTCTGTACCACCGGGGAATGACTGTCTTCTACAGCTCCCTTCCCCACCCGCACTCACCTCCCTCCATTAAAAGACAATTCCGCCGTCTCTTTGGGACCACTTCTTCTCCGTTTCTAAAGCAGACTTGACAGACGGCGTTAAGCATGGTCGAGTCGTTCTAGAGTATGTCAGCCTCTCGAAAGGTAGAGCCATTATTCTCAGATCTCCCGGAGGATGTGGAAGCGAACTCCTTTACTGGTTGCATTGGCTTTCTTTTAAATTTATAAAGGGAAAAGTTAGTTGAAGTAATGTACTCGTGGTGTGGGCCTACGCTGCTTGTTAGTTGCTACGTTTTCTTCGTGTTCCGTCCACAAGGCGTCCGTATGCGCGCACGCCTTGTGCAATGGGACAACCGCGGCAATCGCATCAGTGAATGTGTGCGTATACGTTTGCGAGAAGGAACTCGCAAAAGCAAATATACAAAATAGTAACCGTGTTTCACCTCATAAACGTTACTCCAACTTGCGGGTTTTTGCAGGACTTATTGGTCAAGACAGTCCCTATCATCATCAGCCTGACTATACGCCCACTGCAGGGCGAATGCCTCTCCCGTAGATCTCCAATTAACCCTGTCCTGTGCTAACTGCGCCCAAATTATCCCCGCAAACTTCCTGATCTCCTCTGCCCACCTAACTTTTCTGCCGCCCCCTGCCACGTTCGCCTGCTCTAGGGATCCACTACCCTTAACGACCAACGGTTGTCTTGTCATCGCATTACATGGCCCGCCCACGTCCATTTCTTCTTAATTTCTATCAGTATGTCCCTAACACGTGTTTGTTCCCTAACCCACTCCGCTCTCTTCTTGTCTCTTAATGTTACACCTACCATTTTCCGTTTCATTGCTCGCAGCGTCGTCCTCAATTTAAGCTGAACCCTCTTATTTAGCCTCCAAGTTTCTGCCCCGTAGGTGAGTACCGGTAAGGTGCAGCTGTAATAAACTTTGTCTCTGAAGAGTAAAGGGTCAAGATAGTAACCGATAGATAGTAAGACACACAGTCATCGATCTGTAATGGCTCACCATCGAAGCAGGCGCCCAGCTCTACCAGGTCAGTGCCGGGCAGCCGGAGCGTGGCTCCCTTGGGCGCCGACTTGCGCGTGTGGTGGCTGAGGAAGCAGGTCTGCGTGTCCCGCTCGAAGCTGAACGAGCGGCAGACAAAGTCGACGCTGTTGAGGCAACGCTGCAGGCAGTCCTCCTGGGACATGGTGCCAATCACGAGGTCGGCGAGGACCAGCTCCTGGTCCCGGTACTTCTTCGTGCTGCAGAAGCCCCGCACCTCTGCAAGAACGAAGACTTCTTGTGTCAGCAAGAAACAGCGTCAGGATCCCTCCTTTTGAGACGTGTCGTAGAGACTATCTCGTGGGTCCACTCCTTAAGTGCTGCCATGTACGGATCTTAACGTTGCCTGCTTTTGTCTGTGTGCTATTCAGCGCACTTGCAAGGCAAGGGAGGAAAGGAAGCAAGGATGAAACGCTTTTATTACACGTCGCGCACACGTACATAGACAATCAGATACTCGTCCAATTCTGCCCTAAACGCCACCTATATATCGATGCCGCGCTATCGCCCGCGAAGTTCAAGGTCACGTCCCGCTCACACAGTAGTAACGTTGCGTTTTGGCAGCCTCAGCTATCAAAAGGAATGACAGCTTTTTGTTGAGATGCACTGTTCTAGTGTTATCCAAACATGGTGCACAACTACAATCGTAACAGTGAATTTACATTTGCCTGTGAACACTTTACTGAACCTTGTAACATGCTCCCTAAAACGCTGCTTAATTTTCAGTTGAACTGAGCACTTCATCTGCTGTAAGCTCCAAAGTGTAGTATCCATACTCTATAATTATGGATCTGCCCATACCCCGCTTCTAACCCGCTCAATTTATCTTTAAATAACTATCTGTGTTTCATAGGAACTCGCCAATCACCTCCTCTCTCTCTCTCTCTCTACGTCGCCTTCGTTCTTACCTCGGACACAGTTGTTCTCGAAGTAGTCGACGACGAACTTGGAGTCCTCGAGCTTTGCCTCGCCAGAGGTGCCCGTGAATCGCGAGTGTGGACTGAGCCGGCACTCGCTGAGCTGGTAGTTGAACTCAGCCGAGTGGCACACGAAGTCACGGTGCGCCAAGCACGCCGCTTGACACTCTTCGCGGGTGTTGGCCTCCACGCTGACCTTGGACGGTGAGCCCGCGCTGCCGCCCACCACCAACTCCTTGCCCGGCACGCGTTCGAAGGCCCAGTGCTTGTCGCACACGCTGCCAGCTGAAGCGGGTGAATCAACCAATCATTCAATCAATTTAACTAATTAAATTCTTGCGTTGTACTTCTCGAAAACAGGAATGGATTACGAGGCTCAATTTCAGTTTTTACCACTCGATATTCTTTATCGGGTACCTAAATCTATGTAGACAGGTGTTTTTGCATAATGCTGCCATTGCAATGAGGCCGCTATACCTCGAAGTCCAACTGGTTCCACTGCCATCGAAGTTTCCTTCCCGCCAATTCTCGTCGGGGCTAAAGCACTGCTATATGCAGCCGGGAAGTTATGACTTCCTTTACTATATAACATGCACAGTAGGCAACCAGCTGGTTAACCTCTTTCTCTCTTTCTCCCTCTGTTATTAAGTGTCATACGTAGGCCACCTTAATAGAAGGAAACACAGGCAGAACTCGGGAAGCTAACCAGGAAAGCATCTGGTTGGCTACTCTATGCAAGAGGAGTAAAAGACAGATAAGAGAGATAGGTGGGAAGGAAATGGGCAATGCACTCGAGCACGCGCGTGGTGCTGCAACACGGCGTCAGAGGAGTTCGCACTGGACAGTCGTCTTCAAGAACTAGAGTGCGCCCGCTACCGCATGGGCTGACGAGCGACGGGGACGGAGCTGCAGAAGCACCACTACGGAAAAGGCTCAGCTTTTCGACGTAGTCGACGAAAAGTTGCTGAAATGCTCCTGATATTAAAACAAAAAGAGCATTTGACGAAATCACCCAATCAGCTACGTTGATGCACTGCAGTCAAGTTAGACGGATAGAAAAGGGGCAGCATATTGCAGGTTTTAATGACAGGCGCCAGCCATGCTAGCCCACTTACCGGAGATGCAGACCTTCTCGAAGTAGTTCATCTGCGGGTTGCGCTTGACGTTGGTGTCGATGCCCGTGCGAAGCGTGTCCGAGTGGGCGTAGCACATGCGACGCCGGTAGTCGTACGACACCGAGCGGCACTTGGCGTCGCCGCGACACAGCGACAGGCACTCGTGGGCCGACGACACCTGGGACGTGCGCAGCGGCCGGTCCGTCATGTAGCGTCCGGACACGAGCTCGAACTTGACGTCCTCGTCGTCGCAAGCTGCGACAGTACAGAAACCGTCAGGACGTGCATCCTTTAACGGTGGCAACGCTTAATGATGAGCCAGTGCCTCAACATTGACTCGAACTGAAAATAGTGCAATTACGGCCATTTCAAGAGGCCGAGTTCACCTGTAATGAACGTGTGATCGCCTGTCTCATGAATATCGGCCGGTTATGAAGGCAGTGAGCACTGAAAAGGTGTGGATCTAAATGTGGAGAAGATTGACGCGTTCGTTGTTTCCTGTCACTTCCAGGTGGATAACAATTATTCAAATCCCGACTGTTTTGACAAAAGCAATGCTGTCTAAGTTATAAAGAAAGAACGTGTGGCGGATCGTCGGAATGCCTGAATGATATTTGTGGCTGCCAGCACGTGCAGGTGCAGGCAGACAAAAGGCTTGGGAGATGAAGTTCTGCCAACAGCCCGCGCATGCGTTGGTACTGGCAACCATGATCGACCAGCACGCGCATGTGCTGGCAAACAAAGCCATTCAGGCGTTCCGGCGATCCCCTGCAGACACTATGGAAATCGTCACTTTGAGAACTACGCTTCACGGCAACACTGAGTTGCACGATGACCGTCAATATGTAAATTTCAAGGAACGCTAGAACGCTTATTATTGCCGTTAATATCTCTAGTGGGTACGTTGTAATTGCAAAATTAAAGTCTTCTGTACGAAACCGAATGCGAAATCAAAAGTGGGAAGCAAAATTTCATTGTTGCTGCTTTTCATGAGTTCTCACAGTACGGGATAATATACGGAGTACCGTAGAAATAGAAGAGCGTTTGGCAGCGTATTTTGAGCCCACAAGGAGTATTTTGCCAAGAGTATTTCACAAGCGACAGTGTGGCGCATGCACGACATCTTTCCGCAATATTTTTCATGCCGCAAGAAACCATTGAGTTGAGCTTGAAGCACTTGCACGAAGCCGATCTCAATGGCAGTCATGCTCATGAAATCGTCAGCGGTCCGACCTTGCCCAACAGCATCATTTCGACACTTTGGTGTCCGTAGATGCAGTCAGAGGGGAACACCTTAACGCAAGCACTCCATACTTTTGCCTCTAGCATATTTATTAGGAATTTATTGGTTTTCCACAAAGCTTTAACAGTTTGCGGATTACTGGAACACCGGAGGCGTAATTTTCTACAGTGTATTAACCGCGAACACGATGTCATAGCAACGATAAGTGTCCGTTTTCCTGCAAGGTACAACGCGGACACAACAACGTGTGTTCCAGTTGTTGTGCTTGGGCGAACTGTTGACCACAATACGTCGCTACTAGCGACCGGATAATCCGGTTTTCCGCAAACAAACGCCTTTTTCGCATACGTGAACCTCGGCCATACCGTTGCTCTCCTAAGCCTTCGCAAACGTGGGCGCCATTACTTCACGTGCGAATGTCGGCACGCATCCTATAGTGTCTCACCGTCGAGGTTCCTGGCGATCTCGTAGTAGTTGAGGCTGTGCGACGGCTCGAAGCTGCCCGGGTTCTGCAGAAGGCCGGCTCGGTTCTGGTGCGTGAGCCCGCAGTATGTCTGCTGCTGCGACCGCCGGCCGAACAGGAACGAGCGGCACGGGAACAGGGCGTTGCGCAGGCACGACTCGCCGCACTCGCTGACTGAGAGGCCGCGGTACTCGACAAGGCTGTACGGGTGCTCCACGTTGCCCAAGAGGAGGATCTCTGCCGTGTGGCCGCCGCTCACTGTGATAATATCAGTCAGTGAATCAATCAATCAATCTATCAATCAATCGTAACAAAGCAATAGGCCGTTTTGTAGAATCATTCTTTTTCTCGAAACCAACGGTAAAATAAACGAAATTGCATGCGATATAGGTTCCAATTACTTCGCAAATCATTCGTTCCTTCCGCAACTAATCCATTCGTGCAGCCAGCCCTTAAGTTTATCAACCTGCTAACCGACGAACATGTTCACTTTCATTCATTTAGTCGTGTGCACCTTGCGAGCGGGCCGGTTTCTCATGTCTTCATTGTCTGTGCCCAGGTCAAGCAAGCATTTCATGATCGCACAAAGGCGCAATTCTGCAGACAAATCAGTTAACCTCATCGAACATCGACCACCATAATCCGCTACAGCAATTTGTTTTCGCAAACCATCATTTTTATAGCCTTAGTTCATATAACCATCAAGATATCCCTTTGCTTCCTTTTCTTTTCAAAACTTCTTAATGAACAGTTAGTTCAGTGTCATCAAGCGTATATCATTTACTTTGCCTGAATAAAATCCCGCTGCTGTCGAAGTTTGCAGTAAGCATTTCTTCTCGCTTATATATACATGTTAACACCACCGATAATCCATCTTTGCTCGCATTATCACTGGGCATGCTTTATGACCTTACATACAATGTCTTTCTGCGACTGCTAAATAATAAAAGAAAGCAAACTCTACTACATATGGAATCGGCCAAACAATGAAGTTATTGTGCTCTACGTTGCCCGAAGAAAAATTCTGGCTGCCTAACACAGTAACGGGGAAAGCGGGACTATTCGAGAAAGCATAAAGCAAAATCTGCGTCTTGAAAAAGGGGGGGGGGGGGGGGCAAACTGGGTCATTGAATAACGCCTGTAGACCGCAGACAAAACCAAAGTGAAGGATCGCTTGCCCGCTCGAAACGCATCCGCTGACCCGTGTCAGACGTGCAGGAGCCCGGAACGAAGACAAGATATATACGGCAGAGAAGACGAGAGCTTTCGAATTGCCTTTTATGCCAACGTCCAATGCCGCAAATTCTCGCCTCCCGGAAGCACCGCGCGGGGAAACCACTGTGCCCCGTGTTTTTTCATCGCTGCAGCAGTGCCAGAGATATCGTTCTTCAATTCAATCGAAACTGGCGAGACAAAAAAAAATATAAGAAGAACAATAAGGAAAAGAAGAAGCTATAGCTGTGAAAGCGCACAGTGCCAAGATTCAAAGCGCCCCGCGGGTCGCAATAGCGGTTTTCTTAACATGGGCTCGAAAGTTCGCCATTCATGGAATGAAACGCGCGACCGAATCCTTCGTACCATACGACGGCCGACGCACAAAAGACACCGGGACGAGTGACGCATTTTCGACGCGGTCTATATTGCGTAGCTCCGCCAACTTTACAACTGCTGAGGCGCCGGTGCGAGGCACTGAGACCCAAAAGGAAGCAAGAGTGCCCCCTCTCGGCTTATCGCCTCGGCAACTCCGTGCAGTACAACTCCGGCTGCGCCTTCCAGCGCTTCGTACGCATCCGTTACTTTAACTCATCGCCGCTTATTTGATCTGCGCTAGCGCAACACTACCACTTTCCTCTTTGGTTCATGAAAACTAAAATACCGACTGCACCTGCGTGTTTTATGATCCACTCCACTGTCCTGTTCTTAACACCGAACCTATCATTTTCCATTCGCAGACCACAGTCCCTGTGAATGGGACTGTGGATTTGCAGTCCACAGTCCCATTCGCAGTCCACAGCTTCTGAGTGTCTTCGTTATCCTTCACAATATTTCCCCTAAAGCTTAGGGCACCGTAATGTCCCATATGTGGCCATGACGTGCAAGCTTCGCCACACGTAACAATAACTGATGCAGTTTCACTTCTCAAAATCACTGTATGACTACAAGGCCTGCCCCGTAGTGTAGTGACGTGGAGTGATTCGGATCACTTGGGATTCCGTAACGTGCACCAGAATCTAAAGCACAAGGGCGTTTTCTTCATTTCGTTCCCGTCGGAATGCGGCCGCCGTGCGTGGGATTCGATCCTGCAACCTCGCACATAGCAAGCCAACACCCTAACCGCTAAGCAGGTATAGCTTCCTTATACACGTCACCTCGCTGTAGATTTAAATATTGTAGAGATACTCGCTGTACAAGCGCTTCACTGCTTCCGTAAAGGCGCACTACACGTGTACATTCTTAGCAGTGCACGGAATTGGGGAGTCGGGGATGTTGCTCTCTTTTGTACCCAATGCAGATAGCACGCTCTCATGTAGAGCTTCTCGTCTCGTACATTCGAAAAAGATAGTGGAAGGCACGAGACGAAAGAGGCCAATAAAGTGGTGCGCGGCTTGAGAAACATCGGGAATAAAGATATTCGTCGGTGATGACACGCTTTCCGCATCAAACCATTTCGTCGTTTTCTCGAAGAGCGGAAAAAAAACAACAACGAAGAAATGGAAAGAGAACGAGGCAACAAAAGGCACGCTATACAGCGCAGGGTGATTTATAACGTTCCCCTTGTTCGTGAATGGGCCCTGGCCGAAAGAACAGGCTCCCCCTTCTGTGCGTTACAGTTGTGTGCCTTTGCTGCTGCATTTCCTTTAAACCCTTTACTCTCCATTTTTTTGGCTGGTGTTCTTGCAAGAGTGCCGGTTCCCGTTTGTGCCTAAGATTTAAAATCGGAGCAAAAAGTGAAATGAACCGCATGGCAACCCCACCCTCCACCTACAACGTTTCCCTATGGTATTTTTGTACTGCATCACTGATTCTGGAAGTCCGACTGGATTTTTTCTTGATTCCGTTCGTGGTGCCAGTTGAAAAAAACGCATTTGAGTGGCCATATCCCAGAGCCAGTCCTGACTTTCACTTTGAAGGAAATATGCTTGAGGGAACCGTTGCTCGTGACGTGAATGCAGGGAAGATGCAGGAGCTCGTTTACTTTGGTTTTGGAAAGCGGCTCAGAAGGGTTTCCGTTTTTTTATGCCAAATACGAAGACGCCTTGACAACAGGAGGGGAATGCCGATGGAATGCGGTCCCGCCAAATACAGTGTATGAATGTCAATCACTGCGACGTTGACACACGCGAAAGGTGCAGTACGAGAGCGTTAAAATGAGAATGTAATGCAATGCTTTGTTATAACAACGTGAGGTAAAACAACTGCTACCTCTGGATGGGAGTGCTGCGTATGCAAGCGAACAATGTACATACCTTCCAGCCTCAAGCTCGAGCAAGCCCAACAATCTGTATGGGTAGCTCAACTAAAGGTCGATTTCAAACTTTACTCGCACAATGAGATCTCTCGGACACTCTCCTGCAGCCTCCAGCGATCTCTTTTCTACGTCATGCCACCTATGACGTCACAGCGGGCGCGACCGTCAACCACCGCCAGTTATGGAGGGTACTTCACGCCTTGGAGTTAAACCTGCGCGAAGTTTAATGCGCGCTTATGCGGGAAAATCAGCAAAAGCGGAAACCTGAATTCGTATTTTTGTTAAAGCGACCCAACCAACAATTTATAACGTCACGTAAATACCCTTTCCTTCCGTGTCTTTCCCATAGCAACTGTGGCAGCCTAGAAGCGGCAGTGTTTTCAATCTTCTAAATGTGTTTCATATACCGTGAACGTCATCTTTTAAGCACACCTTGCTTGAAAAGCCGGATTTTCTTAGATATATCAGACGTCTCAAAATAGACGGCTTTAAACACCACAATGATGGAAAGAGCAAAATAAAAAAATAGGATCGAAAGGATTGGGCTATTTTGGAACAAACTGCCAAACCCGCACACCTTGAGCGTATAAGGCATATGTTCACCGACAAACTACAATGAACAGCAAATGAAACGCAATGAGAAACAACGAAAAGCAAGCACGAAGCTCACGCGCGCACCTATAGACAGCCACATCCGGCGCCAACGCTTTTGCCCGACCGTGACGACGCTTTAGTTGTTCTTTTGGAGGATGGGGAACAAATAACACTTTTACTTTCTTTTTCTCCTCGGAGTGTTTGCGCGGATGTTTTACCTGAGAGAGGCCGCTTTATCGGCGCTATTTCAGCGCAGGCTTCACATCAATGCAGGTAAAGCATAACGTGAACGCTTCCGTGTAGGCGGTGACAGTTCTGTCCCGGCTTCATATATGGTACGTGCAGGGAACCGCATCTGTCCCGCGGCGTCTCGAAGGACAACAGAAGCAAGGAAGAAAGAGAACTGGTCCTCACGTACGTGTGGTTTCAGGGGGGGAAAGACAAACAAACAAGCGAAGACGCGTGTGCAAGCTACCCCGCCGACATTGATAATGCTCCAAGATGGATGATCTCAGCGTGGAAACGGAAGGCACTTCTTCCGCACGCGTTATATATACTACATGCGACGATGTCGTCGCATATATGCTTTTCCCGTTCACGCCATAAATCACCAGTGTCGCGTAACTCTTCTTCGTCCTCTTCTTCGGAGAAGCGCATCCGTATACGTACCAGGCTGCCTCGCATGCACGAGCACGCGCTGCCCATTTGTTTAGGATCACTGCTTCCCGGATTCACTTAAGGCGCTGCTCTGTATATGCGGTGGCCGCGTTATGCGCGGAGACGCGCTTCATTTCCGACCCAGTGGCTGGTTTGGGAAAAAACTCTTTAGGAAGTACGTTCTTCCAGAGCGGTGGTATGACGGACGCGAAAGAGAAATAAGCTTCCGCAGGTTTTTCTGCGCGCTACCGCGCAGTACGGAGAGTCCCTGTGGCGGCTGTCAGTATGTGGATGCAACCTTCTTCCCTCGGTCGATGGAGATTTCTACACACGCGCCCGTTCGGCGCGTTGCTTCAAGAATTATATTGCACGTGTTCCTTTACTCCCCTTACTCCCTCATCTGGAGCTTTGTGAAGTGCCGCCCTATATGCTGAAAAATATGCTGGTGTCATCTCAAGGAGCTCGTTTTGCAAAAACGATAGCAGTGCTGCTGCCGACCAGGACTGCGGAGAGTACCAGCAACAAATGGCCACAAGCTGGCACCCACTACTTCTCTATGCCATTCCAGCCGCTGGACCACGTGACAAACCTTAGGTTACTGGAGGCCTACCTGCCTTGTGGATGTATGAGAACGGGGAACGGCAACGCTGTCGCGTTCCACTCTTAAGCTTAAGTATCCTCCATTTTTATTCTCTTTCTGTATAACTACCCATTATTCCCCTTGAATACGCGTCGCTCTGCACACTCTGGATTTCCGTTTATTGATAATGACGCAAGATCTAGGACACCGATACTCAAGCAGTGTCCAGTACATTTAAGTTTATGTGTGACGTACTCCGAAAATCAAAAGCCTTCCTCGAACAAGGTAGGCCGCTGGAGCTACCCTACCAAAGAGGCGATATACTTGGGCAAGTACTTTTGGAGACAAGTCAAATCAAGACCCCACATTCTTCACGACCTCTGGTTTGCATGCTATGCAGATGTTCGTGGCTGATATAAAATGAAGCGAAAGTCTCATCACTCACACGGCGTTCCAAAGAAGAAAGTGAGCCTTCCGAAGCCGTGATAACGAACCCGAATGCCGAACGCGCTTCCCTCCCCTTCGACAACCTCGCTGATTCGACAACCAGTCACAACTCGTTGGTCTGTTTGCCGCACGCCTTCCAATCCGTCTTCCCGCCTGTCCACCACAGCAGCGCGCTCTACGAGAGTCGACGCAGGATCCCTTAGTCGGTACCTCCAGTTACGTGCAGCACGGCGAAATTTATCGGTCTCGTCAGATAACCTGGAACTAGAACCTGCGGCGTGACTCATGAAAGGAGAAAAAGAAGATGGTCCGTTGGCCCCAAACACAAATTTTTTTCCGTTCAAACAGTGCGAGTAGAATTGGATTATAACTGGACAGTGTCTTTAGAGCAGAACAGTTCTTTTCGGTGTGTCCGTATGTTTGGCTGGACAAGATACGTAGCCTTCACTGCGATGCTTCAAATTTTTGGTATCGAGCGCATGGTAACGAGTGTAAGCAAACCCGAGCCCAGTTCCCTTGCTTACCATATACCGTACATTGTTTGCCTCCCTTCTATTGGTTCTCCACTCCTACCTCAACGTTCCAGCTGAAAGTACGGCAGGACAATATCGCTACTCTTCGGGCAATGTATTATATCCTTGCACTGCGCAACCTATATTATGTGTAATTCCTAAGGATGAACGTACAATGAATTTGCAGGCATTGGGGATCTAATCCCCAATGCCTGCTCGAAGAACTCTTCTCCTGATTGAATCACAAAGCGACTAGAAAACTCTCGTACAAGTTTCCAATAAAGGCGAACTGGCACTTTTATTTATGCAAGCGTCCACGTCGCGCAGACTGAATGAGTGGAACTGTTTTAGCACACCTCAAGGTCACCAAGGGTTCGTAAAATGTTTAGGTTTGTCGTAAAATGGTATGTCGTACAAACCGAAGAACTTAATCAAGCGAGGCAGAAGCAATGCTGCGCACTTGCATTATCTTATTTGATAGTTGCGAGAGTGGGTCCCCGCTAACGCCAGCTCAGAGCAAGCAGCACAGGAAAACCCTGCTAGTGGATATATAATGCGATTAAATACGGTAGGCTTCAGATAAACTTAATTATGGCTCCTTTTGTATATTTTGGTCGTTCTAGCTATAATTGCATATGATAGTTATGTCCTACTTAAGACCTCTGAATATTTTTTTTTCACCTATTTCGGCTTGGTAAACAAGTTTCGCGCTGACCCAGGCAATGCCGTTGAAGCGCGCGAGTAAACCCTGCACACAATTAGTCCCTTTTGTATTGTGTTCTCCGCACGCTCCTCCCCAGCCACTTCAATGTCTCTTTGACCGTGAGGGCATTCCGTACGTAAACTAAATAAATAGTTCCGGAAGACCGCGATCCCGGGCCACTATTATCAGTCGGCTGGGTTGCCCGACTCTGTACGGTATTAGAGGGCCATGATCGGGGCTCAGTATCGCCCAGTGCGTACACTGTCAAGAACAGGCAAGGCATATCCTGTCGGCGCTAACCCGGACCTTGTCGTGAGGGGGGCTTCCCGAAGTAAGCTCCCGGCGCTCCCCCAATGTCAGGCCGGAATCCTAGCGCGGGATGATTAATAAGCCTCGATCGTCGGGTGCCTCTGTTCTTCTGCCGTTCTTGGGAGGAGTCCCTAGCCCCGTCCGTGCAAGCTCCCTGTAGTTCCCCGTTCGCGCGCTGTTCACAAGAGGGACTGGATCTGACAGCTCAGCCATTCAGGGGCTGCCCGAGAAATGTACGTGTGTCGGGGGAGAAGGGAATGGGGAGTCGTGGGGGCGGCCTTTCAGACTCCTGGTGCAATGAACGGTGGAGTAGATACACGGAACTCGGCAGCGGTCACTATACTACGCGGACGACACGACACGGTTCGGCGAGCTGTGACGCGCCATTGTTCGACATGCGGGAAATAACACTCGTTGAGTGGCAGCAGTGGGGAAGAGGGGAGGGGTGTGCAGTCTGCGTCCGCAATGAAGTGTTAGCAAAAATATTAAAAAAGGTGCCGCCGTTTATTGTAGCACAGGAAGAAATCCCAGGAAGAAAAGAATAACAAGGAAAAGAAGAAATCAACTTCAACTTCAACTTCAACTTCAAAAATGGGAGATTAGGTAAGTGGTCAGCAATAAGGAAATAAAGGTTGTGCTGTTTTCTCCAGCCGGGACGACAGCGCAGCTCAGCGCCATCGGAAACTGAGGGAGTAAAAGGTTAGAAGAGAGAAGAGGTTGAGTTATTTAAAATGATGTACTGGGCTGATAACACGTACGCAAACACCAATGGAGTTGCTGTACCTTCTCGTAGTTAAGTTCACTGGTTGCGCGGCGGTTCCGTTGCGCACATGCTGCCGTGTTGTTGAGCACGAGTTTGCGCGTTTAATTTCCGACAGCGACGGTTCACTACATACCGAAAAAAGAATGTGGTTGATCCCACTGTCATGGGAAATGGTATAGCACGAAAGTGAAGCCTGTCTTCACGAAGCTGTGAAACACATAAGCGGCGATCTGGCGAATCGAGGGGCGGGAGATGGGTTGTATACTCTGTACATGTGAACCCGTTGCAAGTACACATCAGCGGCACTTCGAAGCTGCACAAGTATCCTCGACAGTTACACACAAGCGATTCCTTAACTGCTGTATTCCACAACTGCCCGTCGGAGAAGCGGGAGAACCATCTTACTAGCTTCGGCCCTGACGACCAGCGACAACTGGTGAGGCCACGTCGTGTGACGTCCTGGACCGATAAGACCAGCCACCAGTAGGACGGCCAAATGACTTTTTCTGCAATTACAACAAATTCATCTTTGTAGCTCTCGACACAATAGCACGAAATAAAGAAGGTGGGCACCGCAGATGATGACCCAGCAAACATTGAGAAGCCGCGTTACGCTTGCCCAACTGTCCTCAAGACTGCACATAGCGTACGTCGAGAGCGATGGACTGCAAACAAGCCGCGGGCGAACCGCTAGTGACTGCGGCTTGATTTGAGGACCCGCGGCGCTCGCCTCACCGAGCGCCAAAGACGAGATGGCGACGACGGGTCCGGCATCTACAGGCCGGGCCCCCTAATTCAATTCAACGCCCCAAGAGATACGAGCCGGGAGCAAGCGAGCGGCGCTGCCTCAAGAAGTTAGGGCACGCTCTCTGAAAAGGACCGCAGTCCACTATCGGAACAACCACAAAGGACAAGTCAACCACACATTGAGAGTTACTCGCGGAAATAGCCCGACGGACAAGCAAACCGACGAAGAGAGCGGACATCGGGTCTTTCAAAATTGGCATCGGGGTCTTTGTTCAGCGCTAAGGCAGTTACGTGCAGCGCTCATAGGGCCAGTCGGTTACGGAAGCATAACTCGTACACTCCGTTTAACAGCCTGTAACGGTCTGTGAGCCGCGCAAGAAGTTCGCTGAGCAAAGTGTATAACGTCGCGCGTTTCGTGACGAGCCTTCGAGAGTGCAAACCGAGGAGCATTGTTGCAAACGCTGGCCCGAACGAAGGCGGCGAGACCGGTTGCGAATGGAAAAGAGGAACATGAAAACGGGACATAAAATGTTCAAGGAGAACATAATAATAACGACATTACGTCATTATCATCAGTTTGTCTACGTCCACTCACGGGCAAAGGCCTCTCAAATAGATTTCCAATTATCCCAGTCATGTGCTAATTAAGACCAATTTACGTACAATTATATTCGCCTCAAATGTCTACAGTAGCCTCCACGACTGAACGGTCTGGTTACTTCTTGTTTTTGTTTTTTTTTAACTTTCTTCAAAAATGTGCTGCTCCCTGTCGTTCGTCAGCCCGATGGCCATCCCTGCAAAAGTGTATGAAAGTTCGCGCTGTTATTATAAAAAAAAATGAATACCAATAAGCCAGTACCACACCGAGTTTTTGCAAAAAACCCTTCCCGCGACCACCGAAACTCATCTGACGGCTTCTTATTTGGAATTCAACATTCACAAATATTAAGATCTTAAATTTCTACAGATGGTCACTGTCGGCTTTACGAATCGCTCCACAGGTGCACACAGCACTGTAAAAAAAAGCAATTCGTCTCCCGTGACAAAAAGAGCGACAGATTTCTTGCTGCATTGACAAAAATATGTAGAGTTGAACCCTCTGTCATAGCAATCGGTATAGCCCGAAAGTGAAACCTCTCTTCGCAAAGCTCTGGAATATATAACCGGCTACGTAGGGAATCGAGGGGCGGGAGATTGGCTGGATGCTCTAGACATGTGGACCCGTTGCATGCAGACATCGGCTCCACTTCAGCACTGCAGAGGGATCCTCGGCGGTTGCACACAAGCGAAAATTGTCGACCGACTCACGTTTCTCCGGAGACAATACATTGCAAGTCCCAAAGCCCTGTGAAAACCTACCATGTTGAAGCTGCCGTTCGGCAGCTCCAACTGTGCTCTGCCAAACCATAGCGCTGCTGCTACAACAATGAAATCAGTCGATAGGCTAGTTATTTTATAAATGAAAGACTACTGACGTCACCCCCCCCCCCCCCTTTCATCTACCGTCGACGCGGCGGCTTGCGCGATAATTCTGTTTTTCGGGAAACGTGTGCGGGGAGGCAATGTTCGGTGCCCGACTCGGAGCTCAGAGAGAAAGAAAAAAGCGGTTTCGCGCACGCATAACTAATATGGTGACACTAACGTCTCGGAGACAGTTTATTCTTGATTCTGTCTGTTTAAATTAAGATGTCTCTCAGGTGCATTTACCGACGTGCTGAACACACGGTCAAACTAATAGGTGCACAGGAAGCGCAGCATGAACTGTCACCTAACTAACCCGAAACGTAGCTCGGGACGTCTCAGTTACGTTCTCCGCTTGGGGACTTAACTACGGCCTACAGCCCGAAGAGTGCTTATGCGCAGAGCCGCGCTGAAAAACTCTCAAGCTTCTGAGCAAGCCAATTCTACAAGAATAGCCACTCACCTAGCGAACTATAACGTATTATGTTCTTCCCAGACCAAATACAAATGGTTACCTTCTCTCTCTTTGCCTCTCTCCCTGCCCTATACTTTCCTCCCCTTACGTTCGCTGCTGACGACCGTTAAGCGGCCAGTACCCGCGTTAGACAATAGCGGTGTGGCCAGCAGCAGAACTTCCTCTTCATTTCCTCCATTCTGTACGCGCGTATATCTCTCCAAACAAACCACCACTTACTACTACTTCCCCAACCCCGGGGCAGTGCAGACAACTGGAGCATCCCGGAAGACGAGCAGAGAAAGGACTCGGCAAGCCGGCCCTTCTTTTTGCTGCTCTCCTTCTTTAGTCTTATCCACTCACCAACTTCGGGGGACCCCTGCGTCCAACCGCAAATCCGATTATATCGGGCAGCAACAACAACAACATGCCGACGGCAAACAGCGCCGGACGCTCTAGAACCCGGAGTGAAGAGAGACACTCTGGCACCGTGGTCCACTCTCAGGGGCCGGCCGCAGCTCCAATCACCGGAACAAGACCGCACGCCAAGTGGTCGCGCGTCTCTATACTACGACTTCTCGACTCCACGGGCACGACTATCGCTTCCCGCTCCATTCCCACACATCCTTTCAGCAGGAATAGCGCCTCTTTTTTTTCTCTCTCTCTCTCTTGTCAACGCTAGTACTCTACGAAGAAAGATAACGCCATGAGATAAGATGCGCATTGCGGTCTCGGCTCATCTAGCGTCCCCCCTTCCCTTGCCGATCTCCACAAGCACGGGAATATTACAACTGCTATATATAAGAGAAAGTAAACGAACAGGAACTGCGGCTCCCATGAGGAAAGACCGTCACAGGAAGAGTGCTGCCTCAATGAAGACAGATGAAATGAGTTATTCGTCTCTTCAAGAGTTATTCTTCTCTGAGCTGACAGAAAGAGAGCTAGCGTGTGATGCGGTGTGCCAGGCGAAACGAAAGTAGAACGGCGCGCCGAAGCGGTCGAGCAAAAGCTTAAGCAACAAATAACTGCGGTCGAAAAGGCGGCCCGCCATCCCTAATGGCACCATGCGGTCCCGTGTGTTCCTTCTTTCCTTGTCCGCGCTTGAGAAGCGTTGACAGCAACACCCGGGAACTAGTGGACGTTATCAAGCGAAGGCTACTGTTCATTTTTTTAACAGTTATCGCGACACAGACGTTGTGCGAGATAAGGCATGCGCAAGCACTTGAGTGTGTCCATTCTCACGCATTCGTTTGCTTAAACATTACGCCCACAACAAAAGGTATCTCATGCTTTGAGGGTCCCGTCTTCAGTATTCATACTCTGGGACCCTCATCTGTATACAAGCTTTATGTAACTAATGCTTATGTTACCAATAAACTGAAACTGAAACTGAAACTGAAGCTTTCAAGGTCTAAGCTCAGCGCTTGGTCGTCAACGAACGTTGCTTTTGAGAAAACAATTACACATAAGTAACGGTACCCGAGGTTCCCCACAGGGGCAGGAACATAGTTTCTTTTTTTCTGCAGTCCTGCCTATGAAGTAAAGAAAGTGTAATTGTAAACCACATTACTAGGAAAGCTTGAAATAAGGTCATTCCTGTTACACTATCCATAGAACAACGAAAGTACATCTGTAAAGAGAAATTTGTGATCAAGAACCAGACAGGTTATGAAACAAAAGCAGAGAAGATATTCAAATCAGACAAGCCGGGTGCAACTAGTAGAGCTTAAATTTTCCAGACAGCATGCTAGCCCGACAGTGATTCATTCATTCATACTTGTTTACCCGGAGAGCAACCTAAACACATTCATTCATTTACTCAAGAACATTCGCTCGATCACTCATTCCTTTGCTTGCTCGTTCATTTGTTCACATTCATTCACCACATCATCCATATGATCTCTTCGATTAGATATCTTGTAGTGCTGAAATATGGATACAAAGCACTATGACAGAACTACCCTAGCACCGTCTTCTTCACGAGTTGTGCTCGCTACTTAGCGGTATGTAATAACGCCAAATCGCATTAATTCATATATGTTTGCCTTGTTTGGTTCCATCGCTGATTGACCTGCTCATTCATTCATTCATTCAGCCCACCCATTCACCCAGCCTGCAGCTTCCACGTACCACAAGGTTTAGCCAGGCGAGATGAAGCGTGCCTTCACCGATTAAGACTTAATGTAGCATACACGAGAGATTATAAGCACAAAATACAACAGTCTGATTCTCCATTGTGCTCCACATGCAACACACGAGAGGACATTGAACACGTCCTGTGCAACTGCCAGCGCTACGAGTCGGATAGAAAGACTCTGAAGGCAGCGCTTCACTTGCCACACGGTTCGACCTTGGAGCTGCGGCATCTCCTAGGTCCGTGGCAAGACAGCGCCTGCGCACTACGTAGCACCAAGGCGCTGATAGCGTTTCTACGGGCAACATGCCTCAATGAAACGCTGTAAACTGAGTTATAGTGTATATATGTATATATGAGTGTGTGAGTAAGTGTGACCGTATGTACGTGTTATGTTAGATGTGATCACTGTAAATATCATAATCACCGCAAAGTACCTGGAGTAGCAAGCCAGGCCATTAACCAGGCTAACATCTCCGGTTCATCAATAAAGTGTTCTCTCTCTCTCTCTCTCTCATTCATTCATTCATTCATTCATTCATTCATCAATCGACTCATTCTTCCACCCACCCACGCATTTACCCCGCTTTTCCAATTATTCTTCAGTTACACAGTCGAATCAATTCATTCATTTTTCTCATTAACACTCCTTCACTCACCTGGTTTGTAGGCGCACGTGTTGTCGAAGTACGAGACGGACGGGTTCGCCGCGCGGCCAAAGTGCACGTGCCTCGAGAATCGGTCGTACCGGCTGAGCCGGCACTCGCCACCGCGCTTCTCGTCCCACTCGGCCGAGCGGCACACGAACGAGCGCTCGGCGGCGCACGCCTCGAGGCAGGCACGGCGAGTGGCATTGCCGAGCACCCGGTTGTCGTGGCCCTCGAGCTCCATGCCCTGGATCCACTCGGCCACGAAGAGCCGGTCGCAGGCGCCTGCGAAAACGACAACAGATCAACACCGAGTACGTCGCTGATCAAATGTGAATGCGATTGAAAGCCTTTTAAAGCATAACTGTAAATTGGCAAGCAGTGGAGGACATGTCTACTAGAGGACCAGTCGGAGCCACAGACGCCTATTTCGAGTCTGAGGAAGACACTGGCGACCCTGGACAATGTCCAGCATTCTGTCGAAACCCCTGGGGCCCTGTACACCCGTGAAACATTTCGCGAACCATCAAGAGTTTACCAATCCGCCCATCCCTCCGTTGCTGACCGGAAGATCGCCATTCCTTGCCTAGTGCTCAGAAACACACGCACACATACGTAAGTTCACGAAACGTCTCGTTCATGCGTAGTTGTGAAACAGGCACCACATGTGGTTAACCTGCCTTCCGTCCACCTAGCCTTGATCAAACAGAGATTTCGAGCCCGGTACCTATATGCGGTGACCAGAGTTGCTGGCGGGGATGAGAGCTCGTGAAGCATGACAGCAGACAGCGATTAATTAAATGAGCTCTTGAAAAGGGGGACATGTAGGGTTAATAAAGAAGCCATGAAACACTTGCATGACGTAGTCAGAAGGCGATGCGAATCACCCCTGGACGCTCCTGGGATCATATGATTCACACGCTGCACGCCCTGGGGAATTCGCAATGCGGTTTCGAATATAGTAATCGCCTGCTCTTCTTTCAACAACTGACGTCCCTGGGTGTATCGACTATGTAGGTCGGCATTTTTAATCTTCTAAAGGCAGATACATACGTTCTCGGTATTTGTTGAGCTCAAAGCAAAGAGGAGGCGGCAGCTTACAGCTGCATTTCAAGCTATGAAACATAAATGCGAATTCCCTGGCGCGTGCTGTGCAACAATATTTGGCTCACGTGCTCGAAGCATACTACAGGTTTTCGGCACCATCTTCTATGTTCGAAAGTGTTAAGAGCCCCTATTAGAGGCGAAAAAGTAATAAAAGGGAACGATAAATGAATTGAACAAAATGTCTATACAAATGAATTGCTTCATAAAGCAAATATTCGGCAAAGTATGAGGCACTGCAGCCGTTACACAATCACAATGTTCCTTCGAAGCGATGAATAATAAAACAACTGTAACGTTTTAAGAAATCTGCGTGCAATGACGCACTACTGAAGAATCTTTTTAATTAATTGCGCCTGATCACACAACGCCACATGTTCTTCCAGCGTGCAAACTACGGACAGGTCTTCGATAGAGAAGAAAACACAGACAAACCGTAGCCAAAGCAAAAACACAACATTGAAGAGTAAGGTATACGCGAGCGTCAGAAGAATACGTAATGTAATCCTCCGTGCGTTTCCATTCACCCCTTATTCGTTTCGCGTATATCTCGACATACGGTGCAATGGAAAAGTGTCATGCATTTGTCGAACGCGGAAATATGGATCGGAGACGATAGTGCTCTTTCCAATACCCATGTATGCGCGGGCGTGCCCCGGGTGCGGGCCCGGCTCCTGCCCTGACACAAGCTTTGTAGCCCCGAGGCATTCATTTCCAAACCGAAGTAGAGTGTTCATACCCGAGGAAGAGGGCTGGAGGCTGAAGACGGCGGTGCACATCGCGATCGAAACAAGAGAATACGAATACGGTGTCACACCATATCGGTGACATCTACATGTATGTATGTATGTATGTATGTATGTATGTATGTATGTATGTATGTATGTATGTATGTATGTATGTATGTATGTATGTATGTATGTATGTATGTATGTATGTATGTATGTATGTATGTATGTATGTGTGATGTGTGAGTGTGTGTGTGTGTGTACAGCCGGAGAAATACTTGCGAAAGAGATTCTACAGCGCTTTCGCAGGCAGTCCTGCCTTCATCTGTGGAACACCACCATCCGCCAAAACATAAGTGGATTTTTGTCGAAATCCCCAAGTGCATATTCCGCTGGAACCACCCAAGGAACCTCCTCCTGCTGCATATCTAATCATTCTACTCAGAAGCAAGAACTGTTTAAGCTGGTCAGGTCAGGTAACAGCTGCAGCATACGCCACGTATACATCGCGCATTTATAAAGAAATCGGAAGCGCAGAACCGCACGTTCGCGTTAAACATAAATGTCAAGATCAGCGACAGGGAAACTGAGATAAGAGCAAAAAAAGGTTGCAGGACGCTTAAAGTTCGCCTTTAAGAGTGGAATGCAATAGCACCATGCGGTCTCGTACTTATCTCGAACACTAGAATTATTTGAGTTTCCTCGCTACAGAGTTACATTTTCTCGTACATTAAAATCAGAGTCCGAGCTATCATGTGTATAAATTTTAGTTAAGTCGTAGTTTAAGATTCTTCTGACGGGTTTCATTCGCTTTGATAAATTCAATTTTGTTCACTGAAGTACCTGTCAGGTGGCAGAGGGTTTGCGTGATCGGGTTCTCCGAGTATCTATGGCATTAGCACGCTAGCTTTTCACAGTGCCAAAAACACCAATCTTGCGAGGGAAAGACCCTCGGTGAGCTAGAAAACTCGCGAAAAGAAAATACACGTGGCGACGCCGCTTTGAAGTTCCGGCACAGATTACATCACAGATCTTTGGGGGCGTCTGCTAAGGCCTGCATAACTATTGGTAAGAGAGACGTACATTGAGTCCTGTAGAAACCAACATTCTGACGTCACGAGCCGGGAGTTACCGCGCGAATTTCAAAACTAAAACTTTGACGTTCATTTTCTCTTGTAACATTGGACAGAAGATGGCGAAATTAATGACAATCGCGTTTTCGAAATAGAAGTTATCACTCTGAACCACTTCACATTTCCGCTTAAGTGTCCCTTTGACGGAGGCCTGCATCTTACAGAAGCGCTACAGACAGTCGCTCTTGACAGTCGCTCTTGACAGTCGCTGTGCTTGTTCTTAAGGAAGCTCGTTCCATTCCTGACTGTAACGGCCGTCACGCACACGCATTTGATATTTTTATTCTTTCAAACACTTCGCAAAGCAGTCATTTTACATAAACGCATAGGAGGTGACGCTCACAACAACAACAACAACCACAGAACGTGTGCATCAAACGCGAGAACCGTAATTACCCGGCCGAACCGACATTCTAGGAATTTTGCTTATCCGACAGCAAAGCTAAAGATAAAAGAAGACACGCAGAGAGAAAGAAGAAAGACGAACGATCCAATCAAGGTATTCGCTGAAGCAGCATATAGCCTTTCTCACATCGGCTGCCCCGGCGATCCCAGGCTGCGGCAACACATTCATTCGGGATACAAGCTTCAACACCCCCGCTCTCTCGTCCCTGTTTCCCCTGACATTCCCAAGTTGGGTCTTCCCGCAAATGCCCTTGGTCGACGCATTCCTTCGTCCACTGGGGATTCTGGCGAAAATAAAGATAGAGAAAGAAACAAAGGAACGAAAAATAAAAAGCAGCAGCTAGGACTATGTGTCGTGAAACGCTGACACGTGTGACCCGGGCGGCGTATGAGGGGAGTTATCTCGGTAATGACGCCTGTTTCCCAAATTGCGACCTCCCGAGAAGTTGCAGCAACGGCAGGTACTTGGGGGTCCTGATGACGAAGTCGGAGACGTCGTTTGGGAATGACTCGAAGTCGCCAGCGGAACGCGTAAGGTGTCGCTGCTGAGTTTGCGGCATTGCGAGGGGGCGGTGAGGCGCCCCACTGGCTGCCAATATCCCGTCTCCGACACATCCGACTGAAGGCAAATAGCTCTTCGTATAATCGGGGTAATAATCATTTTCTTGCGCATCTCAAAGCTAGCTGGATAGGGCTTAACAGCTAAACGAGGTTATAGAGGAATGAGATTATCTTCAGGTATTCGCACCAGGCTATGTGTATACACAGCCTCGTAGGGCGCGTCACTGATCGTCACTCCTCCATCTATGTGTACTTGGTGGCCTGAAAAGAAATTATCATTCATGGAACGGCTGCGCGTTGGTTTTCGGCGAACTTGCGAAATCCAGCGGTGATTCGGGAGATGACGGCGAAACTGAGAGGTCCGAGAATGATGTGGAGTTGCCACTATAGACAGCCGAGTCAAGCCATTGAAATTGATGACGTCATTCATCGTCGATGAAGTGGTTGCAGTCCATGTCGTTTTTGTGGATCACCGACGCGTTCGAGCCACATGATTATGGACATAGTGGACCAACGAAACTCGCCTCATTTAGTTCACTTTGTAGGAGGGAATATAGTTATGGCGACCTAACGAATGGATATACCTTACATTGCTGTTGTTTCAAACTTTACCTAATAAAACAAGCGTTCTTTTATGCAAATAAAAGCTTTCTTTAGCTAGTGCGACAACATTCAAACGAACAGCTTACATTGCCGACGATGTGGGCTTTAGATACGATGTGCATCAGCTCTAAATAGAAGTGCGTTCCTAGATTGTCTGCTTTGACATGGTTAAGTTCTATAGACGTCTGTATGGAATGCTTTTGTGCTGTTTATCCAAGAGCTGTAAATTACATAGTAATAGTTTGTGAATGTGTAATGAAACATGCGACATACCGACCATGTGATATTTACTCAACATATTAATATTCGTACACCGTGAGTTTCTTTTTTGATCTACGCCTTGTGTAGGGGGCCGCACTTCTGTAAATGGCAACTTTCGCTCTTGTCTCCGAGCATTCCTCCATGTTGGACACTGTACGTTATAATATCCATGTTGAATTTTAAGTGGCCCGTTATTAAGGAAAGGTTAGCAACAGTGGTGCCAAACGTCGGGCCAACTCTCACTTAACCACCAGTGAGGACCGCGTTGGCCACTTTCGGGTAAGTGATCTGAGAATAATAAGTAAGTGGTCTGAGAACAAACGAAATCGCTGACGTCGCTTATTTTATGTCCCTAATTTTTTCATTAATGGTTGCCGCGCTTCGGCGTCTTTTGAATAACTGCACCCGGAGGGCCACTGTAATCTCACTGACGGGCTGCACAGCCTATTCAATGGTTGCGCGCAAATCGAATTCTGACATGTCTTGCGGCACTCACGTGAACCCACAGCGTTGGTGGTCAGCATAATGATTGCAGACCATACAGACCTCTCTTTGGTGCAACAGCTCATCTGTATATCCTCAGTCTTCTACCGGACACCTAAGTATTCAGTGATTTTCACGCGTTGCAGCACGCCATCCGCATACACTCGAGGCCCATTACATTGCCGAACTCACAGCTCGTGCCAATAGAAAACTTTCCATGATGGCTGCACGCACGCCAACCACCAAGGCACGTCTCGCAACGTCTGAGTTATGTGCCTCCATTAGCCGCCGGAATTGTGTTTAGGCAACGCACGCGATGATTGGCGGGGCGGTGCTTTCTTCATCGGCATCATCCCTATACCGACGGTTTGTATGCACCCACGTCCATATTCTTATTGCACGCCTGCCTGCAGCGAGTACGAGGAGAGTCCACGATGCGAGACCATCTATGCGATGAATGTGCGTTTCCGATCATTGAGGATTGCATGAGCGGCAGCCATTTGTCGGCCCGAACACCGAACGACGCCGCCAGACATGAGAGAGCTGGAAAGTCGTGCAACCCGCACGCTATATACATACGTGCACCCTCTCGCAGCTGTCCCTCCACCGCATCATTACGATCACCAGTACGTCCACTTAGACGGAACGAAAGGCCCTCTGCTTCTGACACATTAACGTCGCGTGCGATTGTTGTAGCGTTGTGTACAAATCGTGTCAAGGAGTTGTTTGCCACTTTAGTTATAAGGAACGATGTGCATGAACTCGATTTTCGTTAAATCGTATGAAGTCGCCTGAGTAAGCCGTATGAAGGGAGTTCTCTCTACCATTATAGCTGCAAATAACTTCTTGATGCGGTTTCGCATAATACGGTTTCAGAAAGGAGCTGTTTAAGCCTAGCGTTAGGCGTTACGCGCGAGCAGAAAACTATCATCGTCATGAAATATGCGCGCATGCGCTGCTTCTATGAAATGCACGCCATTTGCGCGGGAATTTGTTTCTTCACTTGCGCTCATGTCCTTAGCTCACTGCTACATAAAGGCGGATGCGTTTCATAGCATAAAGTGAAGTGATGGTGAGGAGGAGGAGGATAGATAGCACAACATAGCATAGCCTAGTATAAGTAGTATAGCAAAGGGGTGGGAAAGAGAAGGGGACTGAGGAGAAGGGGACAAAACAAAGCATTATCATCAGCAGCTGCAGAATAATAATCATCATCAGCCTGTCTACGCCCACTGCAAGGCAAAGGCCTCTCCCATAGATCTCCAATTATCCCTGTTCTGTGCTAACTGCGAGCCAATTTATCCCCGGAAAGTTCCTGATCTCATCTGCCCACCTAACTTTCTGCCGCCCTCTGCCACGCTTGCCGTCTCTAGGGGCGGCAAAAAGTTAGGTGAGCACCCCCTGTTTACACTGCGCTAATCAAAGCACAGCGCGATGTAAACACGGGGTGGGGAGGGGAAGGGGGGTGAGGGAATGGAGGAGGGGAGAGGGTGAAGCATAGTGTAGCCCTGTATAGCATAGTATAAACAAAGGGTGGGAAACGGATGTTAGGGTGGGGAGGATTGACGTGTCGGTGAGGTGGGAAGGAAGGAGGAACAAGACGTCACAAGCGGACATTGCCCGCCAAGCCAATTTGGGCCTAGACACGTGACCAAAATCACGTAAAATGACGTGACAGCTAGACAAGTGACATGTTCCCGGCGAAACCATGTAACAGCTAGTCACAAGGCCGGTCACGTGACTTACTTGAGCATGCAGAAGCCGGGAGAAGCTAGGTCGGCCCCAAGCTCCGCTCTTAGTCTAGCCTCACGGAACTATATCGCAAGCTGCACACATTTATTATTTTTTTTTCGGGATGATGCGTTTGCCTTCATTCACAAGGCCAAACTCTCGTAGGATCAAGGTTTTTCAAGAACGGGAGCGTTACTATTCTATTGGGCACACGTACGAGATACCCAGACATACCACGTGCCACAATGCAGCAATACGTTTTGCTGTCTAAGATTCTTTTACCCATAACGCGGCCTTTAAATTGATCGTCCGCGCTTGTGTTGTCGCTTGCTAATCTCTGGTAATAATATCTCGAGTTTTAGGCCTCATAATATTAGTATCATAATACGAGTATCACGCACGCTGTAATAGGGGTCGCTGTAATGTCGTTCACCTAAATCTTCGTATACGGGCGTGTTCGGCCGGCAAAACGGCCTTAACGTTAAGCTGCCACGGATGGTCTTGCTCGTCTCTTGTGCTTGTCTTTACTGGACATGCTTCGGCGCTGAATAAGCGTCAGCTCTCCAATTTGACGAGGCGAAAACCCATACTCACCTTGGAGGCATATCTTCTCCAGGTAGTAGACTCCATTGACGGGCGACAGGGTGCGCTCGTGGACCACAGCAGAGGCGTCGGCCGCGGCGCCCATGAGCTGGCAGTAGCTGTCCGTGGCGTTCTTGACGAAGGTCAGCGACCGGCAGCGCGCGTCCCGCCGGCACGCCTCGGCGCACGCCGTCAGGTTGACGCCGTATTCGCGCGAGAAGATGTCCGAGTCGAGCCGCGCGTTCGTCGCCAGCATGAACACGGGCTTGCCCTGGCTGCACGAATCCTCCGACGTTGCTGGGAATTGAAAAATTCGAGGCAGTTACACTTCGCGAAGACCGTCGGAACAGAGAAGCCGTTTTTTTTTTTTTTTCATCGTTAGTCGTGACATAACTGAGAAGAGCGTCAAGTTACTGATGTCATGACCTTGTCAGTTTTCTTAGTCATAGATTTGTACACCATCAAAGCATTATCTCATCTACCAATGGGTGGCGTCACGATACTCCACCCTTCGTCATTACCTACTGACCGTACCTGATCCTTCCCCATGCACTGCCTTCCTTCTTTAATTAATTATTTATTTATTAATGCTTTCTTTCTTTCTTTGTGCGCATTTCGCTCTATGAAAACGCAGCCGCGGATGCGGGTATAAATGTCTAAGGCTCGAGCTAAACACACATTCTTGACACTTTATCGCACCACCAAATAGCGGGACGAGAGCAAGTGTGGTTAGGCTTTGCCCTTTTGGATGACACCACGCCGCTCGACAACGCCGTTGGCCAAGAACAGCTACGCCGTAAAAAAGCCGGGTTGTAAAAAAAATTGTGGCAACGGACAAAAATTTACGAAAGGGAAATTTTGTGCAGGCCTACGATCAACTGAAGGTAACGAGTCCCTGGTCTACATGACCTGGTGTGGGAACTTGAAGAGCAAGAGACAATGCAAGACACGCAACAGCCCACAAGTAGGCGTCCACCAGGATAGGACTTAACAGACCCATGTCAAAGAGACGCCTGGCTCACGGTGGAGAATAACGTTGTAACTAATCCACTGTAATCGTTCCATTGTAATGCGTACGTAAAGCAAGTAATGCGTGCGTTAAGAATGCGTACGTGTGTCGGTGCCTGTCCCGTCCCCTCCTTTGCCACGTCTCTCCCTTTAACAAAAAAACAAGAAAGGAAAGAAACGCGAGGTGCAATACATACCCAGAGATGTATTAGGCAGCCTGACAATAACTAAAGCCATCATTTATACGAAATAATTAACCTCTCTCGCCAGTGAATGTCGTGAAATCGGATGCGTGAGAGATTTATCGGATTAATTGATAATGTTGCAAACTGCCGTTGTGGTTCTGCGCGAAGTCGAGCATTAAATGAATAGATAATAATGGCTTAGCGAAATCGCAAGATAAACATGCATACGCAGTCGCCCGTCCGTACAAACAACATAAGCCAAGTGCTAAAAAAAAAAAAATAAGAACACTGAGCCACTTACGAGGAGCATGTAGCAAACGAGAATGGCCGAGCTTCAGATTATGAAGAGTTCACAGCCTAACAAATGTCAGCTGGCCACCCTGGGGCATGAACGGTGACTCAATTCCTTCTCTTACTAAATTATATGCGCACCCACCACCGCGATAACCTGAACAGTTCCCAACTGTTCCTGATGTTGATTACTCAGTATGATGGATGAACGACACGATACGTTTGAAGGTGTATAAAAAGAGGTTCACCTCAAACGTATGAAAAGCAAGCACAGCCGCGCGCGAAACAAGTATAAAGAAAACTCGGCGCAAATCCTCCCGCCGCCCAAACGTCCGGCGGAAGCAAACCATCGAGAACACAGAGGGGAGCGGGACACCTCGGGGCATTAGGGCGGCCAATTAAGGACGGAAGAGAAAGAAAGGCCACAGAGGATAAGACGGATAGGAATTGGCAGGGCCAGTGCGGGGGCGACGAGAATAAATAGTCGCTCGTTAGGTTTTGTTGCCCAGCGCATGGCATGCTTCTTCTTCTTCTCTTCTTCTTCTTCTTCTTCTTCTTCTTCTTCGCACCGCTCTGTTCTCTCAACGTTGCCGGTCCGCACCACTGCAGCTGTGTATCTTTTTCACCGCCCGCACCATGTTTCTGTCGATTTTCTCATGGTACCGACGCGAGGTCGGAGCCGGCGGCCGCGGCTTATACCAGGAAGCTTCCCTAACAAGCTGGCTGGCCAGGAGGACTGGCCCCGTCAGGGAATCATCGTCACTTCTTCTTCATCTTCTTTTATTTTTTTATCTGCACAGTCATTTCGAGCCGTACGTATAGTTGCTGGCAGTACGCCTTCGTCTGCAAAGACCCGTCTCGAGCATCCCTCCACCCTCGCAGATACAGGGTGGGCGGTACAGCCGTCGGATGGAGAGCTCCGGACAAACATCCCTTGTTAGCACTTCCTCGCAAACACACATATAGAAGACATACGAACACAAAACATACGATATAAGAAGGAAGGAAAGTGGCAAAAACATGTACATGTACACAAACCTCTAACACATAATACAAGAAAGGAGGAGCTAGTAGGGAAAAAAAATAACGTAGGTACCAAACGCGAATCACGCGGCGAGATTGGAGTCAACCTCGTAGGGCGTTATGGTCGTTGCAGGGGGCGATATCAGGAACGGTTATACGACCAAACACAGGCGTTGCTGCAATTCACGATTTGGGGTTCCTCGAACCTCCCCCCCTTTCCATCCTCCTACACCTCCCCACCCCGCCCGTAAATTCCGGTAATCTGTCTAGGCGACCGTAATACAGTGCTCCGGAAGTTACGAGGTGTGCTGAGCCGGGAAAATAGCGCTGGGTTGCAAAGAGAGCGTCATTGTTTGGGGGATCCTCACGTCCTACGAAGTGGCTGCTAATACTCGTGAAATCTAACGGCGTGAAAGTACATAGAGGATGTGCTGCCTCTGTCTATCATGAGCTGTTTGCTCTGACATTTCTTTTGCGCTGCTTCTTTCAGCTACGCGGAAACTGGCTCGTCCGTCAGAGTCGCCATTATGATGTAGTGAACCAAACAGGAGATCTGAGTCTTGTATGCACCTTTGTTTTAAAGAAACGTTTCCTTTTGTATCGCAGCTTCATAAAGGAACATGTTAACCTCATCAAACCGCGCGCCTAGCAAACACTGTGATCTGTCCAATATATTCTTCCACATGGAGGTGCGTTATGTTGTGTCTACCGCGGAGCAACACACTGCGATGCTTGCTTCTGATTGGCCGAGGTCAGTTCTGCGGCTTCCGGGCTGCTTCGAGACTACATACTGCGGCAGAGATGCCTCATTGTCTTTCCTGCATTTGGCTGCCCTTTCCTGCGCTTCATTCCACTGGCTTGGCTTGGCTTGACTTGACACTCTGTTAGTCCATCGTTAAGCCTTCTCTCTAACTTCGCTACTCATTTCCAAGACCATACGAAGACCAGTACTATCTTACCTCGTGCACTCGCTGTCCTTTACGATCGAGGTGTCCCACCATTCCTGGTTTCGACCGCAGTAGATCGGCGGCCCGGCTCCTTACGCCCAAACGAGCCGACAAAATCTTGGGGTCGGAAATTGGAAGGTACGGTCTATCGTACTCTCGCCCCATCCGGTAAGTCTATAGCGGTAGAGCAGGGAAGCGCGTTTCCCGCCTCCTGTTTATTCTTGCGAGGGAGTTTTTATCAGTCTCTCGCCAGGCCTTACAGGCAACACAGCAGAACAAAGCAACCCGGATAGGATAGGTTTTAAGGGGCCGTCCTCCTTCGATTTCCGGTGTTTGATCTTCGGCCGTATCATATATATACTTGGATGCGGAAAACAATAGCGCCGGTACTCCCAGTTTGGATTTTGCTGACGCTACGTAATAGGGTTCACGTCCTGGCAATTTGTCCGGGCTTTGCGGAAGCAAAAAAGAAAGACCTACGAAACGATGCGACCAGCCAATTACTGGCACTAAAAGTAGAAATACTGGTATTTGTTAGGTTTCTTGTACGGGAAGCATAGATGACATTGCTGAGGCTTGCAACGAACCCTATGAAATGCGAGTGGAATAGCTTGCGACTGTCTTGCATATCGGTTCGCTAAGTTCGCTGAGAAATGCTTCGAATTTAATAGATTTCTCTTTTTCTTCTTGGGGCTGTATGAACGTGTTGTACGGATATATTCTAGAGCTTACTTCAACCAGGCAAGCTGCAGAATATAAATACGCAGAAATTACATCAATGTCCTCTTGAAAAGAGAACCACTAAAATAATTTTTGAATATGTACTTCGGAACCCCTGCTGCCACAGCAATGTTGGAGCCGACCAGCAGAGCTGCCGTGTTCCTGTATAAAATATTGCAAGTTTAGCAACGCCTTCCAACCATACACCCCAGAAATGTACAAAGACAATAACTAAGTTAACTGTCATTAGGTATCGGATGCCTTTCACTTTCGAATCCAGATTAACGAATTTAAGTTGTGCAAGCTTTGCAATTGTTGCTCAGCTAACATGTCTTCACTTCTACTGAGTTCTCATCTTTTTTCTTACAACATGTTCAATGAAGTGAATGTGAAAAAAGTGATTAGGTGGCTTTAATTAGCTACCTATGCCTTTTCATTCTTCACGCAGCTATGTATTCGCTTCAAGAAACACATCACGAAAAGCAGAGCACCGCAATCTGTCACAGGCAAATTTTCCTAATCTACTAGGGCAAGAAATGAATACGGCTCGCAGTTACTGCAAATCGACACATTTACGCAACACTTAGGGCCCAAATACACAACGGTGAACAATGGAATCCCGTTCGACCGATAACTTCATTAACGGGCTACATTCGAAACCCAGCCGTACGCCCACAAAGAACGTACGACCATGGAAAGAGGAAATGCGATATCTAAGGGCCTTATGCAAAGCTTAATTAATTTTTCGGACATTGGCCAGGACAGCTAGTGCACGCACGCCGCTGTACGCTAAAACGTACTTATTTCGTTAGTTCCTTCTACAATGTAGCTTCGTATAAGTGAATCTGCGCGGCCATAGCTGCAAGGCAAGAGCCCTTTGGAATGATGAACATACAGAGCAGTCAAGAATAACGAAAAGCCCTCCTGTGGTGACGCAACCTGATCTGCTTCCAAGTGCACCGTACTCTCTTATAGTCTTCGCATCATGATTCTCTAACGTTCGTTACGCAACAAGGTATTGAGTAAGCGAGGTACTTGACATCTTAAGCCCGTGCGCAAAGAGCGCGCTCCCTTTCGACCGAGCGCTTCGTTAATTGATTAACGCCGTGATTACCTTGACCTTTCGAGTTGGTTTTCTTTATGTTTAATGCGGATAAACTTAATTTCCTTGCCCCCAGGTGCGCAGGCTCTTCATTCAAGCTTGCATTAAAGTGAATCGATGGACGCTGCTTTGAGCTTGTCCTTCTGCTTCATTTTGTTTGCCTCCCTTACGCGCTTGCAACTTTTTTTTTTTTCCTCGCCGCATGTATACATACACAGGCACGGCTGGCGTGCTTTGCAACGAAGTGTGCATCGCACACGCCACTGCAAAGCAGTTGCTTTCAGGGAATCGACATATCGATCAGAGTGTAACACAAAGGTTCAGGTTTGAAGTAAGAGACCCTCTTCCTCATTTTCCTTCTCCGTGTTTACTCGACAAAAAACAAAGGCTTAACAATTCAGAAGATAAACTTCACTGCTTGTTTGCGCTGTTGCGAGAGGCAAGACAGAAAACAAGCGAAAAGCTGGGCGCCAGGCTAGAGCTCTTCGGAGCTAGTACGCAGGCTCGCAAACATTTAACCGCAAAGGGGGGAACCACGCGCGAGACGGACTGTTAACGACTTCCCAAACTGCGACATTTGCGAATGCTAATTAAAAGCTGTCATTACCGATATTTCAATCTTCTCCTCCTCTCCTATCTGCTGCCTTTCTTAGTTGGTACGGAAAGAAAAGAAAGAATAGTAAACGAAACGATGACGACAGTTTATTCCTGAGCAGCAAGTACATGTTGAGAAAAAGGCCACGCCCATTTTGTGTACGCAGGAGAACGCGATTGGCGCGCATGCCTTCGCTCAGTTAATAAAGGATGCTTCGGTGAACTCGCATTTCATTGTACAACGATAGTGCACCAAACCGGTTGCTAAGGGGGAACGTTGCGGCGTACCTATCTCTTCACAGGGTTAGTAATCACGTAACCGTGAAGGGTAGTTATTCAATTTGTGGACGGGAAAAGCCAGAATACCGGACATGCGTTTTGTTAACGTCTGTTCCTTGTCTTGCTGCTCGCTCGTTTTCTCTCCCTCTCCTACAAGACAAAATAAAGCGAGCCACGAGTGTACATAATGTTAAAAAAGAAAGAAACAAAGATTTTTTTTACGCCTTTGTCTCTTTCGGTGCTAACATGTAGTCCGGCAAAAGCAAGGTTAAAGAGGGGACCTTGGCAGCGAGAGCTGCTAGTAACGAAAAAAAGACAGCGGGAAAATTACAGACAGAAATACGGTTATCAACGCGAAGTTTATCAACGCGGCTTCAGTTTCTTGCATGTCGACCACGACGACTCGGGCTATTGCCTACAGAAGCTTCGCTTTTGTGTTTAGAACAAGTGTGAACAATTTAGAGCATTGGCACCCAACAATGGGATAGTAGGGTGTCATTGCCGTCCCTGTCATATCACAGTCCTATATATATCAGCCCAAATGGTGGACGATTACTCAGGCCAAATGGTGGACGATTACTCTACCATGCAAGAGCTCCGTAAAGCTGTCCCTATACCTGCAACTAGACGTTGCGTAGGCGGAACGCGATACACAAAGAAAAATGTAAATGGCCGCATAGCTGCTTGCTTCAATGCAAATCACGTTCAAAATCTCCTGCCCCCTCCCCCGACAGGTAACACCCTTTCTTCTCCCCGCTCCCACCCCTCACGCTCTTGCCCTCCCTTCTCACGCATCCCGTGATTGATGCAATAGAAGTTTTGCTCAATTCAATTCAAATTTCCCGCGATGGATGGATGTATAGATGTTAGGAGCTTTCCCTTTATAACGGGGCCGTAGCCCGCGGGCCACAAAGCTCTACCTTTATTTTTTTCGTCCACAAACGTTTGCTTTCCCGAATCACACATATTCACAACTAATTTTTCTCCTCGCCTACCTATATCATCTATTATCGTTCCGCTGTGAAGTAACAATCTTGCCCGAACTACCTTGCATTTCTGTTCAATTTCTACCTTGCATTTCCACTACTCTAAGCGCCTTTTCCTTATCTCTATCGCCGACATATTCAGCTTTCCCGTGTTATCCCTGAAACCCACGGCCTTCTGCAGGGTACACTTTGCTCTCACGCCATCTGTTGGGATCTTTTATTACTGTTTCCTTAAAGCCGGCTACAGAGTCGTGGCTTCTGTCGGCTTGCTTTTAACGCGTAGGGTCTATTCGACAACACTTCAGAAAAGATCACCGTTAGAAGCAACTGTGATTTTTTTTCGTTTAGTAACGTAAGAACCAGTGCGCTGTATACTCTCATAAATGAACGCTGCGGACCACGCTTATGTACATGTACTTTTCCACAAATAGGCCGAGGGTTTCCTTTGCGATGTAAAATGTTGATGCATATGCAGGGACTCCGGAACCGGAAATGCAGGGGGGCGGGGGGGAGGGGGTCGCCTCCTTAATATTTTTCCAGAGGGGGCACGTCCCCCCCACTCGCCGACGGTTTACGCTAAAATCAAATTTTGAGAATTTTCAAGCTCTCGGTTGTGTGGTCGACTTGTTTCCAATGCACTGGCCCATACAACCACGCGGGTTGTGTAGTATGCGCAAGTTTCTAGTACTTCCGAATTTTCCAACTATTTTTAAAGTGTACACTCATGCAACATGAGCGAGGATGTAAATATGTAAAATTTAATACCGCTAAAATTAATTAACACATTATTAATTTATATAATTAGAACTGTCATTAATTAATGACATGTAATGTAAAAGAAGATCGAGAAATATTGAGGACGAATGAATAATAAACACAAGGTACAAAGACGACAATGCGTGTCCCCCCCCTCCCAGACAACTCCACGCATCTCCACGAAGTGAACCGTGACGAGTGGGCGAAGCTGGAGATCGTTCTGTGTTACCGTAAATAACCCACGACATTTGCCCACTCATGCATGTAAATGAGTGGCAACGCGTCTGTATATTTACATACGCGTTTTCATTTATGCTCTTGGTCTTGATGAGATTCCTGCGCTCCCACGTCGTAGATCGTGCCGAGTTCTGGATTAATTTAGTTAACGCGCACGCTACGAATCCTATAGTTCAACTACGCACAAGAGAAATCTCTCACCGGCACTACAATGCAGGTCAAGATGCAGTGCCTACATATACGGTGTGGCCGGTGAACGGTGGTGTCGCGCGAGCAGTCGGTTTTTAAATGCGAAGCATTTCTTGGCGAACTTCGGCGACATTGAGCATATCTATCTATCCAGACGCCTACGAATTTGTGCTCGCCTGGCCGTTTCGTTAATGGGATGTATACGAAAATTGGTATGCCCCAACATGACCTCATGACGAACATAAATGACATGGAAATCGTGACATGCATGCAATGAGCAGCATGATTTACATGTTTCAATCAAGAAACTCGCTAGAGGACGCTGCCTGCGTCAGCGTTGTCTCTCGCGGGCGAGGGCGCGTTCTCGTTCCTTGCGAGCTGCTAAAGCGTTAATAGAAGAAAAAATTACAGCATATCCACGGAGTGAATGATGATGAGTGGGCGAAGCTCGGGATGTGCATCGTAGATCGTGCCGAGTTCCGGATTAATTTAGTTAACGCGCATGCTACGAATCCTCACGGTTCAACTATGCGAGCAGTCGGTATTTCTCAATCAAGAAACTCGCTAGGAGACGCTGCCTGCGCCAACGTTGTCTCTCGCGTTTGCCGAAGCAGTGTCGAGTTTGCCGGGGAGCGCGTGGCTCCCGGCGCTCGCGGCGAGGGCGAGCGCCAGGTGCCACGCGCTCGCCCTCGGCGCGTGCGTGCGCTCCAGCAGGCACGCGCCGGTGGCTACCTACTACTAACTACTACTACTACTACTACTACATACATCGGGGACGCACGAAATGGCTGCTAATGGGGAATGAGAGACAGAAGAATTCGGCTTTTAGTTAACGCGCACGCTGCGAATTTTTTATTGTTCAACAACGCACGGAACGATTCGCTCCAGCCCACGAGAGTAGGCAACAGCGTCTCAAGAGACACCACCCCTGACCTCACGTTTACCCGCGACGTCAAAAGGGTGGAATGGACATGCCTCCCCGAGACCCTTGGGAGCGACCACCACATCATTCAGCTCGACATCAACCATGCACGTCGACCAGTCAAGACTGGCACAGCGAGACTGACGGAATGGAACGCCTTCAGAAGCGAGCTTGATCACGACACCGCTATAAAGGACATCGACGTCTGGCTCAAAAATGTGGTCTGTACAGCCGAACGGTACACCAATGTCATCCAACTTAACGAGGATAAGCCTGCCGTGGACAGTCACCTTCTGCACCTCTGGGAGGCCAGACGGGCCTTACTCAAGAGATGGAAGAGGCAGAAACTCAACAGAAGACTCAAGCAGAGAATTGCCTCTTTGACAGCACAGGCCCAAGAGTATGCGGAACAGCTTGCGAGACAAAACTGGCGCGCGTTCTGCGATCAGCTCCAGGGTACCCTCAGCACCAAGAAAACGTGGCACCTTTTGCGCGCGCTCCTCGATGATGGTCCCACCAAGACACATCAACGGGAGCACATCCGTCTTCTCACGCACAACTACGACGGCTCGGAGGAAGACTTACTCAAGAAGCTATGCGAAAAGCTCCGCGGGCCCACCCAACCAGTGACGACTCTGCCATCATTTAAGGAATATGAAGGCCTTCCCAATGCTGACCTCGACCGGCCTTTTACACTGGCAGAGCTCCACGGAGCCATCGCTAAGCTTACGCGAAACACGAGCCCGGGCAAAGACAGGATAGTCAACAAGCACCTCCGACAGCTACCCAATAAGGCCTTGACAGCTCTCCTCCAGTACTATAACGAGTGCTGGGACAAAGGAGAACTACCCGCCTCGTGGAAGCACTCGGAGGTGATCATGGTACCAAAGCCCAACAAACCCATTGCCCTTGAGAATCTACGACCGATTTCCCTCACCTCGTGCGTCGGCAAGCTGTTTGAGCATATGGTACACGACCGCCTTACATCGCACCTCGAAGACAATGGGTACTACCCAGACACCATGTTCGGCTTCCGCCAGCTTCTCTCCACCCAAGATATCCTTCTCCTTCTCAAGGAGGAGCTGATTGACCACATGAGCAAAAACTGCAAGTCATCGATCCTTACCATTGACGTTAAAAGTGCTTTTGACAATGTGAGCCACGAAGCGATACTCCGAAATCTTGCATCCACTGGCTGCGGTTCGAAGACCTATGGTTATGTCCGCAATTTCCTCACCGGTCGGACGGCCACGGTGGGGATATCACACTTACGCAGCAAGGAACTTAGGCTACCAGACAAGGGCACGCCGCAAGGCTCCGTCGTATCGCCCCTGCTATTCAACGTGGCGCTCCTGAAGCTTCCGCGACTCCTCGAAAGTATTCCTGGACTGCAGCACGCCATCTACGCGGATGATATTACGCTGTGGACGCGAGACATGTGCACCGGAGAACAAGAAAGCTGTCTCCAGGAAGCTGTTGGAGTCGTCGAGAATTACCTTGACAGCTGCGGCCTCCACTGCGCACCCGAGAAGTGCGAACTACTCGTACTCAGGGCCCGTACGAGGGGAAGACCACCCGCCTGCGAAGATCCGGACCCGTGCGTAACCCTTAACGGAGTTCAAATACCGAAAGTCGCCTCGCTTCGTGTGCTCGGCTTGCACCTATCTCGAGATGGATCGGGCGGTGCCACGCTTCCCCGGCTACAACGCACGATTTCACAACTAACACATCTCATACGGAGGGTGGCGAACCGACGCAGCGGCCTCAAGGAACAGGATATCCTGAGCGTGGTCCAAGCTCTTTTAATAAGCAGGATTACATACGGAACTCCGTACCTCGCGCTCAAAGCTTCTGAAATTGACAAGCTAAATGTGCTCATCCGCAAGGCTACGAAGCTCGCCATTGGACTACCGCCCGTAGCTTCAACTACTCGACTCCTCAGAATGGGTGTGCACAACACGTGGCAAGAGCTGGCGGAAGCGCATCACATAAACCAACTTGAGAGGCTGAAGCTTACATCGACAGGCAGATCAGTCCTTGCTCGCCTCGGCTACGGAGAGCGCTACATCTGCGATGCCGATCGCAAGGTCAAGATACCGCCGTGTTTGCGAGAAACCCTGAGCATCGACAAACTACCGCGTAACATGCATCCCGAGCATCATCGGAAGCGCCGGCTCGATCGAGTCGACGCCATCCGACGAAAATACACGCGCGATCCAGATGCCCGCTATGTCGACGCGGCGAAATATCCACAGAGGAATGCGTACGCCTTGAGTGTCGTCGACTCAACAGGCAAAGAGCTGGCGTCCGCCACCGTCAAAGTCCGGAACGCCGAGACGGCGGAAGAAGCGGCGATCGCACTCGCTACAACCACAAGCACAGACGCCATCGTAGTCTTCACGGACTCGCAAGCCGCAGTGCGCAACTACACGAGGGGTCGCATCTCGGTCGAAGCAGTCAAACTTCTAAACAACCGACGCACTCCGCTCCCTTACACCTACGTAAAGTGGGTCCCGGGTCATGAGGGGCTCGAGGGGAACGAAGCGGCTCATGCCGCGGCCCGCGGTCACGTCAACCGGGCCTCCCTTGCCTCCTCACAAGAACAGCGGTCGTTCGACGTTGAAGCAGAGCCAGAAAGCGTACCGATGACATATAACGCCATCCTCCAGCACTACCGCCTTGGACGACGAGTGTATCCGCCACCTCACCCGAAGTTGACAAAAGAGGAAAGTACCGCATTCCGAAGGCTTCAGAGCAATACGTACACACACGGCATCCTGTTACATCGCCTCTACCCAACGTGTTACACCTACAAATGCCCCATCTGCGATGTGCCAGACACACTGGCGCACCTACTTCTCGAGTGCCCGTGGCGCCAGGCAGACAGCGTAAGCAAGCCTGTAGCACCCGAAGACGTCAACCTCCTCGCTGAGACGTGGGAGGCCAGAATCACCACCCGGGACTTGGATGACCAACGACGGCTCGTCACCAGAGCCCGGGATGCGATTGCGGCCAGAGGGTTCCTGGAATAAGGAATCCTCCCACCAAGAGTGTTCTGAACACTGTCTCGAAAATAAATGTTTGTTTCTCTCTCTTCTCAACAACGCACAGGAGAAATCTCCCACCGGCACCACCTTGGAGGTCAAAGCGTAAGACTGGTTACGCACTACTACGACTACGACGAGGGACGAACGGGTGCCGCTTTAAGGAGCTTCGCCCCTAAAAATTACACCATCTCCCGCTAAAGGGGACCATGAGGCGATGCGAAGCAGCACGGGGGGTGCACACCGCGTTTCCATCGGTTTGACTAGGTGTCGCGTTTGAATTGATTCGACGCTAGCAGACACTGCCTGCGTCAGGGTTGTCTCTCGCTGGCAAGGGCGCTGCGGCGAGCGCGCGGCAGGTGAGGGAGAGAGTGACGTCAGCGCGCACTGCGAGGGGAGCGTGACGTCAACGCTCAGCTGCGGCGTGACCTACTTGGCACCGCTCCAACACCTGCGGCGAGGGGAGCGCGTTGCCCTCGCCCTCGCCGTACGGACGCACAGCGTTACACAGGCTAGTCAAAGAGCTGCTTCGCATCTAAATGCGTTTCCATAGTCAAAGCGCGCCGTTCGCTCTCTCACACGACAGCAGGTGACACTGTCTTGGCGCACTGCCTCCGGGATCGGCCCACACATGGACACACATCGTCTGACTGCACTCATGACTGCCGCTGTCGAAGAGAGAGATCGCACGCCGGGAGGCACGCGCCGAGAGCGAGCGCGGCTGCGACACACAACGGGGGACAAGCCTCCACCCTAAGGACCTTCGCCCCTAAAAATCGTGAACGCTGCGGGAGAGCTCGGTTGGGCTGTCCCGAAAAAGAGGGGAAGTCTTAGAAAGCACCTGCCATCATCGAATTTGGCGCACTGTCACCCCAAAAAACTTCGCGTTTACAATGCATTGAGCCGAGATAACAGCTACACGGCGTCACAAGTTTCTTTTCGAAACCTTCAGGGTGACTCAGGCTTCGGCAGCCAGTTATGACAATACATTTTTTCTGGAGCTCGAAAAACTACAAAACTCTCGCACTCCAGCTATGACATACCATCCCCTGTAAGTGCCCTTTAAGCAAACTGGGTGCTGCTATTTTGATTTTAAGAGCTTTTGACTTACTCGGAAGATTCCTAGCTTTGTTCAGTTAATCAGGAAGTACTACGTTAATTTCCGAAGCTTACATTGCAACATCGGTCTCGCTTTGCTCCGGTTTAATAATCAAGATTGTGGTTCGGTCAATGAAAGGTCGCTATCTGCTGCAGCCACTGTCGGGAGCACGGCTCAGGGTACGGAGCTGAGGGGAGGAACAGGGAAATGAAATAATGGAAAGGAGAGTGCGTTCCATCCAATTATAATAAATCCCATTCATTTCAACTTGCAGGCACATTACTGAAACCAAGGCAGGGGAGTTCATTTGTAGCTGTCAACTACGGCGCATCTTCGACGTTGATTGATACACTAAGCTTCATGACTGGTTAACTGATCGGCATAATTTGTTTATTTTTCATATGTGTATGCGCCCTCAAACTCAAAAGGTGCCACAGGTGGGAGCAGTTAAAGAAAATTATACAAGAATTGCAAAACGATATGGTTAATGCCATATATCTACACAATTTAGGAAGCGAATTATGGATGTAATAAATAGAACACAATTCTAAGAAGCATATGCTGAAAATATTTAATGTATGTAATATATTTAATGTATTCATTGTTTTCACATCACATTTCAACTTGTATGTATTTCAATATGTGTTAAATGGTGCTGATCATAGTGCATTCTGTATTTATAGCTGAGGAACAGCTGTGTTTGCATCTTTATCCTATAATTCTCCAATCGCTGTAGAATTCCTCGTTTATTTATTATTTGTATGTATATTACTGCATGTTCTGTACACTGTCCTGCTGTACCTGCCCGATGTGCATCACGAAGAGTGGACCAAGTCAGGAGACACACGCTCCTTTTGCCCTCTTCGTGGGCATATTGTGAAAATGCCCAAATAAATGAAATGAAATGAAATGTCATCGAAAATATCTCTAATGCCGATCATTGCGCCACTATAAACCCATGGATGGCCTTCACAAAAGCAGTTATCAGATGAGTACGTCCTACCTGCACCGGCGATAACCGGAACGCACAGTAGCAGAGCGGCCAGGCAGAGGCAAAGGCCGCCGGGTGAAGTCAGTGTCCGGCTGCTGGCAATGACGCTCGGGGTCATCGCTCCCCTTGACCGCTCCTGCGAGACGAGAAAGGAAAAAAAAAAAGAAAGTTGAGGCGAGTATCCGTGGCTTCAGAAGTGCCGCATTCTCTTCACATCCGCCCATTCCTTTGGGGTGTAAGCGCGCACTTCCATGCCTTCTAACGACGACGGATGATGTGTAGCCAGACCTGGACGTATACGTAACGCGTTAGAAGTAACATGGATTGCTTGCGGTCAGTTACATTTTTGAAGTAATTTTCTTGACGTTTCATTACCTTGAAGATCACTCTTCACTTTTCTTGACGATCATTACAACGCAATTACTTTTTACTGTGTGTCCAAAGTCCATACAAAACCCAACTAAACTCCACATAAAGACCAGAAAAAGGCTATGTGCTAGTATAATTTCCGATACTTAAGATAGCACGTTCGCCTTCAATTTTTTTTTTGTGCTAGTCGTTTACAAAATTACGTGCATGTTTATACGTCATATTATCGTGTCAAATATTAAGCTCCGCCTACAAGTTGGACACGGTAGTGCGCGCCAACAAAATAATCTTGGGCAGAAATTTGAGGTACGTACGTGCAGGCACTCATTTTAGATGCGAAGCAGCTTATGGTCGAGCCTGTTCTGTCCCTGCGCCGTCCACACCACCCTGCGCATGCGCAACAGCTGGCCAAAGCTGGCAAAGAATGAGAGCGCACCCTCGCCCGCGAGAGACAACACTATAACGCAGGCAGCATAGCTCCCCCTTTTTTTTCCTCTAGGAATCCTCTACTTAACAGAGCGGCGCCCGCGTCCCGCGTCCCACACCCCCACAGCGCATGCGCGTCCCCTCACCCTCTCTCTCCTCTCCTACGCTCCCCTTTCTCTCTAGGAATCCTCTACTCTACGGAGCGGCGGTACGACAGCTCCATACTCCGCTGGGGGCGCCACGGTAGTTCCGCGATATGAAAATGACGGAGCGCGCGCGCTCCTTATTCTCTCTTGAGTTTGAACGTAGCGCACGCAGGACACGGACAAAAGGAAGACACACTTGACACACCACAAAAAGGAAGACACACTTGACACACCGCAGCCCTGTGGTGTGTCAAGTGCGTCTTCCTTTTGTCCGTGTTCTGCGTGCGCTACCGTAAAATTCAAGATGCTCTACCAACAAGCCCACATTGCCATCCTCATCGACTTATTCTCTCTCCTGTGCAGCGCCGCGATGAGAGCTCGGGCCGCTGCCGCGAAAAACTACACCATCTCCTCGCTGCTTCGCATCCACACAGGGTTCTCATTAGCGGGACATGGTGTAATTTTTTCCGACACGATTCCCCGTGTACTCACTACTTAATCCACGCTATATGTGTACGTATGTGCTACCGTGATAAATAAAGGTCGTGTTTAGACTATCGTGGAAAGTACTCGGTTACCCCAAACAAATTTTTCGATTACATTGCTGAGGCTGCGATTGTAACCGAAGTCGTCAACTTTTTAGAGTGAACAGTAATCGTAACCGGTTGCCTTTTTTCCCAGCAACATGCACAAGTCCGTCTGCAGCGACATACACACTACGGGTCACTGCAGAAAGGAGCTACTGCTCTATCCGTAGTTGGCGTTGAGTACGGATTGAAGAACCGTTAGCCGACCCACATAAAAAAAATTGCACAACCTGTTGGGTTGAGGTTGAATGAAGACATGTTGCGTTTCTTAAGTCCTTCTGATACCCGCCTTGGTAGCTTATATGGTTCTATTCCAAGACAAGCCAGCCGCACTTGAGCGGTGTAAAGATGCAGGATCCGTATGTTTTGATATAGGCGCACTTTGAACACGCGTATTTTGGAGTATTAAATGTCGGGCGACTTCACATTTTAAGTCGGCCGACATTGGTTCTTCCAAGCCCTGTCAAGTTGTTTCTTTCAATGCTGTCTCGGCCGTAACAGCTGCCTTGTAAAGTTCTGGTTATAGTTAAAGATCTTCTCATGGAAAACTCGCGGCCCAGTCCAACTATTGCGTTTCGAATGTTATGTCATGCTCGAAGCAAGTGTCAGATGGGGAATGGATATTCACAATTTCCTAGAAATATTTATTTGGGCAAACTACATGGCGCAGCGCTGCATGCAGATTTCCAGTCAAGATGCTTTCACGTAGAAGCAAAATTCGTCTTTGATACATTAAAATAAAGATCCATAAGCCGCTAAACTTACTCGTCTATATCAGCCACAACGGAAGATGAGCAATGGCAATTTCGAAGGCCCCAAAACATAATCCGTTCCTCCGAAGGGTCGGAATAACAAATGATCGAACGTGGGGAGGCGGGCTCTACGAAAGATATCGAAAAGGAAAGACTATTGTTAGACATCTACGAACCACACATAGGATATACAGGACAAAACGTCGATGCGAGTGTGGGACATGCGATGTCACCCTCCCCTCTGCCGGCGTTTCGTCGGAATTCCGTGGAAAAAGTCATTACTGTCGGCGCGCATACCGATAATTGTATCGGGAATCGATGAACCGCGTGGTGCATGATGGTCCTTCATCGAAGAACCCTCAGCGAGAAGTTTTGTGCTATCCCGGCGACGAACTTACTTCCTCGGTCACTGCCTGCAGGGACATTCGTGAACGCTCCGACAGTTCGAGAAATGCCTCCCTCACCCACTCGTCGAGGTCGACAAGTATAGGCACTGTTCCAAACTTTTTTATAAGAATGTCTACTGGACCCATTTCCTGTCCTCAGCGTCGTATTATGTAGTAGTAGCACTACTACATAACACACACAGTACTAGTAGTAGTAGTAGTAGTAGTAGTAGTAGTAGTAGTAGTAGTAGTAGTAGTAGTAGTAGTAGTAGTAGTAGTAGTAGTAGTTGTTGTTGTTGTTGTTGTTGTGCCGGCGTTCCTTACGCACACATTCCTCACATGTATATAATAGAATCATCATCACACTTTTGCCTATCCTCTTCGTCGCTTAGATTTGGCACGATCATCATCGCACATGTGTTGTGCTGGCTCCGTGCTGAGCTCCCGGACTGAGACGTCCCAACTGAGACGTCATACGTGGCTGAGGCGCTCCTGGGTGGAACTGTAGTACTACTAGCAATACGTCTTGTTGTTTTTGTTGTATTTCGCAGGACACTCAGTGGTCCATTAAACGAGCCGGCAAGACACGTGATCTCTCTCTGACCAATCTAACTATCAAGTGAAAATGCACAGGCTTCAAATTTTGCGGCAGATTCATCTCGCGTACCATATTTACACCTTAGACTTTCTACCATAGAAAGAAAGAAAGAAAGAAGGAAAGAACGTTGTATGAAAACAAGGTTTGTTTGTTCCCCGTACTGGGGTTCGAAACAGGGTACCGACGTTGCTAAGCCAAGCATCTCGCGAGATGAGAGCATATGTGGACCATATGAATGGCTTGGATCACCTGCCAAAGATATAAGGAAAGCGGAAGAGAAAGAACGCACGTGTTTCCTTGGTTTGGGGACAAGCGACACAGGTACAAGCGACACGCATATTCTGGGGAACATGCGTTTCCCTTGTCCCTTTGCAAGGGCCACAGCTTCGCTGTCCAATAGGCTTCACTGCGCCGAACTAGCGTTAACGTTTTTGGGAGCGAAGTTGTTAGTCAAATCATAAAAATGGCGACGTCGGAAAAAGCTATCATCATCGTTAGTTACGGTACCCAAGAGTGCGCGTGCACTTATGTGCAATGCCCAATAGGCGGCGTTCGCAGGCGCACTTCTTATCCAGCGCTCATGCCCTCAGCCCAATTCCACATTAGCAAAGCCCTACCATAAACCGACCGTGGGGTCTGCTGTTATCTATAATGCTGACCAGTACGCTGACGTTTTATGGGCGCCATGCCAGAAGTACTAAACCGCACAATTAGAACGCATACAGAACCTGGTATCGACATTCATGATTGATTACTGGGGTTTAAAGTGCCAAAACTACGATTTGGGAAGTGCTATGCTGGGAAGTTGAACGAGCTAATAATTGCCGGGAAACCAACAGCACGATTTATGAGAGGTTGATTGATTTGATTGATTTGTGCGGTTTAACGTCCTAAAACCAGCTCTGACTATGACAGACGTCGTAGTGGACGGCTGTCAAGATTTCGACCACATGCTGTTCTTTGATGTGCCCTGAAAATGCGCGTCGCTAGACTTCTAGTATCAAATTCAACTGCATAAACGAATAAGTATATCTAACGCTCCCATCTTCTACAAAATTTATTTATTTATTTATTTATTTATTTATTTATTTATTTATTTATTTATTTATTTATTTATTTATCCATTCATTTTCAGACATCAATGGTTTAAAAAGCAAGCCAAGAACTCTGTTGCTTCTTGCACCATGCACATCCCCGCGTCAGCATGCGTCCGAATGAAATTCGCATTTACGCCCGCTGGGCGTTTCACTTGCGAAGGTGTAGTCATCAACCACGCGATGCTATCTTTTCACCATTTGCTGTCCGAGCAAATTAATTATCCATTACTCAGTCGACTTTTATTGTCACGTTCGGCCGTCATACATAAAGACAAAGAACAGCAACAGGCCTACACTCTCGAACTGATGCTCGAATAATGTAAACTTTCCACTTTCTATTATTTTTAATTGTTTTTCAACGTAATCAAATCGCGATCACACGACGTGAGTGGCATCAAAAAATGAAAGTGGCCAGAGGAGCGAGAGCACTGCCAGCATTTGCGTGCTGACTTCCGAGCAAGAGGAGAGATGTCGCTGCTGTATTCCCTGCCATACCAAAAATTTTTGCCAGCTCCGCACTGGAGAAAACAACGGAGCTACCGGCGTTCCCTCCTCATTTCCTTCTCATTCTCACCCTCACTTCTATTCTCGATCCCTTGCTATACTATATTGTATGTGCCACTGCTACGCTTCATCCTCTCCCTCCCCCCCTCCTCACTTCCCTTTCCCACATCCTTGCTATACTTTGCAAGGCTACGCTATGCTTTCTTTCTCTATCGCTTTCTTTCTCTCGCTATTTCTCTTTTGTCTAGTTTCTCTACACAGTGATACATGACAATTCGAAGGACAAGAAAGAAAGAAAGAAAGAAAGAAAGAAAGAAAGAAAGAAAGAAAGAAAGAAAGAAAGAAAGAAAGAAAGAAAGAAAGTCTCGGGTTGCGCAGAATGGGAAAGCGAACCTGCGCTAGCGCCGGGCACGCTAATCACACTAATCACACACACTAATCACACTAATCACACCAGTACTACATGGTAGTGGTAGTCATAACGATAGTGCTTAGCGATAGTGTTAGTGAACTTCACACCCCAGTTCCGCTGTCTACTCAAATTTAGCAGACGTGGAGCTTGCTTTAGTTTCCCTCCTTTTTGTTTTCGGACTACTTTCAGCAGGTGTTGCAGCGCCCCTTTAAGAAGTCGTGCCTCTGACGTCGCGTCAAAGCTATCAGCATGCGGAATGGTTCGCCGGTCGTTTCTTGATTTTCAAGGGAAACACACTTTACCAAACATTGCCGTTTCGCCGCTCACCTGCCTGTGAATTCGTTCTCGATCGGCACGTTTATCCCTCTCCATAAAGAGAGCAACGAAGCGCGTCTGACTAACACGCGGCGCCTGTAACATATATCGCGCGAAGACTGAGGTGCACATACAGACTGTGAATAAGGTATGCATACCGTTGTAGGCGTCTTCGGTGGAACACAAAAAAAGAGGCGGCGAAACTCTCAGCCCGCGGGTTTGGTATCGAAAGCAGTGGGAAGCGCGCAAGAGGCAACAGCCGCGAAGCGAATGGGCTGTTCGGCTGAGAAGCGACGCTACAAAAAGGGATCAAAAGCACTCGAGCGCATGTTTATTCGACAGCTGCCGAGATGCCCGCCTCCACCCACCCACGCGGTGGTTGTCTCCGGTCTTAGCTCGTCATTCTTGCTTTTTGGGTTTCAGCGAAAGATATACCGTATCCGTCTGGTGTACGTCGACCAGCATATGCTCCTGTAAACGTGGAATTATAGGAGTGCAATTGATGTCGTTGTTGTTGCAGCGGCTGTTCTTGTTGTTGTCGTTGTCGTCGTCGTCGTCGTCGTCGTCGTTGTTGTTGTTGTTGTTGTTGTTGTTGTTGTTGTTGTTGTTGTTGTTGTTGTTGTTGTTGTTGTTGTTGTTGTTGTTGCGTCATGAAGACGCTGACTACCCGTGGTGACGCCGTGAGTGCACAGCCGCAACGGCGCTCGTGGTAGTTGTAGCAATCCTCGTCATTGCTGTTTATGTGTCATCAAGTCGCTGGCTACTAATCCTGGAGACGCCATGCGTTTGTAGTAGCAGTACCAAATGAAGAAGATAACGTAAAACGCACGGAAATTAGGAGAGGACGGCCTACAGAGCGAATCTCTTGCCTGCTACTCCTCACCGATGAAAGGGGAAGATGGAAGGACAGAGGCAGATGGAGGTATGGTACCATAGCAGTGGTATAATACGATGAGTTTGTGCACACACGTTGTCCCGTACGCGACCGTTCTCTAGGCGCAGGAGTCTCCAGACTGCATACCGTTAACTACAACAGCAAATTTACATTGAATAGTCAATCAGTTCTCACTCCAGCGCACAGAAATAAAAACTTGTATTCTCCTGGCGAACGAGCATATGCTTCTAAACCACACTAAAGCGTGCGTATAGGAAACTAAGGTAAGAACGCTTCAGCAACTTTAAAGGCTGCAAAGAGGCGGTGCTCTCCTGCATTCTCGGTGATCAGGAAATGCGCTCAAGCGCTCGCCTCGCAATCGACGCGTCGGTCTGCTAATTCTGTTCTACTTAATGTGGGATTGAATAGAATCCTCGGGCTATTCCTTTATCCTAGTGGATTAGCACAGCTTCCGACAGCTCCTCTCTGTCTAACATCAGTTCGCTGTGAGTATAGTGAGAGGAGTCTGTTGTTTTCGAATGCGTCAAGTCAATTCAGGATTAAGGGGGTGGGGACATGAAGGTCATTACTCAGATGCTCGACCCGACACATCACATCTTACATTGCTTCGTACTCGATTCTATAACGAACACATTTAACTTTGGCGACTCGTCTTCCCATCAAAAACGTGCCCCATCGAATCGAGTAAACACGGTATTCCTCTTAGACCCTGCACTGTGGTACACATGGAAGAAGACAGGGCCGACACCTAAAAAGAAAGGAAGCAATACGCCCTCGCAAAGGCGTGTAAGCATTGCCAGAAAAAAAAAAAGCAAGGAAACACGTGCGCGGATATCTCCGAGGAAAGCCCGGGGGGTTTGAGAGCAATGTCAGAAAAGTGTGCACATTGGACGCCTTTGTAAGTTATTCAAAAGCAAAGGCACAACGGTTCGTGCAACAATGCAGCAACCAGCGGCTCTGGCATCAGCCGGATCAAAACGGAGAACAAAAGAGGCTTAAGGACGCGCGGACGGATAGAAGCGAGGAAGCGACAAAAACTGCAAACAAGTCTCAAGAGACAAGCGCGTTCAACGCATAACTTAAGATAAATGTCAAGACATGTAAAAGAGCAAAGTACGCAGACTGAATGAATTACAAATACACACGAAGATAGAGTGAACCTTCTCTTTCACCCCCCCCCCATCCCCCTCCTTTTCCTTCGTCGCGCAAAATGCTGGTGCTAAGCAATAGCAGCGTTTCATCAGTCGGCGCTTCTGCCAGTGCCACAAAGCACTCATTAACTATTTACAAAGAAGAAGAAAAGGCGCGACCGCAGCTGATAGCCATTTATATGGAGAGCTAACATAACCAAACCAAACCAGCCGTTTCGTTACTGCTGCTTGAAGTGGGCATTTTCTTGCCTGTGGCTCTTTGGTGAAACTTGGGAAATGCAAACCATAAAAAAGTTGGGCCGGCACCACGAAGCGATCAGCGAGGAGTTTGCCTATACCGAACTATTTGGCATTCAGCCAAGTGTTACGAGTAAGATGAACCTCTGTGTGCAAAAGCAGTACAAGCACCATCAACCACAACTGCTGATGCGATAGGTAAATCTTACAATGTGTAAATCGTGCGAGGAGCCGTCGTGTATTGACGGTAACGTGCTAGCTTGACGCCTTGGTGTCCCAGGTTCGACTCGGCATTTCAACAAGTTACAACGAAAGGCGTGTCCTTATCTTGTTTAACCAACGCAAAGTGTGTTCCCAGGAAAATTTCGAAGTCTTGTCTTGGTTGGTCTTTCATTAACATTAGCTTAAATGGCAACACTTAATCACCGACGGCGCACACCCGCGTACAGCACAGCGGGTGTAGGCCACACGGGATTGCATTGTCGTTACTCGGGACGTACGTTACGGTTATATCATTTCAGTAATGCCTAATTCGATCATCCATGTTCGCCATACATTTATACCTTAATACCCCAATCTTTGCATGTACCAAGTGGACCAGACGACCAGGAGAGCGACGAGATCATAGGGGTTAGACGGATAGATACGGGAAAAGTGTTCCTCACGTTCTTCAAGGAATCCCTTGCATTTAATATAGATAATCATGCACGTGAAAGACACCGCCATGCTGTGGCAGTGTCTTTCACGCTTCGCTCGCGTGACCTGCAGTGAATGGTTAAGTAATAAGGGTGCACGGATACTACCTGATGAGATCTAAAATCTGTACCAGGATGTTCACATATCACGGCAAGGGGCACAGAAGCGATAAGTTCACTTTTACGAGGTGCGAACAGCGTTAAGATAACAACACTGCGATAATCGTCGACAGCGAGCATCGGCGAAGAACTGGCGCGTGACATAGAAGACGACGTGAGTCGTACTGTTAAAAACTAAAAGCGGGTCAAAGCCCGACGGCGAAATAGTGAAAAGAAATGAAAAGTAGTGCTAGAATGCAAAACGCGCGGCGGTAAAGAAAACCGGCGTGCAGAAGAGAGGAGCAGAAGGAGGAGAGGTTATGTTGCAGGAACAGCGGGAGGGCGTCCGGCTGCCTTTGACGACGACGTTCTCCATCCCTGTTCCCCCTCCGTCGTAATCGAGTTCTGACTGCAAGGTCAAGTTCGTCGTCCACCAACCAGTCCGCATCTTTCTGCTGTTGCTCGCTGTCGGCGCACATCCTCCGCCTCGCCTCTTTCACGACGTACGTTTTCCAGCAGTACCCTTCCCCTACCTCTTCCTGCCTCTCTCCCCTTCTTCAGGTGTCCTTAAGCGCACGAGCGGAAAGGGAATGAGCCGCTCTCCTGAAGCCATTCCAGCGAGAAGAACATCCCAACCTTGCGTGCTGTGGCCGGAGATGTGAACAACCCGTCTCGGGGAGAGCGAGGTAGACTGAGAGAGTTGATGACGTAAGCTGGAAACCTTCTCGCCAGCTTCATTTCATGCTGGCCGCCCTTCCGCTGCCGAAAATGCGATGCTGGAGGACCTCGGACCCGCGTACCGGTTTGCCGGGCGTGTTTTCCTTTTTCACGAAACGCGCTCTCGTCTCAGGTCGGGCCCCCCTTGTCTCGGCAGGGAGTGTCGTGATTCGACTGAAGTCGACTGCGCACCATCACACGAGGTGCGCTGGGACTTCAACGGAAGCGGTCCCACCCGCTCCTTTCGTTTTCTTTTTTTTTTTTTCAGTCTGAGGATCGGAAGCTGTTTTGGAAAGGCGTAATTTATCGCGTGACATTCACCTGCTGGCGCTGACAACGCGCCCAACTTTTGCTTCTCTTAACCATGGCCTAAAAAAGAGAGCGTCCCGAATGGAAGGATTCGCCTAGATGGCACCCTCTTTGTGCCTGGAGAGGGGGAGCGCGAGCGAAAAAGCAAAAATGCGGCTAACCGTTTATTAAACGTGTGTCATGTAACACGCGCAAAAGTATCCTGTTACAGGAATGAAAAAAAAAAAGAAATTATTTTATTAAAATGCGAATGTTATTGAAGATGTCACAACGCGGCTAGGTGCACGTCAAGTCTGCACGCTATTCGGAGTCTGAGGGAGCTACAGGTGGGGTTGAGCAGACTTCCTTCTGTAAATCAATAAAGCCACCATGGATCTGTCCTTGTGGTCCTCCCTTCAAGAAAAGAATGATATGATAGACGTACGCAAGAAAAAAAAAAAAAAGCTCATCAGATGAACATTTGAGCAGCGAGTTACAGCACAAAAATACCTCGACGACATCGAGAGACACGCTGGACACAAAGCGCTGTGCGCGGGTATTTCATGTGTACGGCGTCGTTGTACTACGGTTCCTTGTTTCAACAGCAAACTCACATTTGACGTCTCGTGTAACCGACAAGACCGCGTTACAGCCATAGGCAATCGGGTTATACGCTTGCCTGAACCGTTCCTGACAACCGTTACTACTCAGGAAGGAGTTAAGCACGGAAAGTGCCGAGCATTCTTACCCTCACGGCACACTCGGAGAAGCGAGCTTTCCTTCTCACATTCTTGAACGGTGCATCTTCCAGGAGCAAGGTCCTCATTTCGACGATGGCGGTTTCTCGCACTCTTTCCCCAAAGCACTCAGAAGCGACGTTGTTCGCGATCCGTCCGTGATAACGGCACCGACACCATCACCGCCACAGTGCACCAGTACAATCACCCTCAAGTCTTCACACCACACCCGCCAACGCACTCGTTGAATCCCACCCACTGCCGAGCTTGTTCTTCAGAGAGCTGACGGAGCCCGAGTCAGTGGGGTTTAGATCAGATGACCGGAAGAACACGACAGCCGGAGCAGACGATGGACGTGTAGCAGACGACGAATCGACGGTGTGGGGTGCACGGGATCGATCCTGCCGGCTCGAAGTTGGATCGTCACAAGAGTCAGCAAGTCACGCAAAGAGTTGAAGCCCACAGCAGGGCACCCGAGCCGAAGTCGCGTGCGCTGTTCTTTCTTTTTTCAAAAGCGACCGCAGCGAACACGGGATCCCGACACGGCTAGCGAGCGAGACGGCAGCCAGCCGTCCGAAAATTTCGGCAGGATCCGAGTGGATTCGCCGGTCCGGAGCTTCTCTTTCTCTTTCGCACGCTTCCCCCTCACGCCACGCGGCCACCGCCATGCGACTCGCTCGGTTCTTCTTTCCCTTTCATCCCTCTCTCTCTCTGTAAGAGCCCTTCCCTCACCCTCGAACTCGCGAAGCCCGAGTTCAACGACGAAAGAGGGCGAGTGGATGGGTTCGACCCGTCAGGTGCTGCCATCTCGTGCTGGGAGTTTGCCGCGATACTCTACGCTGGGCACGAGCTTCCATCTTCATCCCGTCACTCGCGGGATGACACGCCGCCTTGCTAACAGTAAAAAAGAGCGCAGCATACAGAAGTCCTTTGTGCTGTAAGAAAAAAAAGAAATGCTAACAGAACTATAGTAGTTACAGGTCTAGGTGAAAGGCGCCTTGCGTTAAAAACGATAGGTGTAACGCTACGAGGCAAACAAAAAACAAACAAAAAATACCGAGCGGAATGGACCAGGCAACAGACAGGAGTAGCTGATATCTTTATATCAATTAAAAGAAAAAAAAGTGGACCTGGGCAGGACACGTCATGCGGAGGACAGATAACAGATAGGCAATAAGTACAACAGAATGAATATAGAGAGAAGGGTGACGCAAGAGGCAGGCAAAAGATTAGATGCAGCGACGAAATTATGAAATTCGCGGGCATAAAGTCGGACCAACTCGCTTAGGATGGGGCCATTTGAATATCGTTGGGAGAGGCCTTCGTCCTGCGGTGGACGAAAGATATGATGATGATTATTATTTTTATTATTATTTAAAAAAAAAGGTAAGGAAAGAGAGTAAAGCCTGACGCTCGACTGAAAGGATGAAATAAGCGCGAAAGTAAGAAATTGGCTACCTGTCGCCGCACCTTTTCAAAAGGAAGGACAACAGAAAAATTTCCCCGATTACTGTGGCAATTCTGGCAATATGGATAAATTATCCCGAGTTTATCAGTTTTCATACAACAGGATCTGGAATATTTAAACTTACAAGCGTACTCGAACATTCTGCATCCTTGACAAATCAATATATCTTAAACAATCAGGCACGCAACTGAGCTGTAGAGTACAGTTCAGGGAAAACTTGATCAATCGATGAATAACATGGATGAACCGTTCGTTACGACTTAAACGACTGATTCGTGGCCAGAATGACGACAATCTGAGAGGTCGTCAGGATCATTTATGAAAGCAATGACAGTAACTTTGACGAGACGACAGAATTTCGCGAAAGCCACAACCATGACGCTATGATGATTTCACATATTTTAATCAGCGATCTGATAACGCCCTTTTCATGCATGCTCTGGCTGTAACCCATGTGATAGCAATGACCCGATAACATTGTGTCTTCACGTGATCGATCCTCCATGAGTAGTCAAAATCCTTTCCGTTATATCCAATTTGCCATTCGCGACTCCACAGGTCTCGTCCTCGTATCTCTTCGTGCTGAGTTCTGTCCCCAGGAATCAATGCCGACTTGCCACATAGCTAACAACGGTCGAGGAGCTCAAGCTCTTGCAGTGACGGCAGACTTACTCGCCTCACTTGGGCCTGCAGTCAGCCATAAATGTGTATCGTAATGTGAAAAAGGTACTCACTGGAAACAACTCGTTCTGCTTTGCCTCTTTGAGCTTTCCTATGGCACTTTTTCATGTCACCCGCATTATTGAAGTTGACGCGGCTGGCAATAATGGTAGAGCATATTTCCTTCCTCCAAGTGCTCTATGTAACTGCGAAAAAATAATAAATAAAGAAAAAAACGAGGCTCAACGTCCTGCTGACTTTTACTTGCTTCGTTCACATGAAGCAATAACCCGCCACTTCATGGAACTTGACTTTGATGTCGGAAGAGGTTTTTCTTTTCTTTCTTTTTTCTGACACGTGTGCAACGGCTCATAGTTTTCCCATTTGTGTTGTCTCTTGTTTTCCTTTTCCTTGTTTTCCTTTTTTTTTCGCTTGTCGGTCGATTCGTTGGTCCCGAGCGAAATGGCGCCACCCACTAGCTGCGGGTCCCAGCAAGGATCGAACGGCAAGAAAATGGACATAAAATATCTGAATGAATATTGAAGTAAAAAAAAAAGGAATACTGAAACAAGAGGCTCGAGATACATGAAAAGTGAAAGACAAGTGAAAAGCTCCATTCTAACAGCGGTTCTCCTTAACGTCAGCGTGAAGGGAAATTCAAAGGAGGAATTTCGCGTGGGAGGGTCTGCGTTTCAGACAGGAAATTAAATATCACATCGCGCGCAGTCTTCAAGGGAAGAGCGGGAGATTAGGACCTCGGGACACAGTGATACTGCTCTCCAGAAATTTCAGTGTTATTCAGTTGTTTACAACGCGGCGTTCTTAAACGCTCTGGAGGTCGCCTTTCGCAGACGGTGTGCATTTCATTGGCGTTCCCTAAATGTGGGTTGCGAAATGAAGGTGCGCTGAGCCGTGATCCCGTCGTGGGTTGCACAAGACGGCGCCTTATTTCGCTTTTCGAAGGATCGCTTCAAGCTAAAGTGCCGCTGGAAATGAACTGCACCAGGACCTGAGCTCTATAGGAATGATCCAGCTTATATTCAGATTCAGATGCTTTATTTTTCTTGAATTACACCAAAAAGGTACAGAAGCTAAAGGTATAGCAAAACCTGACAAAAGGCCTCTGTACCGCTTTTACAAAAATAGTAAACAACAAACACATAGTAAATTGTTCGCAGCCTACGAGCGTAGAGTCGCGAATAAATGGAAGGGGAGTAAGAAATTGCAAAACACGACAGATTTCGCGGGGGACAACTTCAGAGGACTATCTATCGCTTATTGTGTCGTTCGAGTAGCATGACAGAAGAATTAAACTCAGGCCTTTATTTGCAGGCTTTATTTATTATTTCATCGGACAATATAAACGCACCCAGAGTAAAATCAGACGACTTCATGATGCTCTTCGAAAATGGAATACGCAGCTTTAGAACAGGAAGATGAACATAGCATAAAATAAATGAGGGAAACCAAAACTAGAGTGATTTCTCAGGTGGCAATTAAAGTTGGAGGTAAAGAACCAAGGCAACAAGCAAGAGGACTCTCCCAAGCCACGAAATAATACCTCATAAGGAAGCGTGGAGATATGAAGGTGTCCTTAAGAGAAGAAAAGAAATGTTCTAAGGTGTCCAAGCTGACAAATAATAAGAACGAAAGTTATGCACAGGATTATGACGTCATATGGATGGAGGGAATCGTAAACAAAATGGTGGCAGCATCCAATCAGGTAAAGAAAATCTATATGCTAATACAAAAAATTAAAATGTAGGCAATTACACATTATTTATTTATTTATTTATTTATTTATTTATTTATTTATTTATTTATTTATTTATTTATTAGTTGCCCCGTAGGGCATTACAGCGGGGAGGTTGCTAACTATACAAAATACAAGAACGGATTATTGCAATGCGTGGTAAAAAGCATCATTTTCTGTTACGTATACAATGCGCGATGGCAAACTGTTCCAATCTCGAACAATTCCAACAAAAAAAAAAAAGAATATAGGAAAACGTCACCCCTACAAGAAAATTCACTGACCTTCAAAAAGTGGTCCAGTCGCTTAGATATCACACTGTTACTAGAAATTCATGCACCGTAGTGGAGACAACAGGAGGCTTCTATTTTCAGTTGTCAAGTTCCTTGAGAAGTCCCCCATTTTTAGTGAAATCAAAGTCGGACAGTACGCTGAAGCGACTTACGCAAGTATCGATGATGGTCTCCGGTAGCTTTTGTGAGCGGAGAAAATTGAGAAACAGTCGACTTGACCAAGAATGAAATGGATTTCGCGCCTGAAAGGCTGTGTCGCTATATACACATCTTATCACTTCAAACGAACCATTGAGCTGAGAAGACGTGCACAGTATACGAATTTTTAATTCTAAAGTAAAATGAAACACGTGTGATTCCTCTTATGCTTTCATTACTCTCGTGTAAACTGTGCCTAAATAGGTGTCACTGACGGGGAGACAAGATCAAAATAATTCTCCACTAACTTCGCTCGTTTTCATTTTTTTTTTTTCGTGCCACATTTATCCATCGAGTGTGTGCCACTTCAGTTCCCTGATTCTTCATGCAAATATGGGACGCCACACATGTTCACACTTCAATGTTTCCTGAAGTATAGGGGTAGCCTGAGTGCAGGGGAGAAATTTGAGCAGCGTGCGCCGGGCCTCTCAAGTATGCAAATAACCGCGTGCGCTCCAGTACATGGTCGAGAGCGCAAGCTCATCTCCGGAGCTGTCGTGCAGCCTGTCTAGCCCCTAAGATGCATATATAGTCGGGACCTTCAAAAAGTACGTTAGCAATTTCAGCCTAGATATTAAGTTTCTCCCGTTTGCCTCCTTGAAAGTTTGCTTGGTTGACTGGTACGGGCAATAAAACACGAACCCGAACTGCTAGTTCGAGAGCGTAATTCAAGACCCTACCTTGTTCTGGGCATTACCGCTTTTGTGGGATATTTTAGATACGCTGCGCACCGTTCCCTTCTTTTTTTGGTTGTCGTCAAATTAACGTGAATACTAAACCTCGTTTAAGTTCATTTCTGACAACACGTGAGACGTCCTGAGAAAAAAGCAACGGAAATAATGAAGAATTAGTTGGGCTCAGCTCAGTACATCTGCGTCAGGAGTCATTCTCTTGCCCAAGTATTCAAAACTCAGATATCTTTCGAACATAGCAAAACCATTGAGTCATATGCCGTGCGTTATGTTTCCAACGATAATAGGAATTGTGAGGTATACGAAAATAACGTACCAGAAACAATAGATAAGTATTTACGAGCAACGCTTGGCGACACTGATGTCGCCAAGTTAAAACAAAAGAGACGTACAGATGACGATACTGCAAACTACGCGAGTACCCTTTTACTATCGTCATTTCCATGACGGAAATGACGTGTTTCAACAATTATTGGTGGACCCCGGCACAAAGCAGTTTCAGGTGAACAGGTACTTCAGAGACGCGGCCGTAAGAATCGCGACAATGCGGTATGCCTCGTACGAAGAGCAAGCTATTACAGAAGCAAAGCTTTGAGTTTCTGCTTCGCATTGCAGGCAGCAAGAACAAGCCTGGGGAAAAGGTTGGGAAGGGGAAGTTGAGTTCCGGTTGACGGCCGCGCCCCCTTTTTATTTTCTTTTTTTGAAACAGTAGAGCGGGCACGCATTTTAATGGAGTTGCTCGTCAACGTCGCTGCGTCCTCGGAGTCTTGCGGTAATAAGGCAACACCGTGACGTTTTCAGCCACATTCATCAGTCTAAAGCTTCCCCTCTACTTCTTCACCTCTATACTCCTCCACGTTTATTTTATCGTATTTATTCTTCCAGTTATTTTTTGTTCAGCACCACAGAAAACAAGAGTGAACGGTGTGCTGCAATCGCGAAGCCCACGGGGAAAAAAAAAGTAACCTAATCTCGCGACGATGTGGTTGGCCGCTTTGAGATTTTGTCTCTCGTTAATTCTTTCACAATAAGTTCACAGAGTGGTTGCCTGATGCAGTTTTGTATGTTGTTTCTTATACCTTCAAATACCGGGATGGGTTCCGGGTACGCACTTTCTGGATTCGGGTGGCATCGTCGCTTGCTGCAGCGACGTCTTTTCTTTTGGCACGGAAGGAAAGGCAGCGCAATAAACTTAGTAGAAGCGCATTGCGCAATTGCTCCGAATGCTGGTTGAAGTTGCAACTTTGTTTCAGAGGGACCTTCGTCCAGAACTTTCTGCACTGAGGCCACCATTTCTGGAATGAAGCCCGCATTCCTGCACGGTCATGGTGGCGTGCAGTGTGGCTGTGTTAAGAGAAGTCGACCAGATTATTCCGCAGGACTTACGCTTCCATAGTACCTTAAGACTGCAGTGGGCAAGTGCACGGGTGGATATTAGGGGTCGATTAACTTGGGGAAATTTTTCCACACCGAGGGGCTGGATTAGAGGGCATAACGCGAACGAAGCGTTGGAAGAAGGGGTGCAAGTGGAGCGGGGGTTCTGTTATTTTGGCGTTTAACGCGCACTTGACCTGACATAACTTAAATAAAAGTTTCTTCGTTACTGCTCCCAAATAAGTGAGTGTCCTTCTTTAGTGTAATAGCAATTAGCTCGCAAAATATTAATGCAAATATGATCATCGAATTCATGTAATAAAAGACAGTGCGACATGGTTCGTGACACCACCTCTTTCTTAGTTGCGATGAGACCTTCCCATTGACCGTGAAGCACACGTTAAACACGATTCAGGCAGGTATGCTGTGAACCCTAGATGTCTTTTTCCTTTCGTTTTCTTCTCTCTCTCTCACCGGGAGAGGCTGTGCATGCAAATGAAACGAACTCATTAATGCGCGAAGCTAAAGCGATCAGGCATCTCAAGGTTAATCGGACAGAAATTTTTAATCGACGCCCAGGCCTTATAGAATTACACGCGCCGGCCTTCGTTGGCCTCTCGAAACGCGGCACCCCAACTCGTTAATGAGGTACACGTGGAGGGCGCCTGCCTTTAATATCCTCGCTCGCGAAAGTGCGAGCTTTCATAATAGGTATTTCATTTTTCTTTTCCTTTAACTTAGACAACCTGGCTTTGAGAGCGAACGTTTAAGAACATTCGAGAGCGCAGTGTTTTATATGCGTGTATAGTAACACGTGTGGAGGCGAAAATTACTTCATAAAAGAAACGCGGCTGTCTTCTACATGTGTAGGGTAGGTAGTGCATGAAAAACGGTGAACTCCTAAAGTTTCGCGAGCCTGTTGAACTTTGTGCAGCGTTAACTTGCGATAAGACCTAGCGAATGTGAGTGCCTCGTTTAACTACAGATATTAGCTTCACTAATTTGTTAGAGCGTTGTTTTCCCGTAGACAGTACAATTGCATGACTTCAACCTAGCCGTATTGTTAACAATAATTGCTGAGTTTTCACGTGCCAAAATCAGCACGCCATGGTTACGTACGTCCCGGATCAGGACGGCAGTGTTACGTACGTGCTGATACCTTGCCTGGAATAGCTAAGACACATGCTGTAGTTCCTCAATCCTTTGTTGGGTATTAAATGGCAGCGTACGCTGCTACGCCTCAAGTTCGGTTTGTAAACATCATTGTAGCTACAGTAGCGCTGTAGAAGACTCCTTCCCAGCTACCCCACTGAATATATACGCAGGGCCCGCGATTTCATCGAAGCGACGTCACACGACCAGGAAGCGCGGAACCCTTGTCAACGAGATCCCGGATTCCCCCGTCTCCATCCTTCGTCGTCGCATAAGGGAAGCGTGGAGGATTTCCGACAGCTGCCAAGTTTCTCGCGGCGTGACGCGTTCGATGCGTTAGCGTCTACCCATCTTCAGGTCCCTCGCTCGCCCGACCATCCTGGGCCTCCTCGGCACTGCTTCATCACTGTAGCCCCCCTCCATGTTTCATCCCCTTAATTCCTTGTAACACACACACACACACACACACACACACACACACACACACACACACACACACACACACACACACACACACACACACACACACACGGCACAGACCAAAAGACGTTTCGGCTCAAATGAGAGGGAGCGAAGCGTCGTTTTTATGAATACAGTTTATTTTAAGTCTATGCGTGCTATGCGTTTGTTCTATTTTTTTTTTCGACCATACTTGTTAATACCCGACCTGACGGGATTCCATTAACTCTCTACTTTTAATTTCGTTCAGCCTGCATTACAACTTTAAGCAGAATATTTTTTTTTCTTTGTAAGACGATTCCACTTGCATCTATAGCGGCGACCGACATATATAAAATATAGCAACTCAGGAAACTGAAGACGTTCTATACTGCCTAAAGTGTATTTCTGAGAAAATAAGCGATATTTTGTCATCGGAATGTCATCGTAAAATTTGTGCGTGCCTTAAAAAGTATAAATAAGGTTAAATAAATTTAGGAGAAACCATAAAATAATTATATTTAATCTAAATCTGTTGTACTCCACGAACATGGTAAACTCTACGCGTTTCAAGATGATGTTCAAGCTAGCCGTTATTATACTATGCGCCGCACTGCACTTAACGTTATGAATGCGTTCTGCTATTTTGAACCTTTAGTCTTTAGTGTATTAGCATAGGAAGTACCGCATACTACTCGTAGCCACATGACCTCCTTTTGCATGGTTCGCTGTCCCCTGTCCCCTTATTCTATAATTAACATGGATTGATTGATTGTTATACAGGTATACGGAACGGCGTTGAACTTAAGGGATAATTTTAATGGGGCTCTACAACACTTTTGGAACATAACAAGAAAGCGCTGCCACTCGTTGGGAGAGGCTCTTGTGAGCACGTAAGCCAAATACTATGGAACTCACAAATATTATTGAGTATGATATAACGGCATATTACTAGCCGAAGATGTCTCGTGGGACGACCTTATCCTGAGTATAACCAGGGGTTAAGCGAAAAAAAAAAAAAAACTTCCAATAAAGGACCGGGAGCGACAAGCGGAACTTAAGATCGGAAGTGTGTGCCCTCATGTCACTTGTCTATGGCATCTGCATTGCGTTAAGAAAGACCGCGAGAGGTTCACAAGTAAAGCTTCGCTTTAAAGCATGCACAACTGCATATCTTCGAAAAAAAACAACAAAAAAACACGGTTCTCGAATAATGTCCCCAATGTATGTGCTCCGTGGAATATCTTTTGGCCCTACGTCCAAAGTAGGGGGTAACACTGCTGGAAGAACAAAACATTCAATGAAACATCGAATCACTCATGAGTTCCTCGGTTGTGGTTCACGGGTCTCGACACGCGGTATGAGTGCACAATACAAATTATTGTGTAGGAACAAGTGATCCTCTTATAATTAATGAAGAAATACACGGAAAGAACACAGAATATGCAATTAAACATAATAAAATAAAATATGATCGATGGGGACTCTTATATTGAACAGCGGTGCAGTCTAAGCCACTCCACTTTGTTTTCCTTGTGAGCTCGGCCCGAAATTCATTAAGGAGGTGTTAACGGCACCTACGTTCTTGGCCATGTAAGTAGCTGGAGCATTCAGTTAAAACGATACTCTTTTGTTTTTACTTTTTGATACACACCCCTCATGTAATTTCCCTTTCGAACACCTTGAGGTATCAATAATAAATGAAAAATAAATACTATTCCCGCTGAGAAATTCACGCAGTAGCGTGAAATAGGACCGAACTGATACACACGAACAGACTTGGATCAAACACGTGTTCCTATTTGCGCCAAGAACTGGGGAAGGTAATCACACTCATTGTTCGGTATAGCCCGATGGACGGTGTGCTATTATAATGTATACATACACGCTGGAACATCTCGTTTTTTGTATTAGCCCGGATAATTTCGCGAGTGTGGCTGGATCTTTTACTTAGGTGCTTCTCATTACTTACCCCTATTTCATTACCTTACTGGCAGCATGGTAAAGAAATAACGAATTTGCTTACCTTGCCTTGTTCAGGGGCAGACGGGAACGTTTTCTTGATCCATGCCAGTCGATGCGTGAAGAACGTCGTTGTAACGTTCCCTTGTTCCCTTGTTCCTGCTTGCCTCAGTAATTCTTTGTGAAAATAATCCAAACTAGAAGAGAAGCTCAGGGGAAGATGGATGCTTGAATCGATGAACAAATCGCAAGATACGATTTAAAACAGGGAATGTCGCGGGAGCCAACGTTTCGACAAGCGGACTTGTCCGCTTGTCGAAACGTTGGCTCCCGCGACATTCCCTGTTTTAAATCGTACCTTGCGATTTGTTCATCGATTTGTGAAAATAATGTCATTTGAAAGCCAAGGCCCGCACGGCCGGGCGACAGAGACATGATGCAAAAGACACGCTGCAAACAAAAGCCAATGTTGAAGACCTCAACATGCGTTGCGACTTCAATGATATTCCACTTATTGCGGTTAAAGCTCAGGCTCTAACCGAAACGTCGATCAATAAATGGAATATCATTGAAGAACTATGTCTCATACGTCTCACACTTATATTCATGCAGCAGCCGAAGCAGCAGGTACGGCACAGGGGACGAAAGTAGACAACATAAACGCCTTGTAACGCTTTCTAAATACGCGTAAAGGTTGTAGCTTGCGCAGGAACGCCTATGTGCCACCGCATACTATACCATTACATGGGGCAGAAGCGACACGCCCTTAGATCTTTTATTTTTCGAACCATCGGAAGCTACAACGTAGGAATCATGAGCGTAAATGCCCCAGAATGAAATTACAGTGAAAACCATACCTGGAAACAGTAAACTGGAACATCATTAAATAATTATGGAAATGAGCCTAAACGGCACCAGATAATGACCACATGGGAACACGTTCAGGTGAATTTAAAAGAAAATAGAACTCTTTCGCAATGCACACTTCTGGTGACAATCGAATGCGAAATACAAATGCTTTCGTGCACATTATCTCACGTAAGCGTTCAGATGCCCCCACGGTAGAAATTAATACCGAGTCTCCCCCGCTACAATATGCCTTGTAATTAATTAGGTCGCGCTTCTGGCGTACAAAACACCTGAATTTAATGTTTTATGTTATATTCACCCACTTCAGCACTCCGACTATAATTATAGCGAGATCGTATACATTTTCATTATATCTAAATAATGATCTCGCACGGGTGAATGAATTAAATTTTGATACGGAAGGAAACGAGATAGCAGCAGTAAGTGAATGACCTATAGAACAGCGATCTCCGAAAAAGGCTCAGCTTACGTACAATTTCATTTTGTTTCCTTTCTTTTATCATTGGTGGTCCTAGCTTCCAGAGAGCAAAGGCACGAGGCATTTCGAGCGAATGCCTTTCGTTCGGTGCGGAGCAATTTCCTAATGACCCGAACACATATTACGGCTGAGTTTTCCCAACTAAAGGAGGGAAAGCCCTCGAAAAGATGAGAAAAAAAAAAGCAAGCCATGCGGTTCGTAACAAGGTGGATCATTAGATCGACCTCGTAATAACCGCTTCCCTGCAAGCCGCGGAAGAAAGAGAAGTTTCAATTCAATCTAGCTAGTTGTAACTCGCTCACATAACCTTCGGCGCGCAACTGCAGGTCGCCGCTGGGCGAAGCAGGTTTTGCCGAAGTATTGTTGAACAAGAAGGCCAATTAGACAAGGAGAAAGAAAAGTTATAATTCCTGCACTTCTAGAAAAAAAAATGGAAGCTGAAAAGTAACTACGCACGTGGGACGATGCTGGTTTCCTGTAACAGTGCTGGCGAACGAATTCGAAGTTTCCGGTTCTGAAACTAGAAACTTAATATATATCGAACGCGGCTCTGCGTTCTTCGAAAGCTGAGCCGGACGGGTCGAAGCCAACGCCGTATCCTACGACCAGAGAGCTCAGCGCTATTACGCGAGTCGCCCGGTTGCTATACGGCAATCAGCGTAATTGGGGGGAAGCAATAAATCAGGCCAGTAACGAGAAGAAGATCGAGTTCCAATGGCTGTATAGCTGGGACTCCCATGAGGGCGCGCTGGCCAGCACCTTAGCATCTATCTCGGCATAAAAGTCGCCCGTGCCCTATGAGGGTGTCCTTTTTCTCCGTGATTTGGTTCTTCGTTGCTCCCTGGATTCCGCTGATAGCGCCTTTACACACTTGGAGAAGCAGAAAAGAGGACGAGAAGGTCGTGGTGGCTGCAGCGGAGCGAACACTTAATGAATGAATGAATGAATGAATGAATGAATGAATGAATGAATGAAGGAAGGAAGGAAGGAAGGAAGGAAGGAAGGAAGGAAGGAAGGAAGGAAGGAACGAAGGAACTTGTCTGTTGTTATTCAACGTTGAACTTGTCTTTATTACTATTCAATGTGAAGCGTGTGCACACAGATATCAATCCAAACCGATATGGCGCTAATGTGAACGAACGAACGAACGAACACGAACGAACGAAAGAACGAACGAACAATGAACACGAACGAACGAACGAACGAACGAACGAACGAACGAACGAACGAACGAACGAACGAACGAACGAACGAAAACGACCGACCGACCGATCGAACGAACATATGTTACTAGTTTTAAGATGGATCACTAGGTACGCAGTTTTCACTCGCCGTGGTGTCGCAGGGGAAGTTTCCCGAGAAACCTCTTTTCCGGCACCTCCGTGTTCCAGGACGGGGGCCTGGTAGTGTGTCAGACGCTTACCGCCTATTTTCGACATTTGCCACGCCTAGTGCTCTCTAAACCGTACTGCACTATCTCCCCTTGCCTGTGCTGCAGCACCGGCGTTTGCATATTTGATGCAACCCGCCGTTCCCTAAAGGCGCGCCGTCGTCCAATGAGGCTATCACGTGAGGCCAGCGTGGGATGGATAATAGAGATGCAGTATCGCTTCCAAACTGCTGCGTCTGCTGCTGTTCTTGGCTTCCTGTTGCTTGTGCATCTTCAGCTGCACCAACTGTGCAAAACGAAAAGCCCACCCAACGTGGGAGGCTTAATGAGGACAGAACGGCAAGCTGCCACTGTAATTTTTCATCGAGCTGTACATTTTTTCTTCTTTCCTTGTTTCTGCTTTTACTCAGCCGGTACGTTTATTACGGAGCGCCAGAGATCTCGGGCCCCTTTAAGAGATGCGGCGTCGGCCTCTTCAGCAAGGCACTAAGAGATCCTGAGTGGTTTAGCACGTTAACTAAATGAGCAGACATCTGGTCAGTTGAGTGCTCACCCGCAGCTTTGGTCGCTTCTCTCGAGCACTGGCTAGACAATAGAGATATCAAAAGCAAGAGGATGCTGAGTGCACTGCCATTTTTCGTGGGACTTTCCAGTTGCCGCATCTCGCCAGAAATTACGAAAACAGGGTTCTCGCTTCGTCGTGTTACCTGGAGCTCGTGATTAGCATAGGTTTGCATAAACATTGAGCCGGAGGTTCGGTTTGACAAATGCAGCACCGCTGAGTGTAGACGAAACAGAGCCTCATTCTTCGACACTGGGATAACCCACTAGAAAGCTCACATGCACACAAAGTATGATTGCACCACCGGATTCTTTTTGTCGTTTTCTCGGCGTCACATCCGATAACATTGTGCAAGGGTGACATACACTCATTCACGGTCAATAGTAAGTTGTGACAGGCGAGGTTAGACAATGGAACAACACGAGACGGCGCTTACTATAGCTCCATGGTTCGATATTTTGACATCAAGTAAGAAAAGGAAAAGAAAAGAAAAGAAACAGAGACAGGATGATGGAAACATGGAAACCAACCCCATCAGTATAGGCTGCGCCTTACTAAAAAGAGCGAAAGACGAGACGTCACTGATTTCTGTAGCGGAGGAGAGCGATTGATAGGATAGGATAGGATAGGATAGGATACGATACCTGCTCTAATGAGCACTGTAGAGGTTCTCCTGACGGTATGCTTAGCATGCTATTGCAAATGAATGTGAAGACTGAAACCACATATACACTGCGCGATAGACAGAGAACATAACCAATCATGCCACAGAACTAAAGAAACTGAATCGCTCATATGGAAGCAGTGTCATTAAGAAAGTTCTAAGGTAGTTTCTCTTACATGAAATGCCTAGTTCTTGTCCATGATCCAGTAATGTAGTCTTATCTCAAAAGTTGCCTTTGAGCTTCGAACTGGCTTTCAAGCTTTGAAATTGACGCCTGCAAGGTCTCACTAAGCAACGATGCAAAACGAGGCAGAGAATGGACGCTTGTTCTTGGATCTTACAAGGTAATCATTGCAGGACCCCCCCAAGAAAAAAAAGGAACATTGAGCTGCTCTCAAAACGAACCTAGTCTCTCTCTCTCAACGTAAAATTGTTCGATTCATGGTAAACTTTCTCGTACGTTAGCATTAGAAGATTTGCCACCCTATGATTTATTCCTGTGTGTGTTCCAGCATGTGACGGTGTTCCACCCTAATTGCCGCACAATGCACTAATGATAATTTTCAAGATACCTCCTGCTGCAGTGTTGTTGTCCTTCTTTTCTTTGTTTTTTTTTTTTTGTAACACGGAGTGGTCAACATAACGGTAGAAAACGTATTACTAGCAAAGAGAGAAGACGAAAAACGAGAAAAACTTGCAAAAATATATTGCAAATACTGCTTTCTCTTTTTTCGGTATTTAATGGCATGTCGGTTTATGCAAGTGCCGATGAATAGCACTTCTCCAAAAGTATTGCGGTTTGCAGTGAACATCTTCGATGTGGTCAATATAGGGAAGGCTGTGTGTCCCCCGCAGCCAAATCAAAACTAAAAAAAAAAAAAACTTAAAGAACGATACCGGATGTGTCTCTCAGCATTTTTTCGCCTATAAGAAATATTAAGACTAAAGAAAAGGGGTCTTTCCTCCGGTCAATTTCGAGAAATTCGAGCGAGCAATTTCGTTCGTACCAGTTTCCCAACTCGAGCACACGCAACTTTGATGCATTAGCCTGTATTACCTTTTAATAGCGAAGAATCCCGAGATGGCCTCGCCGTTGAAAAATTGACCCATTAGCTCTAAGCCAGAACGCAATCACATGCTCGCTTTCATTGTTAGTGCACTTAAGCAATAGAGTGAAAGAACCCGAAGAGGTTCTTGCATCAGAATGGCCAAGCCGCGATAAGAAATAGGGGTTAGCTTCCAAGACACACAGAACATTCCTGGATACTGCTTCGATTGAGCAAGGTGCGAGAAAGAGCACGCCTTCGACGAAAATGGATTTATGTGCATGGCAAGAAATAATGTGAAGTGCACGAAATACGGATGCTCTCTTTCTTTAAGGCTCCTAGCAGATGAAGGTGTTTCTAAATCTCTTCTTTGTCAATCGATGTATATTTGTATCCGTGCTCGAAAAGCGGGGAGCGAAGATATTGGAGTAGGGTCGTTGCGAAAGTTCAGGACTGCGGCGCAGCAGGGGCTTAAAATGCTTACAAAACGTAGAAGCCATGACCCAACGACACAACGAAGTGCGCGGGGCACCTAAAGACACGCATATTAGAAAATCCCAACTTATACCTAAAAGCGCGAGTAATGTGCTTAGATTAGTAATTGTCGCTCAGTGCGTCGTCCTTTTCAATGAACTCGACAATCCTGGGGCCGGTTCAGCATAGTCCTGCGATAATATTTGCAAGATTTCTGTTATAAATGCGAGGAATAATGTTTCCGAAAGCTCGGATTTAAATCAGATATACTCCTTTGAAAGACCAAGTCACGCTTTACTTACCACGGGAAACAGGGCACAAGCTATGTGAACGAAAATTGGAAAAGGACCTGTTTTCAAACAAGTATATTCTTTTGCTGAAACAGTGAGTGGCGTTTAAGAAAAATTTTTGTGCACATTGCCAAGCGCGCTGAGATAATTTCATCATGCACAATACCTTTCTGTAAACGTATGTGCTACCGTCATGTGCACTCTCATGCGCAGAAACTGCATTCAGTGCTGCTGTCATGTCCACTAGACTGAGACCAACGTAGCGTAATCTATTTGTACGGAAATGAATTTCTTAGAACCGCCAACAATGAGAATTAACACTGCTGAAGTAGGAGTGAGAATTGCGCGAATATGCGACGCCTTTGCTGCCACCATTCAAAATATGTGGGAATAGTTACCAGTGAGGTCTCATAATCGCTCAGTAAAGGACAATGTGTACTGGCAATAAATAATAACAAATTATTAATTAACGACACCAATGTTGAGCGTTGAGCTATGAAGCGCTGTGTAATCTATGCGCTCCAGCGCATCATACAAGCCCGACCAATCCCGATACCGGACATATCATTACCTGCTAATCACAGGCAGCACTTAGGGAATAGGCGTTTTTTGACTTCGGCCGCACACATCTTGTGCTTTTTTTTAGAGTAAAAAGCCATACAGGCCTGGGCAAAACGCTCGTGCACTAACAAGGAAAATGTTTGGCGCGCTCACTTCTTTCTTGTCTTGCGCTTGACCCACCCTTTCCATCAGCCCATTACTACATGGCGGTGATTATGCGACGCCCAATATGCGGAATTAAAATACACACTGTGATAATTCCAAAGCGAACGTTTATGTAAGTTCATTAACAAGTCCAGATACGCAGTGAATAGTTACAGAAAAGCTGTAATGCACCTTCGGGATGAAACCCGCTGATAAACACCGGGGCCATACATTTCAGCTTCGCTAGTTCACCATGTGTGCGAGGTGCATGGGCAATGAATTCCATTTGTAAAGTCCTTATAATATAATCAAACCTAACCGATCGCGTCCAAGGGTCGGAGGATGAATACAGAATCCCTACACGCTGAGCAGGGACAATGTACGTCAACGTAACACCCGCTATCCGTCACTCCGCGACGAATAATAACACGTTCACTCACAATCTAAAATTACCTGATAAACTCATTGTGTAGCGTTAACGACGTAATCTGGATTTCGTAAGCGTGACAAGCGTTCATTGTCGCGAAAATAACTTGGTATAAACTCTCCTGGCTGTCCTAACAAGGAAGGAATTAAATACATGTATTCAAGGTGACAGCTGGAAGAGACGAGGCGAGGGTGTTCTTGGATATGTCCCATGCGTGACCTGCAGCCATCCATCAACGCGTGTTTCAGGCCCGGAAGGAAAGAGAAAGAATTTTCGTCCGTTTTGATTTTTAAATCGCTTTTGGAAAAAAAAGTTTCATTCGAGGCGAATATGGCGTGCTTCGAAGCGCAGCGGGCGGGACCCTCTATCGTCTTGGGGGTCATTTTTTTTTTCGTATTTTTGTTGCAGCCCTGCGAAGTATTTGCATAACTTGAGTAATGTGGAACTTGCTCGGTGATTGAGCTCTGAGGCGGTAGTACGTGCGGACTGAAATGAATAATTTTTTCGGGATGAAATATTCAAGCGCTTTTCACGCCGTGAAAAACCGTGGGAACGGCGAAGCTTAGCTTGTATCGTTAATCGTGGCGTAACTAGCGAGGGGGTCGAGTTCACTATCGCTATCACGCATCGCTATCGCTAGCACTAACATGTAGCAAAGGGCTCAGAGCAATAGCGTGGGTAGTAGGTCAAGGGCAAACGCGAGTCGCCTTTTCTCTTCTGCGAAACCTGAGACAAGAAACACTATGCTCCTCGCGCGGTACCTCAGATTCACCTCTGGATGGGGATGGTTGCAAAAATAAATGATTCTGCAAAAAAGAATAATAATAATGTATAAGCATCAAGTTTAAAGCCGTGTGTGAGCTAGATATGGCACGTAGTAAATGTAGTACAGGAAGGTCATTTAGCAGTCAAGGATATTACTGAAAATTATTTAAGCAGAAGTTCATGAGAAGCACATTGCATTCCGGGTGTGAGCTACCGTAAGCAAGCAAGCAAGCAAGCAAGCAAGCAAGCAAGCAAGCAATAAATAAATAAATAAATAAATAAATAAATAAATAAATAAATAAATAAATAAATAAAGCACCGCTCGTGACTCGGAAGTGCCGCGGACTTAACGTTCAAGGCAAGTAATTGTACTCAAGGTCGATGGATATAATTGTTCTATGGCATAAATATACTCCACAAAAGGTGCATCTGAAGAATTTTGGCGTGTACACACATGTTCAGCGGTCGAACATTACGTAAGAAGGTCACAACTGCATGTATATTCCCCCGAAACCCGACATAATTCATCAGCGCATCGCTTACCTATTGCCAAGAAAGTAATAAGTCATGAGTGGATAATATGCTGACTGAGCCGCACCAATTTTTAAAGCAAGGTTGAGTGTACGGCTACCTTATTTACTCGTGACGGCCAGAATGTACACGGGATTCATTATCCTTAATAAATATCGAAGCAACGTGAACCTCAATCCTTGCTATATCCTGACATAGTTGCATGCACACGTGGACAATGTATATGCTATGGTTAAACTCAATTTGGTCGGATAAGTATTCACACTGTGTTTGTTTATACGAAGGCACAACTAAACACGCGACAGAAACTTGGCTATTACTGCACTTGAGCTAAAAACTGCAAATGTGAAACCTCACGATTTCCTGGTTTAATATCGGCTGCACATGGCTATGTCCAGAAAACAAGTCAGGGCTCTCAATCGATTCCCTTTCCTACGTTCATGAAATTGTATAGACTTTTAGAGAACACCACGAATATAAAATCCACTACAAAAAGCGAGAAAGTGGGGGGAAAGAAACTCAACATATATTACCAAGGTTCATTGACTTCAGTGGTCAGATCGAAGGAATACGATTCATTTAAAGCAGTGCCTGCTGTTTCTCCGCTTCACGAGCGGGAGTAGTGGTGGCAAGGTTTTACTGCACCGCACGAAAGTTCTTTTTGCCGCACTTCTGAAACAAAGCAATATTATGGGCTGTGGGTAAAAAACGGTCCAGCTTCAGGACAAGAAGAAAGTTACTGCATTGCTCTAGCCAAAGCGTGTAGCTTTTGGAATGGTGCTTCCTTTCATTCCGTATTTCTTCTGTACTACCCCCCCCCCCCCCCCCGGACATGGTTTTTTTTTTTTTTGTATTGTTATGGGACCCTGCCTCCACAGGGCATTGCCTTTGCTCTGGTGCGTAACTCTACGGAAGTGAGCATACGCCGGAAACTGCCGTGTCTGCCTGCAATAAAGCGAAACAGATAGGCAGCACAGGGTTGCCTTCTCTCTAAATGGCCGTTAAGAAAAGGTACAACTGTTTAAATGACAAAAAAAAAAAGAGCTTGCTTTGGCCTGCGCGCCTTGAATGGGTTGCTAAGGCGCTACAGCCGTTAAAGAAAAGGAGCGTTACGCTATCTTTTCTCGTGAACGCCGGGGAGCAATACCGCAAGGAGGTACGACTGTTATTCAAACAAATGGCTCTGAGATCCGCGGCTATTATTTTGTATAACTAAGCTACGTGCGCGATAGAGGCAGTATAAAAGCGAGTCACGTCGTCGCTGAAAGGGAAGCGAGAGGAAACGAGAACTGGCCCAGTGACGTCACGTTGCATGGCAGCCAGCGGGGAATATAGGAAGCTCTGGAGGCATTACTTTCCTCATGTGAATACGGAAATGTTAGTATTGTGTTGCTGTTAGTCGAGGCGGTCGAGTTGTTGCAGCCTGGACTGGTTCGTAAACATCCTTCTTTAGGCAGGGAAAGCCTTCCCAGTGCAAAAAAAAAAAAAATAAGATTGAAAGAAAGGATGGTTTACTGATATGCCCTATTTTGCAATATTCTTCATTTACTTCGTTTCGTGCACTGAAGAGGCCTTCGTGGTCGTAAAGGGGTTCGCACTTTCGGGCACAGTAGCTACGGCGCACTTCATAATAATATCGTAGCCTGGGCACGTGGAGCACCAATAATTATTAATTATAATTAACCAAGCCAACATTGCTCACCTGCCAAGTCCTCAGAGCAAGTTTATCGTCCTCCTCGTGTGTGGGTAACCTTCAAAGGCGAAATCCATCCTTCGGCAGGGCACTGCAACTGTAAAAGAGAGCGTTGACGTTGAGTCACCTGCGTAGGGTGCAATATGTTATTCAACATAGAGAACACACCTTGTATCAAGCGCGGATGATCGCATCATCATATTTGAGCCTGATCACTCGAGATGTCGACAATGTTTTGTTTCTTGCTCCACTTGAGCGCTCCAACTTTACCACATTCGCCGTTGCTTATTATTACCTGAACGTTGTGTCAAAGATTGGTTGAGCACTCAAAATAAAAGAAACACGTTGTTTGCGTCTCCACTATCTCATTAGCTCGGTGGCCGGAAATTTCTGTTCTCGGCCGTGCAAACGTTGCCGCTTGAACAGATTAATAACATTGACGGTGCATCGTCCCATCCTGGACATCTTCACGTCCGACAAGTCCTCGCTTTGCTTATTTCTTTCTGGCAGATTGCGTGGTGCATCGCACGATCCCTGTCCGAGTTTGTGGCACTTATGGGAAGAAAAACAAAAGACGAAAGCTTGGGGACCGTGAAGTGATCGCAACTTAGTCTCGCGTGAGGAAGCAAGCCATGCGCGGCGATCGCTGCAACTACAGGCACGCACAACACCGAATGCCGCGGAATCCTATAAGGATGCCGAACTGTGCTTTGGGATAAATGATATGGAAGCTATTTGTGTGTATTTCATAGATTAACAAACATGGGCTCCTTAAGGGCAGCAGGCTGAGCTGTTTAAGCTCCACTGCCTTCATTCCCGGCCGCGTTGCCTGCGACCTGAAGCAAACAATCTTTTCGTGAGAGCTGTACTGGATTCGTCCACGCTCCTTCGCAGACGTGGGAGACCTTAGGAACGCGGCAGGCTTTCGGTTGGCGGGGCCGCGGACATGTGGTGGTGACATTGTTGGCTTAATACTTTTCTTTCTAGAGGCAATTTTGCTCGCTCAGTGAGATCGACGGTTATCGGCTACCGCGGAGCCGATAACCATCTGTTTAATCTCCTTTTTGTTTTTGTCTTTGTTGCGACATAACAGCCGTCCCCCCCTAACTTCGCACGCACACACACACACACACACACACACACACACACACACACACACACACACACACACACACAAGCACTCACTCACGCACACTCACATGTACACGCACGCACACACACAAACGACAACGGTCGACTTTTCAGACAAATGACCATGCGCCCTGCCTTGTGGGGATTTTACGCAACGGGTGCTCTTTGAGACATCTCTGACCATGGCACGCGAGAGCGAGAGAGAGAAAGAAATAAGTTTGTTAGTTCTCAGTGCAGACGCGGAAGGTGTCCCGAGCCACCCGTGTACTCCCACATGGGAACCAGCAGGTCAAGCCTACTGGCCCTGTCGTGGGCTCGCTGGACGGCCAGGGTTTGGTCTTGAAGATTCGGGCGGCGCAGAAGCGCACCCACTCGGTCTTGCTATAAGTCGTGCCGAGCGACCAGCACTTCCAGAGCATACGTTCTAAAGAAGCGAACTGCCCGCAAGTGATACAGGTGGCGTCGGGTAATTTGTGTGTAATTTGTGTAGATATATTGATTTCAGGTACCCGAACGATGGATACGAATGGGTTTGAAGTAAGTGCAGTGAGTCTGCCTGTGCTCAGTTTAGTTTTGACTCTAACGGTGGGAAAAAGCCTCCTCGCAATGCAGTGTACGAGTAGGCTCGGTTGTGAGTACCATGACACAATTTATAACGAGCCTCCCTGGTCGACCCGACTTTCGCCGTGAACTTCTTGCCAGCGTCGACTAAACTTGCCCTTCATAATGCAAGGAACAGGCGTGCAAAACACGGACACAAGGGACGCTCACTCACTCACTCACTCACTCACTCACTCACTCACTCACTCACTCACTCACTCACTCTTTTTTTCGTTACTCTAACATGATCGTAACAAAAATAAATAAAAAATAAAAATATAATCATAAACCAGTCCTAAAGGAGTCCGCTCGCGTGTCACAAACACAAGAACTCACTCACTCACTCACTCACTCACTCACTCTTTTTTTCGTTACTCTAACATCATCGTAACAAAAATAAATAAAAAATAAAAATATAATCATAAACTAGTCCTAAAGGAGTCCGCTCGCGTGTCACAAACACAAGAACTCACTCACTCACTCACTCACTCACTCACTCACTCACTCACTCATCGACTCACTCACAAGGTCAGTCGCTCACGGAATCACTTTCACTCACTCGGTCATTAGAGCCGTGAAATTGACAAATAGTGTGATTAAAAAACGCACGCATTGAAACTGCTTTTGTAAATCACTTTCGGTTCCGTTGTAACAAAGAGAGTGTGCATTCTATGCAGTATCTACAGCGCCGACGAGTCTGGAAACTAGAGCGATGAACTTCCTTTACACGGTCCTCTGAGCAGAGATGCGTGCCTTATTTTGCGGTCTGTGTACTCAACTGTACCGAGGGATCTGGGAGACAAAACATGTATTGATGAGTGAGCCGTCTTCAGGTCCCCGCGAAGCGACTCATCTTCCTAGAACGAAAGAGCGGGACACATAATGAAGACAGATTGAGTCCCAAGCGTCGTTCGCAGCTTTTGCGACACCCGTCTATGTCGAAGACCCCTTTTTCAGTCAGTTACGTAATATTTTGTTTTTCTCTGAGCACAACAGCCCATTCTAGCGAGACTGATGGTGCACATAGACTGTTTACTCCCCAGCAGCAATGATAGAAAGGTTGAAGACGCTGTCGAGCCTTCGGTGTCGTCCAACGTGGTGTCATAATGGAACCAACAATCTTGAAAACTAAAAGCTAAGAAATAACCATGTCCTGATATTAGCAAAGTTATTATTGCAAGACAAGTCTACGCTACGTCTGGCCGCATGTGTCTAAGTTTGCTTTGGCAATCGGTTTAGGTGACACCTTATTGGGCTGATAACGTTGCAGTGTTGCAGCATTTTTAACACTGACAAGTAAATGGTTCTACCACACTACACGAAGTTGTACGCATGAAACGTCTGAACGGGCATTCATTCATTCACAACTCAGACGACATGCTTTAATATGTGCTTTGTTTGTGCTCATGTATGTTAGTTTTCAAACCGAACAGTGGTGTGACGCGCAGAAGTGCGTTTCCCCACAAGAAGACTATCACTGCAGGGAAGCCAGTTGTTGAGGCGTCGGCAGCATGTATGTATGTATGTATGTATGTATGTATGTATGTATGTATGTATGTATGTATGTATGTATGTATGTATGTATGTATGTATGTATGTATGTATGTATTGACGGATGGACGGGCGGATGGATGAGTGGATAGCTATACGTGTAAGTGAATCAATGAATGAAATGTAAACACGGATAAGCCTAAGTCATTGCTCACTTGTTCACTTTTGGGTTCGGCACGTGACTGAGGCGCCAGTGCATCGATGAGTGGGCATCTGGACACTTGTGCGTGGGGTTCATCTGCAGCCACCGCATGCCGCGTACAAAAAGAAGAGCAGAGAGTGAGAGAGAGTGAAGGAGGGTAGAAAGGGAATAAACGTTAGTTCATGACTACACATGTGTTCTCCGGCTGGGTGGGGGGGGGGGGGGGGGGGTATTACTTCCTTATTCCAAATAGGCAAGGCTGGTAGCCAACGCAAACACCAGGGTACGCGCTAGAAAGATTGGTAACGAAGTAACCCGAACGCATGATTGGACGAACAAAGGAAAGATTTGGATGCCCACAATCGTAAACATGGTGGCGCCCGAGAAAGAACAAAAATGCTAGAAATGTGAACAGCGTGAAAGAAAACAGCATTTTCTCAACATTTTAACCCATACTGATATCGGCAAATTCAATTATGTATGAGCAAGCCTCTACATTATCGCATTGATTCTCCTTGTTCTTCGAATCTATAACGCGTCCCAGAACCCAACTAATACGCTTGCAGGGAAAGCGGGCCCCTGTAACGACGTGTGTGACATGCAAATTGCCGGCAGCTTCTCTCCTCAAAGACATTTAATCAATAAGCCACGTCTGCACATTCGAAAACGGTGAGTTCGAATTTAAAGAAGGCGTCCAAGAAAGGCAGCGCTCTTGTCATGCTTTCATTTTGCTCTAGCTTTGCCCACGTTCCGCATACATATTGAACAAGGGGATAAAATTTCGCCGCGGGAGATTCAAATTTATTGGCGTCCAAAACGTGACGGTAATGTCGCAATCTGCGGCATTGCACCAAATGCCGCTGCGGCGGTGCTGTCAAAATTTTATTGCCGGGCGTTTGCAGTGAACACGTACACGAAAGTCGTGTCGGGTCGGTGGTCACACGTGATCGGCGTTGTTGAAATCGGACGTTAGGGAACTGAAATTAAGCTGCACCGCAGTGCGCTATTTTATAATGTGATTCATGAAAGGCTTTTTGGGGAACAGCTTCACTGAACCAGTTAGAACAAATCATTCCGGAAGAAAAAAGGCGGGAGGGCGGGGGGAGGGGGGCGGGAACCGTCACTGTGCTTACGTTACTTCAGGAGGCTCCGCTCTGCACCGTTCGGCCATGAAACATTCGCACGAGGATCTTAAATCACAAGGCGGGTCGTGATTAGAGCAGCGCCATCAATTTTATTTCGTAGTGGGAGTGGGAGTAGTGGGATTAGAATGTCTTAGAATGTCACATAGAACAACGACATCAACTGCTATACTACTCGGCTGCTGAACCCAATGTCACGGGATTGAATCCCGGCCGGGCGAAATGTTGAGGCCGGTGCGCTGTCCGGTGTCTGCGCACGTTAAAGAACCTTAGGCCGTCCCTTACAATCATATCGTGGTTTCGGGACGTAAAACACTACAAATGAATCGTCGACTGCTATACCGCTAAGGTAGCAGCTGCAACAACGACTACTATAATAACTGCTAAGGCTACGGCTACTATATCATCATTAGCTCCTTTACTTGCTATACAGCGACTACTACGGATAAAACTTCTGCTGCTTCCAAAGCAACAACTTATACCGCAAGTGCACGAAAAAGTCGCCTACCAAGAATTGTCGTTGGAACCAACGTGCCAGACACACTCCCTGTTCGACAATGTTTTCATCTTTTCAAGGTTGCGTCTCCCCACCACCGACACTACTACTACTACTACTACTACTACTACTACTACTACTACTACTACTACTACTACTACTACTACTACTACTACGACGACGACGACGACGACGACGACGACGACGACTAAGAAGAAGAAGAAGAAATGGCGAAATGATGATCCCTACTTAGTCTGGCGCAACTAACGGCCTAAGCGCAACGCATTCTTTCGAGAACCGTCAACATTTTGCTGCTGTCCAATGAGCACCGCTTAAGCTGTGAGATCACGACGCTTCCTCGAACAAACGCGTCATGTGGAAATGTAGCAACAGAGTAACAAGGTCGCTTTCGGAGGACCGTCATTAAATAAACCGCAATTGTTATCAGCAATCATCAACTTATATTGCTTGTCTTCTTTTTTTATATATTCCCATCGCTATTCATTCCACACGGAAGCTTCACAGGCTTTTCGTGGTCTTGGAATAATGTGCATAGCCGTGAATAGATTCTCGACAGTTATTTCTTTCTTTTTGAGGCAGAACACTTTCAGATTGCACCATCGTTACCTTTCAAGTACCGACAGCCCGCTTTCCAAAAGTACTTACTTTATGAGAATGTTCGGTAACGGACAACGGACGAATGACGGCACCCGTTATGCGAGGCAATGCCAGCCTGATAAATAGAACTTTCAAGGCGCCCATCTTCTGCTCGATGTGAAAGATTCGCGTGAATCGGAGCAATTAGGCCCTCCAAGCACTGCGAGAGATTTAGTACGCCATTCATGCTAATTCGTAATTAGGGGACAGCCTTAACGTTAAGTGCACACGGCCTTGAGTTGTGAAGTTCAGTAATTTTGCTGCTCTCTTCTAATCAGCGAACGCCTTTTTTTTTATATAGGGACAGACAAAATTGCTTTCGCACTAAAACAATCGCAAATCGCACGTTTTATGACGATAATGACCTTATTCTTATCCACATCTCGCTACCCTGTTTTCGTCCTTTCCCGTCATCGAACGGAGTATGTTTCCATATATACAGCGGAAACAGTTTCGAAGTGAACGAGTGGCAATCAGCGGTTAAGTCTTTGAGTAATTTAATGTCCACCAAGTTGCTTGGTAAGTGCGGGGCTATACCTGCCGAACAACGCTGTTGCAATAAGGAAATTTGTGTTAGCGCGCTTGTCGGCATTTGCCATTGGTCGTTGAGTCTCGGCTGTGTAAAGGCCGTACGCTCTTAGCACGGTAACCTTTAGCTTATTTTGTAGGTACAAAAAAATGTGAGAAAATGCTCCTTTACTAAAGGTTAAAGCACTTCAACCTTTATAAAGGAGCATATTTTCACATGCTTGTGTACCTATAAAATAAACTAAAGGTTACCGTGCTAAGAGTATACTGACAATTCGTACAACAAAAGGTCATCATGAAGAGTGGATGGTCAAAAAGTGCTACAGGCGGGTGTCTTCTTGAAAGCAGCAGGGAAGGACAATTTGGCGCGTCATGCCGTGCGTCGTAGTTCGTCGCTAGAGTTCTTCCCTAGCATCTTGCAAGACGACATAATAAACACTTGTTCTTTGAACGATTCGTTTCTTATTTAGGAAGCAGAGACTATTTGTGAAAACAGTGCTACAGAAACGAAGACAGGTCTACTTGTAGAAACGTTGGATCCAGCGACATTCCCTGTTCTACATCGTTTTTAGCGATCTGTTCATCTATAACTGCTCTGGTTTCACGTGCCAGAATGGCGATATGATTATAAGGCTTGCCCACTAGTGGAGAGCTACGGCGTAACTTTGATGACCTGGGGTAAGTTAACGAGCACCACACTCAGGGGCTAAGGAGTAGCCCGCGCCTTATTTGTGCGCCAACATCTTCTAATATAACATCCATATAAAAAACATGCGCCTAAACAAAAGTACACGTGTGCTTGCTCATTTTTTTTTCCTTTTTCATTTCTCTCCTATCTGAATACGGCTGCCGTAGCCGGCATTCGAACCCAGAACCTCGAGCTTCACGAGCGAACAACCTGGTTGTTAAAATACCACGCCGGACAAATGTTCGTGTGTTATCCGCGTGTGTTCATAAAGGATTATCGATTTCAAGATTGCTGTTTCTCTCTCTCTCTCTCTCTCTCTCTCTCTCTCTCTCTCTATAGAGCTCTCCAAAGTTGCACGCGAAGACGATATCTCTCAGTAACATGGCCCCTAAGAAACGTGGCTCACACGTATTGATCAAATAGACAGAATAGAGCGCCCGCATGAGTCGATCTACTTCGCGAGATTTCGGAGTGGAACACTGATGGACCGAAGCTATAAGCTTAGGTTCTTCAAGGGGCGAACCGATGCGGGCATAGGCGTCGGAGTCATCAAGGCGTGGAGAGCAGCACGGCTCAGAGCCACCATGGCGGGAGATTCTTACACCGTCTTCCTAATCCCTGCGAACGAGTCCAGGGCAAGTACGCACCGCAGCCTCTCCTAATCCCTTGACGCGTGTTCTCCTACTTTGAAAGCTCGTCTATCGCATGTATCGCAGCATCTGAGCTCCCGAAGAACAGTGAGCCCGTTGGTTCTAACGAAATGACACTCCAGCATTACGGCCAGGTCTTAGGCACTGGTCTGAACATTTTAACGCGAGAGCAACTGCTGTCGCAGAAAATCCGTCGCGTGGCGAAGGTGATGACGTCCTTGGCGGAAAAAGACACCGCGAACGACCCCGACCACCCAAGCCTTCCTTCATGGTGCAGATGCGTTAGTGAACGAAATTGAATTCCTGAAAGTAACAACTGCCAGGAAAACTATAAACTGCTACCTGACTGCAAAACCTGCATGCATTGTAGTTCGGACTGTAATTTCATTGTACGAGTAACAATTCAGTTACGAGGAAGCTCAAATAATTATATTTACAGGAAGTTACGAGGAAGATTAATAATTATATGGTTTTTTCCTTCCTTCTTTTCATGTTTGTTTTTGTTTTACATTTATTAGAGCTATTTTTTGCTCAGTACGTATTCTTGACACTTCCTAATGTTTGTTCGCGTTCGCTTTGTCTAATTGTATTTCCTTGTACATTTGCCCCCTGCATGGGCCCATTTTTGGGCCTGCAGTATTTTGTAAACAAAAAAAAATAGTACGGACCCCCTCTTTCAGTTTTTACCATACAGCGACGTGCCCGGCCAACACCACCTATAAGAGGAGCCGTCGACCCGGATAGGATAGTTGCGTAAGCATTATGCATATGACGCTGGCCGAGCTATCGGGTTCCATTCTTAGAGTCGAGGCACAAGCGTCCTTCAGATTCATTATTATTATTATTATTATTATTATTATTATTATTATTATTATTATTATTATTATTATTATTTTTATTATTATTATTGTTGTTGTTGTTGTTGTTGTTGTTGTTGTTGTTGTTGTTGTTGTAAAGGAAGATGGAATCAGGCGCAGCGCCTCGGCGACATGCCCATCAATAACTCTCCGAGCTGTTATTGATGTTCCCGTCATTCTGAATAGTGTATGTCAGCGTCGCCCTGCAACGCCCTTACGATATTTACTTCCGCCATGTCCACAACCAGCGGTCTCCTTGCTTGACGAATGGAGAGGAAACCTACGACAAGTTGTATCTATAAGCAGAAGCGAACGATATTGTGCTCCAGAACCGCGTTCTGTTGTGGCTTGCCGCAGTCCAGGATGGCGTGTAGTGTTCTACATCGATACGAAGTCGTCCGAAGGCAGCTATTGTGCCGAGTAGGTACGAGACCTCCGTACACCAAAAGTATAAATGATCGGATTGTTGGATGCCCACGTATATTTTGTGGCCAGAATGAAGGAAAGATTTCCCCGATGCTCTTCTGACAGCTACAACAACCGCCATGCTTCAAATTATGAAAGGAAGGCAGGAGAGACGTTGGTTTCGGTCTCTCCAGGCTATCGACCTTCCTGTCAGGAAGGCGACTAGGAGTCTGATTTGCGAGAATAAGCGATACCTTCAAAGAGTTGTTTTCTGAATTATGATTCTGCAGCCGTTACAGCCATTGTGCCTTTTGTATGAATCGTACAATTGGCCATCACACTCTGGCTGCCATGTGTAACCATTGACATGACTTTACATCAATGCGTTCGTGTACATATTTAGAGATACTGCCTATGAAAACAATTGAGAGTTGCTGATTTTAGGTGTATTACCAGCGCTTTTGCCGTAGTACAATGGCGAATGATTAGAAGCTATTTTATTCTGCTACAGGTGTTACAGCGTATTCTACAAGCGAGATGCAGTGAAGGAAATCCTGGTAATTCTGATTAGGCGTAATCACAATTGGAAACTTTTATTAGCTTCACTAGACTGTTAGTAACCGAAACACACCACATCAATAGAGTTATAGGCAAATTTCCTTTTAAGAAAAATTCCTAAATCGACCTACATAAGCACGGAAAATAGTCTTGGGAACTTTATTTTAAAAAAAAGTTTAGCGGTTGAAGCATTCCGTGCACTTCGGTTTTGTGGTAGAATTTCGCAGAATCTATCCAGAAAGCTGAAAAATCTCTTACGCAGCTTTTTGAATCGCTTAATGTATTAAATCATTTTTCACTTGGCCTCGACGTCCGTTGCCGGTTTGAAAAGAAGCTACGAAGGAAGCAGTTGCTTCCGCACATATACGGTCGGAACTGCGGAACTGCCGCGGGCAATGCGTCATACCTGATTTATTATTTTTTTTTTTCGTTCTTCTCTTTATGTATCGTGGTCGCCGTGCTATGACGCAGTGTCGAATGCAGGCCATAAATGGTCGCCATCGGTTTTCAAACAACATTTGTATTCCTTCTGGGACGCCCTACTTTTCTTTCTATCAGCATGCTTTGGCTTCTGCGTGCTTTCGTTTATGTGTTCCAACGGTTACACGCATTGAGACTTCGCAATCTAAAATATTGCCGTTTCTGTCGTCACCAGTTCATGGGACAGGATTTCCGCACCCGATTTTTGCCGATTCTTTTTGTAGCAGTTAGATTCAGTCATGTACTTTTGAGTTGACACGGTTTAACGACACTGCGTCGACGGAGATCTCGCAATCTTCGTAGCACATGAGAAGTGCAATAAGAGACGTTCAATCTTTACATTGCGATTCGATGAAGAATATGTTGCAATCTCCGTTTTTTTTTGTTTTCTTTTTTTTTTTTTTGACGTCGGTTTCAACACTGCATGCGTGAATTCCAGTTCGCACCTGGTTCCCGTATGTTGTTGTTCTTTACCTCAATTCTGGCACATATCCAACCTGTGGGATCGGCCGGTATGCAGCTTCATCGTCATCTTCTTCTTGCTGTTGCTCCTCTTCTTCTGGACGTGAATTCTGGATACATATTTCCGACCTCCAATCACCTCCGCTCCTATCCCCACGTTTCTAACAATTTCCAGTCATGCTTTACTCAATTTCTTTGTCCACTACATCCTATGGCACCCCGTAAAACGGAAGTGGTTTGAAGACACTTAAAGTAGCCTCACCCAAGCTTTCTTTTTTTTTTTCTTTCACTAGGGGTCATGTCGGCAACGGAACGCAATATCACGCTTTCAACTCTATCTCTACCCAATGTCAATCCAAGGATGCGCAGATATCTACAAGTTCCACCCACTTGCGGATGCACTCTGCGCATGTGCGTGCGCGTGCGCGTGCGCGTGTGTGTGTGTGTGTGTGTGTGTGTGTGTGTGTGTGCGCGCGCGCGCGGCGGGAGGGGGCGGGGGAAGAGTGGAGAAGAAGGGCTTGTTGAGTGCATTGATCAACACCCACCACTCCTCTCCAATGCAATAATTCACTGCAGTAGGTATCAATTGAGAGTGGACTCTAGGGAAACACATCGCTGAGCGTGATTGATTGTGACATAGTGTGATAGTTGCACCGCGGTTCACCACAGAAGTGGTGAACCGCGGTTGAACTATCACACTATCAACTATCACACTATCTACCACCGTTTGTTCCCTTTAAGCCAAACTACAACATAGGGTGACCACCCAGTACACACACAAGTAAAGCTCCTTGCCTTTCTTTATACAATGTGTATACCCTACAATGGCCGAAAGAGTTATTGCAGGAGGGGGGAGGTCTTCGTGCGTAAAAAACGGTTTCGTTCACACTTTTCTTCTTGTCTCGTAGACAATCAGTTCCACTCGGCAATACTTCTAGAAGAAAAAAAAAAACTCATTGGCGATCAGCTCCCTCTCTTCTCTCTCTTCCTCGTAGTTAAATGTGGCTAACCTCCCTGTCTTTCCTCCTTTCGTTGCTCCTCGTTGTATGGAAACGGCAGCCAGTATAGCCAACAGAGCAGGCTAATGTTGCCCAGTTTGGCTAATGATCGCTCCTACATTTCCAATGTTCTCTGGTGTTGCATAATATAAGATAATATTGCACATTCGCTGTTACAGAAACAGCACTGCGTTCAGTTGTCTCTATAAATGGTTGCGCTGTCTCCGGAATTTTTCAATGCCTGCAACTTCACCTTTTCCTCCAAGGACTACATTTATCCTCGGGCTTACTTTGGTCCACTACAGCCTCCCACGTTATGTACGGTATCCCTGACCAACGGTGACGTTTTACGTATTGCCATAGGACACCAGCGCCAGGAGGGAGCACACTTTGTCCTTATTAGGGCTTTCCTGCGTTCTTCTCCTTTATGTAGGGAAGACAAGACACCTCACGTCGAGGCTTCGCGACATCTCACTGATCAATGGGCGACCGCTCTGTTCCTTCCCTAGAATCGACACTGTCAGTTGACAGGTGGTGATCGAGAACTACGGCGCGGAACTACTTCAAAGGAAAGCAGGGAAGTGGTGATACCTGTCTTTCCTCGAGAACATCGCCTACGTTCGTAGAGGACAACGCAGGACGTGACTGTGCCGTATTTCTTCACCGCGGTATACTGCGATAGTTGTAATGTTGAAATCTGGCTCAGTTGGTACATAACGCTTAAAGTGGTAAGCAGCCAAGGTACAAAATACAGAATCCTTTATGATGTACAGCGCTGTACAGATGGTGCTGATAATAAGGCATGGTTGTTATCCTTGCGTGCGCCACTTCTCCCTTCAGTGTCCCGTATTCTGGCTGGTTACCACTTTCATACTGCGACCGCTGTGCATTAAACGAACAGTTCAATAGTGGAAAAGGAGGTTGGACAGGAGGAGGTTTGCTGGCTGCACAATATGCGCACGCGCGCATGTAAGGCGAAATTTGATTATTGTCTAAATGTTGCAAAATAACCCCGCCATGGTGGTGTGTAGTGGCAATGGCACTCAGCTGCTGGACCGATGGTCGCAGGATCCCGATGAATCCCGCGCCGGCCGGGATTCGATCTACCTCGGCGATTTGGGACACTGCCCTACGTAGCTCCAGCCTCGCCGACGAAAAATGGACTGTCCAGCAAGTCCGCGATGCAGCTGTCAGGATAGGCCTTTCAGCCCCAGAGTGGGAGCCCTAAACGCGTTCCAGCGCTCCTTGAAGGACTCCAATAAAGTTTATTGCATCCATCAATTTCTCTTTTTTTTTCTGCTTTTTGGTGTTACCCAGTTGACTTTCCTGCAACTACATTGATGTTTGTTTGCAGTTTGCTTTTGCTTATAAATGCATCTCAGTATTTATTTTTTGCGTCGAATCTATTTCGCTACTAACGTCTCAAAACATGCACTCGTGTTTACTAAGTCCCAATGCGATTATACTATGAGGCTTCCTTCTGTATACCCTTAGTTTGTATAGTTCATTGTGAATGAATCGAAATTGATTGATTGATTGATTGATTGATTGATTGATTGATTGATTGATTGATTGATTGATTGATTGATTGATTGATTATTGATTGATTTAGAAAGAGAGATAAGATGGTGGAATAAGTGAAGGTGATGATAACCTAGGTGTAGACGAAAGAAATATTTGTTACGCGCGGAAAGTGATGCTTTAATACCTTCTTTGCGTCTGCAGCTTATGTAGTGGAAGAAAGGTTTGGTGTGGCATTGCTAAAGCAAGCATCGCTTCTCCTTTGCTACCTTGCTGTGCTTAGCTAAGGCCCAACGGCTCCGGTGTTTGCGAGAGCACAGCCAGACCTAATCTTTTTTTTTTCATAGGCAATTACAGATAATCGCCTACCATTGCAAAAATGAGGCAGTATGGAAAGCAATCTGTTAATTGTTAAGTACAGCCATGCTTTTTGTGCCTCGCAAATGCGCGGAACAGATGACGCTGTTATAGTAAAAAAAAAGTGTATGTGCGAGATATGCACCGAAGCTCGTGCAACAGAGGAAAAAAATCTTGATTTAGGACGCGCTTCACGGCATCGCTAACGGGCCGTTAAACGGCCCAAATTAAATATTTTCCCAAGTAAGCCTCCAGTATTGGTAACAAATGTGCGAACGCCACCGTAAGCGAGGTTGACGGCGACGCCGCTTAATATGACGAGCCATGCCTCATTATAGGTAGACAAGTATAGATAGACAGTATAGATAGACAAGAAATATAGACGATAATCGAAAGCTGCAGGCCTGAATTCCCGACAGGCACAATATTTGTTTTCCGCTGACGCAGCGGGGGCAGGGGAGGATGGAAGCAAGGTACGACAGACGGTGCTCTTAATTAGATCAAAGCAAACCAGGTCTTGGGCGCCGACTCGTAACTGACGATATCTACTACATTCCTATTGAGGTTATATATATATATATATATATATATATATATATATATATATATATATATATATATATATATATATATATATATATATATATATATATGCTGATACCATGCATGAGGTATGCATGCAAGAGCGGGGGTCACACGTTGGGCACGTGTGGGAACACCTCTTTTATGTTTTGTTCGTCCTTGCGCGATCACGCAACAAGAGGCGCGTGCCGAAACCAATTAGGTAATTTATTAATACGTCCCGATGGCGCTGAGAACTTTGCGAGCACTCGGGATCCCGGCCTTTAGTTACAGGGAAGCCCTGCCGACTGTGGGCAGAATTAGCATCGCGAAAAAGCTGCTTTCTTGCGTCTGGTTTCGATACTCGAAAGAAATAACGTGGGTATTACAGTGCCTGCTTCGCAGCAATGTGATCAACAGCCGAACAATGCTGCGTATCAACAATGTAAGTATTCACAAATGCTGCCCCAAGAATTAAAGCATTCCGGATGCTTGAACACAAGCTTCATAAGAACATAGGAGTTCCCGAAAAATCTACAATTTGGGAAACGTATATTTGCTGGTGTCGAGTGCATTTCCTGAATTCAAATACTGGTATTTCACACAAATGTAGTCATCTCATACTGACACAGTGTAAGAAGCACAGCTCTATATTAGACAGAACTAGGCGCTCTTAAGAACATGCCGTAGAGGAGATGCGCCGTAATCCATATTCCAGCAATAGCCGAGACCGAAAATATCCAGGCCAATTCTCGGACTAGATATATTTCTGGCGTTTCTAAAGCACCGAAGGATCTTCTAGACAGTGCATGCTTTAAAAGGGCACATTCCTCAAACTTAAAGGACTGACCAACTTTCGCTGGGACTAGATGGAGCCGGGAGACAAAAGCGGGTGGACAGCGGGGGGTCATTTTCCGAGCCAGTGGTCAGGGAAACGCAATCATTCGGTCAGTGGAGACGCATTTTCGGTGAATTAGGAAGTCGTGTTGGAATGCATGCACTCGAGAAAGAAAATGTGAACACCGTGTTGTTCATGTAGACCCAGAGAAAGCAACAAGAATTAAAACAGTATAACGGCTCAGTTGGTTCATCCTTAATTTAACCACACGATCTACCCACTCATGACGTCACAGAAGCAACGGCGACACGACGTATTACTAACCGATAGAGAGAGCCCTGAGCTGAGCTCGTGAGATCTTCTAAACAGAAACGAGTTCCGGCCGCCTAGTTTATGGCAACCCGCATGCTTCCTCGTGGTTTGAGCGCCCAGAAATTTCAACGCAAGTCGCCTACTCGGGAAAATTTCAGTTCTAATGCAATTTAAAAGATACAGTAGTATTTAGAGGTGCATTTCGTGATGAGGAGATCACTGAAAACGATGAAGAACCTGGGAATATATCAAGATCCTACGCTTCGGAAAAGGCTAGATTCGACAACTGAAGTAGTCTTTGTCAGGACCACGAGTGCGGTGGCTGCCTTGACAAAGACAAGTCCACTTCAGGATATCTTCCCTATGCAGGGCGTTTCATATAACTCGCAGCAAGCTTTAGGAAAAAAAAAAACTACAAATGCGTGTTACGAGAGTGCGAGGATCTTATTTTGTTTACTGTTGTGTTGAACATTTCAAACTATTTTTCGCTGAGCTTAGGTAATTGTTATTATTAACAGATAACTCAACGAACCTTTAAACTATTCGTTTAAACGCGAAACCATCGGCGCAGAAGTTGTAGAGCATGTCAATTTGTGACCGCATAATGTATTTGCATATCATTAGGTGCAGCGGTTTTCATTTTTCTGGCCCCGCCACGGTGGTCTAGTGGCTATGGTACTCGGTTGCTGATCTCAGGGTTGCGGGATCGAATCCTGGCCGCGGCGGCTGCATTTCGATGGAGGCGAAATGTTGAGGCCCGTGCGCTGTGCGATGTCAGTGCACGTTAAAGAACCCTAGGTGGTCTAAATTTCCGGAGACCTCCACTGCGGCGTCTCTCATAATCAGAGCTGGTTTTGGGACGTTAAACCCCACAAATCAAATAATTTTTCTGGGCTTATGAGAGTGCACAAGATTTGAAAAGTACCTCGCGGCCAGGTTACTTGTGTGCGGCCAGACACTGGCGCCCTCAAACATGCTCAAAATAAATCATCCACGATGCACGCATACAGGCAGTAGTGGGCACACCGCAAGATAAATTTATATAACGTGGCCACACCTTTCGTCCTGTCGGCCTCTTTATGCCTGTGGTATGCGTGCATCATCAATCTTTCTGTCGTGGCATCAGAGCGCCAATCACGGAGCGTAAGCGCCTAATCTCGTGGTGCTTTTTCAAATCTGGCGTAATTTCCGAGGGACCAGGAAAAATTAGGACCACTGCAGCTATCATTATATAAATACATTACCCTCTGCACTGAATAACATACTGCGAAACTTCTCCAAGGAAGATTTCGCCTTTAAACTAACAGCCCGAGAGTTTCTTAATTAAAAATAATTAGTTAGTCGAGCTTGTTTAAACATAGTTTGTGTTAACAAAGAGGGCAACAATACTAAGGTGGCTGCGTTCTCACAACACACGGGTGGATTTCCGAAATTAACTGAGACACTTTGTAGAGATGTTCCCTCTTTGCACCTTTTCAGTCACCTATTCATTACTTCAGGCCCCCATCTTCTCTTCTACGTTTGTTAAAGTATGCTCGGGCTGATTCAGGAGAAAGGGAGATACGAACTTTAGTGATATGCTGGAGATATGGCATCAATTCCCAGCAGTTTTTAGCATGCCTGCCTGCCTGATACTGGTAGTGATATTGATAGGCGTGAGGAACTAGTGTAGGAGGGGCATCAAGCAAAAGCAATATGCCAACAACAATGAAATTAGGGAATCCTTTAAAACGGTCTAAGCACATGGTCAAGCAAGCAAACCGCTTAAGGAGTAAAGAGTTCGGATTCAAACCGTGCATTAAGGTCAGTACTCTTTCGTGCATTGGGTGGGGAACTGTTCCACTCAAAGGCGACGCGATAAAAAGAAAAGAATATTTAACCTGCGAACTTTTAGTAGTGTCAGCCTGACCGGTCCGTTTCTCCGTGGCGCCCTTGCACAAAAGCGGATGAAAATTTTAAAGAAAAATCGTGACTGTGAGGAAACCAAGCCAGGACACAAGTCTTCATAACACTGGCCCAAATGAAACGACAACTGCTATTCATCTTCGCTAGGAGGAACGCAGCTCTTATGTTTGTTTCTTTTTCACTATTTCTTTTACTTCTTCCAAAGACGAGTCCCATTTCGGAAGTGAATTCGATCGGTGATATATACGAGGTGTTTGAGGCGTGACAAGCGCATCTGAAAAATACGAGAAACGCCGCTGGCAACGCAACGCGATTCCGCCGAAGTTTTTGACAGGTGCGGCGTGCGACCACCGAAAGAGATGGATTGAACGTCGAAACCTTGATTTATGTCGCGATTATGTTGAAAAATTCCTGACGTTGCGATGGCAACTGCACCCACTGGCCACAGCAAAACAATAAGAGGTAAACTTTCTTACGTGTGTGTGAAGGCCAAAGCGCTGCTTGGAAAACACAGGAAAAAAAATAAATATATAAGGAATTCGCTTCAACCTCAAGAATGCCAGGATAAGAAAGGCCACAGTCTCATATCTTCGTATTAGCGTATTATTATTTACTTGGTTTTGTTTCGCTTTGAATCATGTGATGAATGGATGGTGTCATGAGAGGAGGGCATCGTGCGGGTCACGACGTAGACGTCAGCGGCCAAGATTAATTGTCCATTTAGAATAAGTCATTTTCAAATATTGCGTGATGTTTTCATTTGTTACTATTTCTTTCTTTTGCCGAGCAGTGCAGCGCGAGCTTTCGCTGTTGCACTAGCGATAACATTACCGGTGGGAACTAAGTCTGGCGTAGTACGAGCATCAGAAAGCATAAGTTAAGCACGAAGTGCTAATTAAGGCGAAAGCCTTGCACATCCTATCATACGCCAAAAGCGGCATGGGTCACCGCTCTTTAAAAAAAAATGCTACATACGGTTATATCAAGAATTGAGTCTATCGTGCTATATATAGCACGTGTCCGTAAATGACCATGCCGAATTCGTTGTTGTTGTTATGTGGGGTGTGACTTCCCAAAACCAGCTCTGATTATGAGAGACGCCGTAGTGGAGGGCTACGGAAATTTGACCACCTGGGGTTCATTAACGTGCACTGACATCGCACAGCACACGGGCCTCAACATTTCGCCTCCATCGAAATGCAGCCGCCGCGGCCGGGATTCGATCCCGCGACCCTCGGATCAGCAGCCGAGTACCATAGCCACTAGACCACCGCGGCGGGGCTTTGCCGAATTCGTGACAACGCCATATATGGCCACTTTTTTACAGGTCTTGGGTTGAGATGTATGGCCCTATCACAAAATGGGTGGTTTGGTCATATATGTATAGCCTCATATGGCTAATTCCCGGTTTGTATGGCTATGTATGACATTTCTGTAAGGATGGCCTAAACACGAGTGGCACGAAAAATCGTAGTAGTCGGGTTCACCGGAGACATGCCGAAATTGGCATGGCAGGGTATACGAGGGGATGGCTATGGCGTGGCTGGTCGTAAAATCGATCATATGACATGACTGTCATTCCCGTCACGATTAAACGACGACACACTCAGTGAAGCGTAAATACCGGCATTCCTCGCCTGACATTATGCGGGTACGTGGCTTTGTGTATTAAAGGATTTCACCTGACGTGAAATGTACTTAGAGACATCAAACGGACAATAAAGAAAAACAATGGGTTAGTCCAGAATGATTTATTCTTATTTGAAAACTCCATTGTCGCTGGTGTAACCACCACAGGTCCGGTATTAGAAGAGAAAATAGAGCTTGAAGTTTCATTTTTCGAACTTCGCGCCATAACCTAGGTACCCGAGCGAAAGCGTGACGTCACGGATCAGATTTCAATGTATATCGTTCGCACTTCCACCACGTATGATGTCTCAGTTGGGACGGCGTTTATTAAGCCGGGACCTCAGTACAGCACAACATACATGCGATGATGATTTCAGATCTAAGCAACGAAGAGGATAGGCATAACTGTAGTAGTAGTAGTAGTAGTAGTAGTAGTAGTAGTAGTAGTAGTAGTAGTGGAAACTAGGAAGATGTGTGTAAGAAACACCCACATTATTTTGGTCACACTGGCTGAATAAAATTTCATTAGCTTTGCTGCGTTAGGTGTCTGGCCTCTCTACAACACGAGGGATTCATTTTTAGCACAAGATAATTTTGTGGGCTACAGGAGGCGCCTATAATATGACGTCACAGTAAGTTGGTGCAAAAAGGTGAAGACGGCGTCACTTCCCGCATTTTCTTTCTGTGAGTTTTCTCGCGCACTAAGCGTTGTCTCGTGGCAATAATGGTACTGTCGGTATTGTGAGAGGGTAGTTTAGTAATATACCAAAAGTCGTTTTACCCTTTAGTGTCCATTTAACGGTTTATGACCGTGAGACAACGCATAACAGTCGTACGTTTTCATGCGGGATTATTGTCTATGCGTCATATCTGTCATATGAGACATTTAAATAGGCGTATATACGTCATTTTGACTTCGCAATGTTCGCTTTTTTTTTTTTTTTCACTTACGGCTTGTCAAAACACGAAAATGTAGAGCCAAAGTAACAGCAGAACACTTCATTTTACTTTCCAGCCCGAATCAGGGTGTAGTTTGCAACCTTGACTGGTATAACGAAGACTCTTCTGAAAGGCCAGCGACGCCAGAGACGAACGAACAGGATTCTCACAGGCCGGCGCGTACTTGCTGGGGCCTCAGTCGCTTCTCGGGGATATCGTTTGTTCCGTGCCATCCACGGCGACATCTTGTTTTCAACGAATTTCGCCGCCTTCTACAAAAATAGAACGAAAGCAACTTCTATGGAGTTTTCGCAGTAATCGCGATAGAAATGCCTTATCTTTACACTTTCTTTCTCGCACTGCCTTCATTAGCCTTCAACGTTACGTTTACTGTGTACGATTCTTTCTGGTGCAAAACTCATACTATTATAGGGTGCAGAGGAGAGACAAAGTGAAGTTACAAGCTCGCAACTGTTTTACAGTAATATCAGATTCAATGCGGAGATCTGCGCGCATGCACAGCAGAGCCATCCTGTGGTCCAGCCCTTGAAGTAACGCAAGACATGCCAACGTTAGGAAACGTTTATCCAGCCCTGTCCAGCAGGAGACAATAGCACACGTTAGCCAGTGCGAATATTACGTGAGAAAATACGGTAAATCTGAGGCATATACGCTTCGGGCAAACTGGCTCTCTTGTTTTGTATTTTAAAACTCCTTAATGCTTAGGCAGTGAAGAAAAAAGCTTGCAGTCTTAGTGCATTGTGCCATAGTTACATGGAACAGCGCACGTATTGCTTTCTCGAGATTAATATCTGAATAGACAGCTTCATCTTTTCCGCAATTTCCTCACCCTTTACGCACTCCGCAACTATACTCAACTCCTGAGCCAACTTACTGTGCACCAAAATAAAACCAGACAGTCGTTCTTGCATATCGGCCCCACGAAAAAGTGGCAACCGTGGCCGGTAAATCGACCCGTGCTCTCGTGCTTAACAGCGCAACGTATAGTTTCTGTTGACCCATAGTCGTTATTTAATTGAGATTCTTCGGACGTTATTCGACGCCAATACATATTTACTCACCAAAGCCTCCTTGGACTGTTGCATCAGAGCTTCGCCGACGGTTTTCGAGTCGATCTCTCCCTCCGGAGCGCGGCAAGGTGGAGTGCCATCATCAGAATCGTTCCTCGAATAATCACAAATATCCACGATTGAGCAGTTACAATTATCACTGCTTTCAAGTACTGTCCCATTCGCTGTACTGTCTCCTACCATTTCGACGTTAACAGCGAAGGGATGCGCATGCGCCGGCGTTCCGGACAGGGCAATCAGACCAAAGATAGCGACCACCACAACTTGCATAATTATCTCAAGTTGCTTATCTTCAAAGGTTTCCACTGCGTAACCACCATAAAGAGCGTTTCCGTTAAAGCGATGGTTCTTTCCTTCGCCGCCTATCCTGGGAGCTGCCTAGCCCTTATGACTTTAAGCTCACGTGGACTCCTCCAATGTTCTTCCGGCGACAGAGGCACATAGCAACGAGCATCTTCAGCGTTCTTATAGTTTATCGAAACAAAGCCTACGCAATGCGTTAGTCGCCGTGTTGCGTAATGTGCATTCTAGACTGTGACAGGTATTATCTGAGCCAGAGAATGCTGGTTGATGGATGCGTGGACCTCAAACGCGAGCAGACCTTGAAGTCGAGAAAAGTATGTTTGCCGATAAGCAGATGTGGGACGGGGTTTTGCGGTCCGGTACGTTGGTGCGGACGTTACCTTTGTTGAGAATGGCCTTGTGACGCAACGATGGTTTCCGCCACTGACCTCATGAAAGCGACGATTGAGCATGTAAGACAGACCACGCGGATGTCGTAGAACAAATAGCCAAAAAGTAGAATGGTAGTTGGCAGCTTTGAAGTAACTATGTAAAGAGCATCGAATTAATTCGCACGAATATGAAGTGGTCACGAGAAGATAGATAGATAGATAGATAGATAGATAGATAGATAGATAGATAGATAGATAGATAGATAGATAGATAGATAGATAGATAGATAGATAGATAGATAGATAGATAGATAGTACCCAGGCGCCAAGAAGAGAGGGGGCCTTGACTGAATACCTCACTTTACCGATCTCATGGCGTTCCTACATTATTATTGCAATTATTTATTAATTTCCAATGGCGACAGCTATACTGTAGTTGACCGCTCATGAAATGAATAATTACATGCTTTGCTTCGTCCCATAACATCCTCCAGCCTTCTTTAGACATGAGTTGCGCGTTCTTGTTCACAACGCCATCCGGAGGAAACCGTGCTATGTCGCGAACAAAAGAAAGAAAGAAAGAAAGAAAGAAAGAAAGAAAGAAAGAAAGAAAGAAAGAAAGAAAGAAAGAAAGAAAGAAAGAAAGAAAGAAAGAAAGAAAGAAAGAATTAAGAAAGTTCGTATAGAAACCGCTGAAGGAATACGGCAAGCTCTAGCAAAGCAGCCGAAGAAGGTAATCGAATCTACAGGAGCTCCGATTACTGAGGGAACAGCCGAAGCACGATTGCAGTGGATACATCACCGAGAAAAAGCCGACACACACCTTGACATAACAGCCTGAATCTTAGAAGGGTATACTCGTATAAGTTCCAAGACGAAGAAAAAAATGCATGTACGATACCTGCAAAGTAGGCCCATAGCAAAACGACGATTCAACACGTCACTGGAAAGAGCCTATACACAGAACACGACAGCCTCCCGACGAAAGAAAGCCTATCGAAATTCCTCGTCGCCTAATCACAGCCAAACACCTGTCGGTGTGCTCGGATTTAGAAGGCGTGCCGCTGACAGGTTCTGAAAAGCGGTTCTCAGCTCGGTATGTCATCCTTTCACGCCTGAATGGCTGTCACCCACACAAGGCTTCAAGAAACGCGGACAGAGTGAGCTTCGCGTTTACTCGAGGGGTTGTGATAAAGCGTGGCAGGGGTGTAGCGTTAATTAATCATTCTTCGTCCATTCAGTTTGCGAAGGAAAAAGGAAAGACGTGGCACTCAAGTACAAGTATCCACCGGAAAAGAAGCGTTCGTTGTACGCTGCTGGCCTGGGACGCTCTGAAAGGAGGAAGCATATACCACTTGGAAAACAAGAACGCGTGTGTGATATGATAGAGCTGAAGTACGGGCTGGAGAAATTAGCGTCCTTTTCTTAACCGAACCACAGTCATCATCATCATCATCATCAACATCAAGTACGGTAGATGTGGCCGGCAAGGAAGCAGTAAAAAAAAAAAAAGAAAGGAGGA
>CM023491.1:15280431-15309025 GCA_013339685.2 Hyalomma asiaticum | reverse complement strand
ACGTAACACTTTCAGCCAAAAGGCCAAGCTCTCGCACCGATAGCGAGTGATCAGAATCACAGCTTTCTTAGCTCCTGTATATTGGAGTGATCGTTACTGTACTATTAAATTAAGTATAATGCACGTGTGCGCATTCGAGAAGACGTGAGAACAGCTCACTTGATGAGAGCGAACAGTTACGTTCACGATGCTGCCGTGATGCAAAGCGTAAACAGAAGTTAGCAAAATCATTAAATTGTTTCTAACAGCGAAGCTGTTCTAGCTTGAGGCAAAATGTTTGTCATGAGCTGAAAACTCGGCATATCACCTGATGCGCCACGGGGGCACTAACACAAAGCCCCAGTGTCTCACTATGGTTCAATTGAAACAACTCTTCTTCGCACCTTGTTAACATTTCACGTAGCCTGATCAAAATGCACACACTTTACGATTCATTCGAGTCCCTTATGCTAACATCGCAACCACGCAATCGGCATTCGAGCGGGAATTGAACCAAGGCCATCTGCGCGGCAGGCAGATGACAGCAGCTGACGCTGCTTCGGAAAAAAAGTCCCTATACGTAGTCAATAGCAAAGCATATCCTAGTTATACTATAGGACAGCAAGGAGGCGGGAAGAAGTGAGGCTGAGATGGAGCAAAAGGAGGAGGGCAGAGAGAAAAGCATAGTATACAGCCTTGTATGGTACAGCAAGAAGGTCGGAAAGGATGTTGATGGTGGTGAGGATGCTGCTGTACAAATTGTAAAGGGTATGCAACATTACTGCATGAAATCAATCGAGTAACGCCATCACTTTGCTGCTCCAATTATTGACATTAAGTTCACTTTATCGATGAGCAGCAGAATTGGCGGGGCATTAACGCTTGCATGTGCTGCCGATATATTGCTCAGTTAGATGCAACAGCATCAAGAACGTTCATGCATAAGTCTTTACAATTTCCTTCGAGGAAATAAGACCACGGCAACATGGATGACAGACTAGGGAGATACTTAAAACACAGGTACCCCTTTATGATAGTGTTCGAGGAGCATAAAATAAGACCAGTTATTCAGCACTCGTGTTTTATAGTTGTTACTCGTCTGCCCTCCCCCTAGTAACACAAGACATTGCTGGAACATTCTCTAGATGTGCCCGAATGTCGGTGGTCAACATTGTCTACACGTTGCCAATGTCATCGTTTATGATTGCCAGACAGTGCTAGGTGGGAACATCGTTGTCTGATATTAAATACCATTTCATACGCTGCAGCAATGCTTTTGCGACACAACATGGTGGCTGTTGGCTGTATGTGCGTAAGCAGCAACCCCGTTGTCTTTCTTCCATTTCACTCCACTGATAGAGCTGCCCACCCCCATCTTTTTCTTCTCCTTTTCTCTCTCTCTCTACTGCGGCAAGCAGTCAAGTGCTACATGATGTGCTCAACAAAGACCTCGCTTCAATGTTTCAGGCTTACAAAAGACTGTTAGATGACGAATGCGGTGGTGAGGACACTCGTCTACCTGGCCTAGAGCACCTGTCCGGAGAGAAGCTATTCTTCCTCGCGGAGGCAATGGTACGACCTTTCTTATTCTTAGGACTTTCTTCATAAAGCAACAGAAAAAAAATAATCCCTTCTAAAATTCCCAGCATCGTTCATTACCATTATCCGTAAAACCATCACCAGTCATATTCTGACTGCTAACAGAATGATGGTTTTTATAGTTGGCATGGTGTGGACATGGCGGCTGATGTTGCATGCCTCACTGATTTCACCACTGATTCCACTAAGCCTGGCCCGCCCTCTCAAGCTTCTGAGTCCTGTTGACTACCGTTAGATGGGAAAGGCCCAGAAAATCCCAACAGGTGAACATGGGAAGAGCCTCCTCCGAACTGCAGCAGACATCTTTCATGTTGTGCTGTTATGAACTGCTGCTTTTTTCTATCCCCATTACGAGCACTTAGCTAGAGGCAGATGCTTGGGTGGTGCGACGGGTTAAGCGGAACTGTGCATTTGACGAGGCACACAATAACATGCGCCATGTCCCCAAAATGTCCGTCACGAAATACGCCATTCTGATGGCAGCTTTGGCGGATGGTGGTAATGGTTGATTGTGGGATCTTCAGCAGAGCTATCGCTCATTAAAGATACTTAAAAACACGCAGGCAAAACGCAGGACACCAACGTTTCTATGGAAATGCTTGTTTCACGTCATTCATATTTCCTCTCGTATGTATGACAGTGACTAGCCAAAATCGAGGTTGCAGTTCACTAAAACGTATGGGCTTATGTTGAGACGAATAGGTAGCAAAATGGCAACAAAGACTGCTGATAGTGCTGACAAAGACAAGCGCTAGACTTTGCCTGCTCTCTCCTCCGTCTCTGTTTGTGTTCCGCTACAAATTAAAGATTGGAACACACCAACCTGCCCAAATTTCTGCGCTCCTATTGTATTGATTTTTGCGTTAGCTTCCTGTTCATTAAATGCGGGGAGACTGAGAAACCCAACTCACAGGTGTGTTCTTTTTCGTAGATATGGTGCCAACGAATGCGCAAGGAGAGACTGCAGCTTATAATTCAGTACGATACTCACAGCCCGGCCGAATACAGGTATGTACTTAACCGCACTGTGCGCCAGGCATAAAGGTGCATTAACAACATGGAGTCAATCATCATCATAATTAGCCTGTTTGCACCCACTGCAGGGTAAAGGCCTCTCCCATAGATCATTTATACTGGTCCTGTGCAAACTGTGACTGAGACATGCTTTGCAAACTTGTTGATCTCATTCACCCACCTACCCCTCGGCCGCGCCCCTACCATGCTTGCACTCTTTAGGGGTCCACTTTGCCTTAATGACCAACGGCTGCCTGGCTCTCTCATGGCATGGTGCACCCACACCAATTCCTACAATTTGATTTCTGCTAAGATGTCCTTGAAGGGGCCCTGAATCGCATTTTACACACATTGATTTTATTGTGCCTTTGCTTTGTGTGGGACGTGATGATGACAAAACACCAGTGAAAGCGGCGAAATAGAAGTGTATTATATTTTAATTTGTAGCTGAAATCGCTTTCCACGCTGACTGCAGTGCCATACACATCAACGGTGACTCCGAGCAGATATGACGTCAGCATGCTGGCTTTGTTGAAGGTTCTGATTGGCCGGGAACAGTAGGAATAAAAATATGCATCACACATGCTAACAATGCATTGAATATGAGAAATTTCAATTTGAGAACGTGTTTTATGCTTGCTGAAGCTACTAAAAGGTAAAAATTTGTGCACAACAATTTCATTTTGCTTGTAACTGACACAAGGAGCGCTGTGCGGACCGTGTGGTTGTTGTGGTAGGAAGGCCACAGAGGGCAGCACAGTCCCGGTTCTACAAGATGTAAGCCACATTTCGATTGGAAGCAGCGTGCATGTCTCGGGATGCCGATATCTATCGTCTGCTTTTACTTTGAATTTCTAAGTTGAATAACTTGAATTTGCCTGCATCGATCTCAAAAATTCTTTTTGCATTTATGTCAGGACAATACAAAGAACCCGTTTCAATGCAAAACTCAGCAAGTAAAACATGGCCCCTTAAACATGCGTTTGTCCCCTAGCGCGTCCACTCTTTTGTCCCTTAATTCACGCTACACCTATCATTTTCAGCTGCACTGCTCGATGCGTCGTCCTCAGTTTAATTTAAACCATCTTAGTAAGCCTCCAAATTTTTGTCCCGTTCGTATGTACCGGTAAGATGCAGGTGTTCACGCTTTTCTGTTCAGAGACAATGGTAAGCTGTCATTCATTATCTGAGAATACCTGCAGAATGCACTCCACCCCATTCCCCTAATTATCTCAGCCTCATGGTGCAGATCAGGGGTCACTACCTGGCCTAAGAAGACACATTCGCTTGCCATTTACAGTCCCTTGCCACCTATCAGAAACCGCTCGCTCTTCTGATGCTACAAAGTGCCGGAACTGTTTAACTTTCGTCATAATGCACTCAAGTTTCATCGTAACAAAAGTAACACTTTTATCGCACTGTCGTGAGGAAACTCTTACTGTTCCCTCATAACAAAATTACAGCCTGAGCTGTCATGCGTATAGGTGCTAGTGAAGCCATAGTTTACGATTTTTTGATGGATTTTACGTAAGAAATTGAATTTTGTTCATTGAACTACCTGCGTCATGTCGGAGGGCTTGCGTGTGTGGTGTGTTGCTCGGAGCTGCTACAGCCGTAGCAGTAATCAGAGGGGATTACTTCCTCCAGACGCCTATGCCGACACCGACGTTGACACCGGATTTTCAGTGACACGAGCTACTTAACGCTATCACATTAATAACCGCGAGCACGTGATTGCATATCAATCTTGTCGGCCACTTATACATCAGTCGCACAACGCCTGGGCCCAGCAGCTGCTGGTAGCGTGCGCTCCCCTAATGTACTCCACACTCCGTCCCTTGCATAGTACCCAATTTGAACAATCCAAAACATGCGAGAATGTTCCGATACAATGAGGCGCGGCTTGTGCCGAGTGATTACACGACATTTCCAGCAGTTTCATTCAGTGAAACCTGTTAGCATTAGACCAATGAAGAAAAGGGCGCACGTAGATACTGCATACCTCGTTTCATCTTTTCAAGTGTCTAGGAATATCAACATAAATGAAATTGCATCGCCAGATTCCCTGCTTCGCGCAGTTGCGTATAAACATCATGTATGGCTGCACTTATCAACGAAGCAACAAAGTCTTGTGATAACTAACAGAAAGGCTACTGAAAGTCAAAGCTGTGCCATGCATAGGACGATCTCGTCGTCACGCCGGAAGGAAGAGGGGATCCGCTCTTTCCCTCGACCCGCTAAACACTTCGGCGCTTGGCCCACCCCTGCACTCACTACACTGTTATGTCATAGTGATGATGCGAAGGCTAATGTGCGATAAAGTGCAGAAAATGATTAGCTCAAAAGGGCGGGTTCAAGCCAAGCAGGCACGGGTGTATTTCCATAGCGCTAAATGCAAAGAAAGAAAGAAAGAAAGAAAGATAGTTAATGGTGAAGGATCCTGTACGGTCAGTTGATAATTATGAAGTGGCATCATGGCCTCACTAACTTGACACACCCTGCCAGTTAATTCACGTATGACAATAAAAACAGCTTCGATGTTTCTTGACACACCCTGCCAGTTGAGTCATGTATGACAATAAAAACAGCTTCGATGTTACTATGACTTCGACGATGGAGAACTGGCTTCAACTGTTTCTACACTTTTTTTTAAGAAAGAATTTCCCAACTAGATGTAGTTCATAAGTGACGTGTCCCTTCACTTTACTTCCCCCCCGCGAGCATTGTTCGTTGGTCACTGGCTCTGCAGCCTCCACAAGAAATGTCACAGTTTCTACGATGGCTTTCACATCATTCTATTGCGTGCTGTGCCGATTAATTTCGTGCCACTAAGGTTCTTTCTGGCGCCATTACCTTATTGAATTCTCTTTTCCACATTGCCTGCAGCGCGTACGACTACTTCGAAACGAGTAGGCACGCGAATTTTTTTTTTATTCGATCAAGTGATTTTACCTGACTTGAGAGACACATTGCCTTAATCAAGCTTTCACTTTATGTCTTTCAGGGTCAACTTACCAATGCAGAACATGCAAGAATTCGCCGATGTATTCCAGTGCCCGGCTAATAAAACGATGAACCCCAACCACAGGTGCTTGCTATGGTGAAGCATCCTGATGCAGGACGAAAACATGGCTTATTCAATTACACTGGCTGATAACTCATCTTAACGAAAAAAAGAAGATAAACTCGACAAATAAAACACTTATGTCTTGATAAAAGAGTGCGACTTCTCTGCACACGAGTTTTCGCCATGTCTGAACATATACTGGAGTGTTTTTTTGGAGCCGTTACGTCCTCCCAGATATCTCTCGCTTGAAAACAAGTGTCCCCCTGTCGAAACGCCCAAATTAATAAAAAGTAGGACGTCCCAATGCTGGAATCATTCAATTATTCGCCGGCTATTACAATTTAAACATTCGTATTCGATTTGGAAACGATCGAGGTACTCGAAATTTTCGAATATTCTAAGTTATTAGAATATTTCGAAAGATTGAATGTGCGATCCACTCATGTCGAAAATGACTGACCTACGTTACGCAAGGTGTCTAGACTTGAAATGCCTATGCGTGTAGGCATTGGTAGTGCACTCACGCGTGAACGAGCCAGTACGTACGACCTGTCGCAGCCGACATGCGCAACCACGAAAACCATCCTCAACCACGTGCACGTCAGCACTGATGTGACCATGCTTGTGCACTACACCCTTATAACAGGCGATGGAAACGTGCTGCCCTGCCATTCACAGCCACAGCTTTGGGCAGGATCTCACTGCTATGCATTGCAGAAAGCTGACCATGTAACACATGTAATATTCCATCATGATGGCCTCATATACTTGCCACAGCTTGCATATTTTGTCAATACAGTTACAGTGGTACAAAGGACTGTAGGCAGAGCGTTCCTGATATCAATGCATTTTGCATTAATGGCTCATTAGCGTATTTACTTCACATAAGTTTGTGTTAAAGTATCACTGCTCAAAGGGCATTTATGTTGAAATATTCGATACGTATTCGAAAATCTGATATTCGCAAGCCCTAATTGGCCCATTAGTCGAACACGATGAAAAACCCGGCGCCTGCCCGAGGTGACAGCCAATTATACAAGCAGTCATGTGACCGAGCGGGACGTCACCGCATTAGGTCACAAAGGTGCCATCATGACGTCACAACGTAAGGTTGCGATGACGACGTTACAAAGTGTTGGGGTGTGTGATGACCTGGTGACGTATTGGTGAAGAACAAGCTCTGTTTGACATCAAACTTCTCAGAGAAGTTTAAGAACAAAGCCAACTCAATGGTTTTCAAGAATGAAATGTTACAATTTAGGTAAGAATGGAACCCGGGCCCCCAGATACCAAGAAAGCACTCTACAATTCATCCATAGCTGCTCTTAGGTGTGGAGAACCATCCCGACCGCTGCTGCTGCATTTCAATGGAGGCGAAATGTTGAGGCCCGTGTACTGTGTGATGTCAGTGCACATTAATGAACCGCAGGTGGTCAAAATTTTTGGTCAAAATTGTCGGTCAGAATAGGCGGTCAAAATTGTCGCTGAGTGCTGCAAATGAATAAGATCTAAGTGAAGGACGCGCTTCTGAGTGCCTTCAATGCGCGGCCTGTCACTGCCCTTACACCAAATGCAATTCAGAAGAGCAGCTATTGCATAAGCATCTACGCCCCAATCTCCAATCAGATGGAAGGAACTGCAGCTTTAGACTGCTAAACAAGCAACGTTTTTAAAAAATGTTGAGAAAACACTGTAGGTATTTTCAATGTTTCATTTAGTGACGTTTCAGCGGTATCCTCTGACACTTAAGGCTGCGTCTAAACGTAGGATCTCCTTGAATTCCACATGGCATGTTTTACTTTAATCTCTATTCGCAACAGACCTACGGCCATTCAATGGAGACACCCACCATTGTATATATTTGAAAGGTTGCAGGTTCAAGTCTCATAAAGCGGTTTCAACTTTAAGAAATTAGATGTAATACCTACCTGCATGGAAAACACCCCTTGATAGCTCTATTCACAGAGCAGCTACGGCCACTTTTCGTGGGAGCTCTTAGCTGCCATTTAAGAGATGCAAAAACAAGAGATGAGACCTTTAGCAGTCGAATGTGGGACCTATAGGGCTCGAAACCAGGACATTCCGAAGTCAAACATCACTTCAATGTAATTTGGCACAGGGCGTTAATCACGCGTGGCTCCGGATGTCCAAGGCAAGTATCGTTAATTGCAACGTAATTGACGAGCATTTCATATCAATGATTCCATGACCTCCGAGTCCTGTTGGTCGCACACACACTCCTATTACGTCAATTTTGATATGAAATAAGCGAATGAGACGCAAGCTTTCGATTTTGCTTAGCGGAATTTCGTGACAAGCCTGTTCGCAAGGTTTTCTATGGTCCCGAAGAGCCAACACTCCGCTACAGAATTTACGCCGCTAGAAGCCAGCACCATAACTGTTCAATAAGTTTGCAGTACCACCCACAGCATATAGTAATGGCATTCGCATCTGCAGGATGTGTTTCTGGTTCTGCCCCTCCGATTCAACAGCGGGTGTGGGCTGCTACAGAAATACAAGGAACTCCGGAAACATGAAATCATATAAACAATATTAAGTATAGAGTTGTGTGAGATAGGACGATACATATAAGTTGAGCACAAAACAACAAAATAACCGGAGATAGGCCCGCACCGAACTGTATACGCAGGTATGAGCTTAAAGAATGATTAACATAGATTGATTGATTGATTGCTTTCTGGGGTTTAATGTCTCAAAAACCACACTATCACTATGAGAGACGCCGCAGTGGAGGTCTCCAGAAATTTTGACCACTTCGGGTTCTTTAACGTGCGCTGACATCACACAGGGACTCAACATTTCGCCTCCATCGAAATGCAGCCGCCGCATCCAGGATTCAGTCCCACGACCCTCGATCAGCAGCCGAGTGCCGTAGCCACTATGGCACCAAGCTGGGGCTACTAAGGTATGTTGGCTACCCGCTAATTTACCGTATCCTCTTGCTCTCCGTGCAATAAAATGGAGATGCCCCGTATGCAGAAGGAAGCATTCCAATGGCTACACTCAAAAGTTTTCGCAGGTAACTAATTCAGACACCTACAGGGGAGGTAAACCCGTAGCTACAATTTAGTGCAATTTACATTCTTGATGCGAAGCACGCATCAGGAACGTAAAATGGATCTGCATTATTGTCTCGCTATACTGATTTTCGTACGTATGATAACAAAACGGCCGCAAGAGCACCGAGACTGTGGCATGTAAACTATGCCGCTCATGACACGCATGCCATGATTCTAACGTTATGACCTGTCATTTATGTTAGTCATGCAGTCGTGTTGTGCCATAGCAATTTCGGTATACATCCCGCTAACGAAACGCATGGCAATTAAATCATGCCGCTCATGACATGCATGTCACGATTTTCATTTTCTTAGAACGAGTCACCCATGGCTGTCATACATTAGAAGGATGGTCATGTGAGCGAGTTGGAGCTGGTTAAGCATATTGATGGTCAGCGCGAAACACGAGGACAAACATTCGTCACACATTATTGTCTCGGCCATACCAATTTTGGTATATATCAAGTAAACGAAGCGGCCGAAAGAGCACCAAGACTGTGGCATGTAAATCATGCCGCTCATCATATGTACATCATGATTTTTATGTTATGACGTGTCATTTATGTTCGTCATGCAGTCATGTTGTGGCCTACCAATTTTAGCATACATCCCACTAAAGAAAAGGCCAGAAGGGCACCAAGATCGTGGCACGTAAGTCATGCCACTCATGACATGCATGTCATGATTTTCAAGTTATGACCTGTCATTTATATTCATCATGCAGTCATGTTGTTGCATACCAATTTTTGTATAAATCCCACTAACGAAGTGGCCAGGAGAGCACAGACAGACAGACAGACAGACATAGATAGATTCAAAGTAGCCGAAGCTCGCTATGAAATATTTCGCATTTAAAATGCCATGCAGAAATTTCGGAAAAAAAAATTGCACAAATGCTTGTCCGCATTCCGAGCCATTTCGGTGTCAGCAACAGCTTATGACGCCACCCAGATACAAATAGAAATGCTTTTCAAATAGCTGCACTAATAAGTTAATCACCACTATAGGCGCTTCAGTAAAGGTGCCATTCGCTGCCTTAGGACTGTTTCCGCATTTTCTCTCACAGCAACATACATAGATGACATATGCACGCAGGAAGAGTGTGACGCATTGGTCAGTAACGCACCGACGGGGGGGGGGGGAGGAGTGTAACCCCCCTCTCCCCTGAAGCCGACCTAAACCCCCTCCCACTCCGTAACTGCTCCTATGTCCTAGAAGAATGTAGAGCTAATGTCTGCAAAACGCCGAAAAAAATAATAAAAATAATCATCATTTATGTCACTATTATTTGGCATTTCATTTACTTTTTTTACACACGCAACAACTGTGTAATCGCTTGCCCGGCCCTTCGTGAAAAATTTGACCCCCCCCCCCCCCCCCCCCCCCTTGAATCCTCGGTGCGCTATACTGGCATTGGTGCGCAATATCGTAGGTGCCAAGCAAATATGCAAGTGCACGAGCTGTGGAACGGGAACGGCGCGCTGCAGCTCATCCGGAACAACGAGAACAATGTCACGTCCTCGCAAACCGTCAAGGGCGCCTGTCTACCGCAGCAGCGTTGGGACAAATGAAGTTCGCGCTTTCCGGCGAGAGCGTATACGCATCGTCAGACGACCAGCCGTCACCTAACTAAAGTGAAAAGGCCAAGTACTTTAGACTACTAACTTATTATATTCCGAGAACTCGATTGTCGTTAATTTCGCCATTTTATGCTCAATAATAAAAGAAAGAGTACGCAGCTTCCGCTAGGTTGCGCAAGGCCACATAACAGTGAACCGATAGTTCACTGAAACAATTCACTTGAAAGTAATGCGGTATTTTGGCGGGAACATGTCACGAGACATCTTGCTACGTAATTTTGGTGGGAAAATGTCATGTGATCACCCAAAATCAGGTTACGCAATGTCACGTGGCATGTTCCCGCCAAAATCACGCAGCGCAATTTCGCGCGACATGTTCCCGCCAGAATCATATAACGAAACGTCACGTGGAATGTTTCTGCCAAAACCACGTAACGCGTGGCATGTTCTTGCCCAAGTCACGTAACGCAATATCACGCGACATGTCTCCGCCAAAACAACGTAACGCATGTCACGTGGTATGTCCCCGCCAACATCACGTAACACAGTGTCGCGTGACATATTCCCGCCAGAATCACATAACGAAACGTCACGTGGCATGTTTCTGCGAAAACCACGTAACGCGTGACATGTTCCCGCCAAAATTACTTAACGAAAAGTCACGTGACATGTTTCCGCCAAAATAACGCAACCCATGTCACGTGGTATGATCCCGCCAAAATCAAGTAACGAAACGTCACGTGACATGTTCCCCCAAAATCGTGTAACTATAACAGTCACGTGACATGTTTCCGCCAACATCACTTAACGCGGTGTCACGTGACAGGTTTCGCTGTGGCATAACAGAGTTCTGAAGGCTTCGCGGCTAAACACGAATGTCAAAGTTTTAATCCTGAAATTCGCTCCGGAACGTCAGCTTCATGACGTCAGAAGGCCTTTTTTCTATTATTCTCGCCAAATTCGCTCCATCAAAATGTTCTGAACCTCCCTGTTTCTTCTTCGGAACACAATGTAGGTCTTTCTTACCGATAAACAGTTACGTAGGCTTTAGCAGATGCCGTCAAATATATGTGACGTCACGAGTTTTAGAGCTCGAGCTTCAAAGCGGCGCCGCCACCCGTATTTTCTTTTTGCGCGTTTCCTGGCTTACCCAGGGTTTTCTCCTCGCAATACTGTCGTTTTTTGTATTGCGAAAAGCTAACCTACTAATAAGAGAAACATTGTTTTTTCCCTTTAGTGTCCCTTTAAATAAAGCGGTCTCCAATTGGGTTCATTTACACGTGTGCCGACACATAGCGGAACTACTTCATTAGGCTATGTCGACATGCTTGGTGACAGATTGGGTTCTGTCGATGTGCTCGCTGATATCAGTGATATGGGGATGGCCAAGAGCATTTTGGAGCACACTTTGTAGCATAAAGCACGGCGATCTGTAGCAGCATGTTGCCAAAACAGGATTAACAGCATAAGGGCTTTCTTAATCCTCTAATTGGATATATATAGCAAACTTGCACATTGACTGTAAAGGATGAGCTCCAAGGTTACAACACGAGTGCATGAGAACGTTTCTTGACCGGCAGCAGACACCAGTACGCCAGAACAGCACCGCAAAAGATACACAGAGGAGATTGGCTTGAGAAATTGTTAGTCACAGCGAAATGACTTAGAAATGTAGATTTCAGTCACAAGCAAAGAAGTTGCTTGATGCAGCCCGAAAGACTGCTATGACGTAGCCCGATCTATCTATCTATCTATCTATCTATCTATCTATCTATATCTATCTATCTATCTATCTATCTATATCTATCTCTATCTATCTATCTATCTATGGTGCATACCAACTGAACATACGACCAGGGAAGCACCGAGACAGACAGACAGACAGACAGACAGACGACAGACAGACAGACAGACAGACAGACAGATAGATAGATAGATAGAAGATAGATAGATAGATAGATAGATAGATAATAGATAGATAGATAGATAGATAGATAGATAGATAGATAGATAGATAGATAGATAGATAGATTCAGTTGCGCAATCTACATGCTCAAATACATCGCAATATCTCGGCTATAGTCTATTTCTTGCAACTGCGCTGCACCTAAAAGCCAAGGCGAGTTCCGGGTTTGGCTTACGCGAACAGGGCCATCGAGCGCAGCGGCCATCGCGAGCAGAGAGACCATTGTTTGATTCCCGTCACATGAAACAGCCTCGCACGCGCATCTCTGTTGACGCGTGTCACCGGCCACCTTGTGTGTGTACCGCCCAGTACGCAGTGCGGCCGAGAGTCCCATGGCCTCGGATGGGTCACATTGTGCGGTGATACAACAACGCCGGTGGCAGCGGCAGTTCGGTTTTGACCTGGTTTAAACGGACTCCTTTAGCAAGACCACCTCTGCCCGAAGAAGGCTTTCTGAAGACCTGCACTCAGTCGACTAATCACAGGTAAGTATACCTGCATGAAAAGTCGGTAGTCCGCACACATATTCTCGAAGGCTGACTGGATACTCCAAAACGACGGACCACTGACTAAACACTACTCCAACCATCCACTAGTGGACAAACTCTCCACGCGTGCTCATATCCGTGGTGACACGTGTAACGCACTCGTTTGTCTCTATGTGCTTTTGTCTACTGTACCGGCCGCGGCGGCTGCATTTCGATGGAGGCGAAATGTCGAGGCCCGTGTGCTGTGCGATGTAAGTGCACGTTAAGAACCCCAGGTGGTCGAAATTTCCGGAGACCTCCACTACGGCGTTTCTCACAATCACAGCTGGTTTCGGGACGTTAACCCCCACAAATCAATCAAATCAAATCAATCTACTGTACGCGCTAGAGCCTTCACCATGAATACGTACCAACTCGGCCAACTATCAAGTTCTTGCTGATCATGCCCCTCAATACCGACTTTTGGTCGGCGTCGAATTTGTACAGCGCCCAATGCACAATGCCACGCTCAATGCACACACATCAGCATTTGTTATTGACACTAGGACTTCTCTTCGTTTGTTTCGCAGGGACCGCCCCTTAAATTTTTTCTGTGACGCGTGTTATCGCAAGGCGCAAGCCACGATTATCATGCATGCTGCTTCTCTAATGATTCCAACTGTTCTACAAAAGTTTGCAAGCCGGACGCGTACGTTTGAGTATCTTCCTGATTATATGTAAACCTTAGTGATAGCCCCAGAGTGTACTGTGACGCAAGTATAAGAGCCGACGCATATCACAGCTGGTAGGTCGTTACTGACGACAAACGAATGTGCTCACCTCTATCGCTGTACATTGCGATTTCCTTTGCTGGACCCACGATCACCCAGCTAACAGTTTGACCGTTAATACTTCATGTACCGCGTCCTTCATCGTCACGACCACGTGACATATATCGTGTGCTTACTATTGGATTAATAACATTACCCCGTTAAGTGGCACAAAAGCGATGCTGAGCGTGGGAGAAAGTTTTGGTCATCGACTTCGCCATCATCTGTGACGCAATGAGGCCACCTACGTTCCCACTAAAAGCACTATCAAGCTCTAGAGCAGCGCTACGTTTGACAGCGCAAAAACAAAACACTGCCGTCAGCCATCCGAAGCATTCTTTCTCCAAAAAAAAAAAAAAGAAAAAGCTTATTTACAAATGCGAAAGAGAATTGAAATGCGAAATAAATTGTCTGAAGTCTGAATAGCCCGTGCTAAGCTGCTACCTGATTTGAATATGGTCTTTCTCTGAACAAAATACATGTCCAGATGACGGAATAAAGCCTAGTGTGGTTAAATATAAATGCGATTCGATGACTGCAAGATGGCCATGGATTTCTAAGGTCTGCAGAGTGGTATTTTTCCTACTCAAAGAGTCTCATACTTTTTTTTTTACGGAGAGCTGCAAACAGTACCAGTATCGTTATGATAACAAAGTTTCCTGAGAATCTGCTAAAAATAATAAGCTAAGCTAAGTAAACTGTTTGAGCACTTCATTCTCCCTCGCATCCTCCCGCCCTCCTTTTCCAGTTCATTTCGTCCAATACTTGACAATAGCGTGGTTGCAAACATTGCAAATATGGTGCACTCGTGAAAGCATATCAACGTGTGTGCGCTCCGCCGTTCCATTCAAAGTGCTATCTGCCACGAAAGCTTACTCGTCTTTATTTTCATTTATTGGATACTAACAATTCCTGACTAGAATTAACTGTAAGTACACAGATAAATTTGTGAACAGAAAACAAATTATCACGATTCGCCACTGTCTTTTATGCGAGAAAGTTGTCTACTACATCGCCAAAAAAGAAATGAATTAGCATTTACATGACTGTTACGCACTTACCAAACTAACAGTATAGGAACGATTTTAATGACTATAGGAACTCAATAACTGCAAAACGTTATACGTAAAATATTTCTTCGATTTTAGCGCTCAATGCCTCCAAGGACTCAGCATTCATGCAAGCACGTGGCAGACTATTCGCGTGGTCTGAGCGCAAATTGAACATCTTAGCCGACACCGCATTTTAGTCTTCACTATGACTGTGCGTGCGGACAACAAATTACTGTCAAGCTTTAAAGGCTAACGGCGGTAACAGCTGACTGAATTCAACGTTTCTTCCGATTCCGCAGTCCGTAAATCTTTAATACCGACTGCACTTCTCAAACTTCGCAGCCAACATGAAGGGGCCAAGCATCGCGGCGTGGGCAGTTCTTGGTCTGGTGACGACTGTACAAGGTGCGTATATTAGTGTAACTGTCACCCGTCTAAATTCACGGAGCCGGGTTATACATATTACGGGAGCAAAACGCAGTTCATCCTGCCCTTTCTCAACAGATATCGAGAGCTATAGCTTTCTTATTTTTATTATTATTATTATTATTATTATTATTATTATTATTATTATTATTTGCAATACGTAGTTGCCCTTAATGCATAACACTTGGTGTGTACGCATTATATATGTGCCGCGAGGCCTGTGTTTAGTATGCTACACAAAAGTGTCGTAAAGGCGATATTGCTTCAGTCTTCTATTTGCCACGTAAGCTGATATCGAGAGCGACTCCCTACAACACGGTACCAACTGTGCAGTGCCCCACGACCATACCATGGTTATGGCGTGTAAGAAAAACCGCGCGATTTCTAATTGCTAAAATCAACCGAGCAATGTTCAAACCAACTTGTCTTGGGAAGTTTCTTTGAAGAAAGACAGCCCACAATATTATGTGTAACACCGCAGAAACATATATCTGCGGTGTTACACATAATATTTTTTAATAGTAAGGAACCTCGAATAGTAAGCACGGGCTGGATCAGAAAGCCAACGCAACAGCGACAACCAGTGGAATACCGGGCTAGGGAGCCCATCCACATGCTACGTATTCATTCACTCACAATAACTTACAGGCCTGTTGGGCACCGAGTAAGGAAGGGGGGCAACAGTTACTGCATCACAGAAAAATAAAAGCGTTAAACAAAAACTACACTAAACAAAGGTTACAAGTAGTAAATGGCAACATTCATACAGCATTTAAAAAGCTAAGTTTTCAGGTTATCACTGAACTTTTCACAGTGAAGACACTAATGCGATGTTTTCCGGAAGACAGTTCCAATGTGCAAAGTGCAAGCAGTGATGATGACTTAAATGCCTGCGTTTGACCAATTATGCGCATGAAACTGCGTGCACTGTGAATGCATCGAGATGTAAGCACAGGAGCACGAGGCGGCGAACAGCGAGATTTACAAAAGAACGTGTGCGCATAATGATGTTTTCAATCAATGAAGCAAACAGTCAAATTCACCGCTAAACGTGCAGTTTACTTGAGTAAACTGCACGCTTCAGACGCAATTCAGGGTTGCTCTAAGAAACACAAGAAAGATCCCTTCGTTATACGTGAAAAAAATGTCTATCGTATAGCTCTGTCATGTGGCAAGCAGTATGTCGGGCAAACAGGCCGCTGTACTGACGTTAGGCTCCTGGAACACGCTTGCAAAGTAAAAAAATGATCGCGACGGTTTCCTCCGCTTACACGGCAGCACGTGTGGCTGCAAGCCACTTTTTCACCAGACCACTATGGTAAGAACAAGCAGAAATAAACTGACAAGAGAAATAATCGAGGAGGCATAGTGGTTCAATAGACTAGGGCCAAACTGCGTCAACACTTTCCTTTGAGCTGTGCGAAAAATAGCTGAATTTCTTGAGATTGTAAGATGTTCGCGCATAGCAGATGTGTGCTTCCTGTGCAGTTCTCGTTGGTTTTGCTTTCCGATACTATATATCTGTACGCTCTCAGATATAAAACGTTGTTGAAAGTTAGCGCTCGTCCGTGTTCCTTCTCAGTCCTCTGTGAGAAATGTTTGCGCTAAGTAACCAGCTATACAACACCAACAAGCCCAATTCCACACTCTTGCCAACCGCTAAACGGACGTCTTCAGACAGTACGCCGATAACTATTTGGTTGAGTAGAGTCACATGGGTGCTTGAACTTTCAACGCACGTTTTGCATGCAGGCATGGGCTGGAAACACGACCTGTCGCGGCCCGTGCGCGACGAGTGCTGCCGGGACCCGGACAAGTGCTGTCCGTACGGCTACCGGTGCGACACGCGGTCTCGGAACTGCGTGCGAATCACCGACGACCTCAGAACCGTCTACACGTCCTCCGTGTCCAGCACGCGGACCCAACCCATCACAAACTACGCGATGGGGACGCGCGGCTACTACCCCTCTTCCTCGTACTCCACGGGACTCTACGGCGTGCCGGACCAGGGATTTGCCCTCTCGCAAAACAACTTCCTGCGATCGGGTAAGCTAGATGACGCATGCGAGCACCGTACCTCTCGGTGCTTGTCGCTAGCACCTGCTTGCATGGGAATGTTCACGGAAGCTGACCATTTAGAGAAGATGTGTCCCAAGCATACAGTATCATCATCATCACCATCATCATCATCACACCACCACCATCATCAGCCTGTCTACGCCCACTGCAGGGCAATGGCCTCTCCCATGGATCTCCGATTATCCCTGTCCTGTGCTAACTAGGGCCCAATTTATCCCTGCAAACTTCCTGATCTCATCTGTCCACCTAACTTTCTGCCGCCCCCTGCCACGCCTGCCTTCTCTAGGAATCCACTACTCTTAACGACCAACGGTTGTCTTGTCTTCGCATTACATGACCCGCCCACGCCCACTTCTTAATTTCTGTTAATATATCCCTAACACGCGTTTGTTCCCTAACCCACTCCGCTCTCTTGTCCCTTAAGATCACACCTACCATTTTCCGTTCCGTAGCTCGCTGCTTCGTCCTCAATTTAAGCTGAACCCTCTTAGTTAGCCTCCAAGTTTCTGTCCCGTAGGTGAGTACCGGTAAGATGCATACAGTATAGGCGTACAGAACTAAAGGCCGCGAAAGTGGTGGACTGCTGTTATAGTGACTGAATTAGATGTGTACCAACCACTAATACAGTACGTCTGCACATTAAGAGCCAGTAAACGTAAGGCGAGACCATATACGCATGCAGATCGATACGGGAGCTGCATAACCCTATAATTCCTGAAATCTCATAGCTCGACGCATTCCCTCGCGACAAGTGCGAGCCACCTTTATTCGACTTAAAGACTTAGGTAAGGAAACCAATGCCAGATAAAGGGCAATGCAACGTTTCCCTTACGAAAGAGTACAAGTATTTACGACTTCCAGCTATTACTGTTAATGACATTTTCGATTTCTTATCCAAGACCTCAAAAACAACTGCAATAGCGAGTGCGGTCTCCACGTCACCGGTCCAGCATGAGGAAGCCTAGTTCGGATGATGTGCAGTTCCTGCCCAGAGAGTTCGGGACTCCCAAACTGTTGCATCAGCATGTGATTAACCTTACAAAAAAAAAATCCTTATATGGTCGCATATAGTAGAGGTCGACCTACTTTGAAACTGCTGTAGATTATACCTGAGCTATTCACACTCCTTCTCTCTCTCGTGCTCCGTCCTTATTGTGCTGTTTCGTTCCAGTATGTCGTACCAATACGCGCAAGTTTCAACTTACCTTAACTAATCAGGATCGCAGTGTTTGTTTACAGCCAGAAAATGCCCGCGCTGCATATATCGCAAACGTTTCCGACTTGCCGCAGCCATTACGTGTTCCAAATTAAAGTTATTCGTATAAGGTGCTTGAATCGTTTTAATTAATCTAAAATTTAGCGCCGCTTGAAAGCACGTGCCCTGCGGCAAAAAGATCTATTGCGAAACCGCGGTATTGGCGAATGACTAGACATATGATAACCTGCGCTCAAATTTCAGCGACGGCAAGGAGATGCACGGCTTGTTCAACTGGGAGCTAAGCGTGCAGAAAATATTTAGATTGATTGAAATGGTGAGGCTGCTTCGGTGCTGTTTCTCTGCTTACGTGGGCAATGATGCATGGCGCACCGATGCTCCTTCATGGCACTCTTTTCAGATTTGAACAGCCGGTCAGGCACGGAATGCTAAATGTAGCCTGAAAGTAGTAGGTAATTCGTGCTCCATGCTATCATTTATATCTATTACTTGAGAATAACCTCGGGATCAACGAAACCCCGGAAATCTCTGAAGGTGTCGTATTAGTGATGATGTCTCCTTTGGCGGATCCAGAAGGGGGTCCAGGTGTCCTGACCTCGCCTCTTAATTTTTGAATCTGCACACCTAATAGGCGGACTTAGAAACATTTTTCTGAGAGGCCCTTTATTAAAGGCAGGCACCGCTTCGCATCAGCAATAACGCACGAAAATCTATTTAGGTGGTGGCGCCTCATGTTGCATTAGCTATCAGACTTCCCATATGCTGACATGTCTGACTTCCCATATGCCGTCAGACTTCCCATATGCTATCAGACTTCCCATATGCTATCAGACTTCTTATATGCTATCAGACTTCCATATGCTATCAGACTTCCCATATCAGACCTCCCATATGCTGACATGTACAAGGCGACTTTTTTCACAAATACTCGGTCAGAAGTACCTATGCATTAAGGAAAGCGGAACGCATTTCACTGCACTAAATCGAATAACGTCAGTAAAATGAGTTATACAGGAAATTACTAACGTTATGTTGCATTTCGTTCACAGACAACTGTCCAACTGGCACGTACTGCTGGGACGTCGACACCTGTTGCCTCATCACGCACGGCTACAACAACCTCTGGACGCGAGTGGAGTCAACCTGCTGCACCCGCTACAACAGCCCCAACTGCCAAAGGGTTCGCGGCTGCAGAGTGACCATCGGTGACCAGCGGTACAAGTCATACCGGGAGACCTTCACTCGCAGGCCGGCCTACTACGGCCCCTACCGGTCGGCACAGCCGACTCCCGTTCCAGCCGTTGGAACCGTCGCAGCACTTGCCGCGTCGATACGCTGGTTCGCGATGTACACCTCTAAAATGTGACAAATAAATTTATAGGGAAAGGGAGCAGCAGGAGGAAGCCCAAATATTTCAAAAGTTACGCTCGCTACCAACAGTTTTTAACGTTGGGCAAAATCCCGCCTATCATCGTCGAAACTGAAATTACCATCACCAATTCACCACCGTTTATCCAGTTAATCGCTCCAGAACCTTGCCCATGACAGTTCTTCCATTCTCCAAGAACTGCCTCAGTGAGGTTCACTTTTTTTTTTTCAGTTATCGGCGTAGCCAGCTAGAGGTTGGGACCCTACGAAAAGCTTAAGTCATATCCCTAAAAGGTACACTAACTTCCAAACATTAGTAAAATCACGAATGAAGCACCACACTGCGAATTGGCTTCACGTTTGTTTTAGCCGTGCCGTGACTAGTATTGTTGTCCACTTCTCTTGCTTTGCACGCCTTCGCTGTGCATTATGAATCCTTACCAACTCGCTCACATTATGATGACTCGCTCGCCGAGAACTCCACCGGCACCCAAATTTCGCGCTGTGGAGTCGGGCGTTACTTGCGTACCACGTTACTGGATAGGTGACGCCACCGTACGGCGGGAACCTGCCAAGGGGCATCGCAGGGGCTATCATCGCAAACCGGCTCCGCTACGGTCTGCGCGTTCCATTTCCTTCAAGTAACGCCAGATGGCGTCTTAGTAATAGCTCGAGGCAGCCGGAGAGCATAAATAAGGGAAAAAGCGCAGTTGCCACAATACAAAATGAGAATGAGAAGCATATCGAAGCGAGAGATCAGTGTTACAGGTTTTGCGTCAGGAAAATTCAGACTCGCGCAGTTGCACGGTTGCTGAAATGCGTGAGAAAAAAAGATAAGAGCCTCGACGCAATTTGGGATCAATGTGAAATCTCTACGCAAACAAGAATGAAGCAGTTAACATGACACAGTGCCCTCAGGAGCGCAGGCGTTACAAGGGCAAGACGCACTCGTCTACATTATGCGGAAAGGTAGACGGACTCTTCAAAGGCCGTATAATGAAATGGACAAAATTCTTTAACAACGCTCTATCAGCACATGTAGACTTACTGTTTCATTTTAGAGTCCCTCTCAAGGAAAATAGTCGACCTAGGCTGGCCATGCAGTGGGTAAGACAATGGATACCGAATGCGGATTGGAAACGAGGGCCGAAGCAGTCAAAGCGTTTTAGGTGCGCGATCAAATTAGGTTCACAGGCAGATAATAGAAAGTTTGTGCAGGACGGCGTAAATAAGTGATGATTGGCAGTGGCCTCTGTTACGCAGTAAACGTAAAATTTCTAATCCTCAAACGAAACAGTGACAGAACCAATATTAGTCTACACGCCACTTGCCATTTTATTGGTAGTGTACAGAACAGCATTGCTACGAGCTACTAAAATGAATCTGTAGATATGGAGAGAAAACAAGCCAATGGAAGAAGGCCGGACTCATACATGGTAGCCTTTGTGGTCACAATAGTAGTAGCAAAGGGAAGGAATAGCTCCTTACAGTCAGATTTTTCCAGATATCAGCGGCGCATACGGTGGCGTGGACTGCCACGTTCTACGAACCGTTCGAGAGGAGGATCAGTCAGTTTCGGTAAAATAACTGGATCGCGTATTCGATATTTCCGAATAAACGAATCACCCCGAATTCTCGAAAATTTCGAATACACCGTTTTCGAATCGAATACGAATATCGGAGATGCAATATTCGAATAACTGATTTCTAAGGTGTTACGTCCCGAAACCACGATTTGATTATGAGAGACGCCGTAGTGGAGGGCTCCGGAAATTTCGACCACAGCGGCATTCTTTAACATGCACTGACATCGCACAGTACACAGGCATCAACATTTCGCCTCTGTCGAAATGCATCCGCCTCGGCCGAGATTCGATCCCGTGACCTTCGGATCAGCAGCCAAGCGCCGTAACCACTATAGACCACTGTGGCGTGGCGCGTGATAAATTTTGGCTCCATGGCAGGAAGTATGTAGGAAATACGATTCCGTTTCCAGGTACGATACTTTAGATATTCGTAGCCATTCTGGCGGATCTACAGGAAGAGCTCTTCGCTGTAATTGCAGCAACAGTATAGTATACATTATGGGTCCTTGAACACTGAAAGCGAGAATCAGCAAAGGTCATGTACTTGCATCGCGGCTCATACACCATCCTTTCGCCAGATTCTCTCGCATGAATCGCTGTAGTGTGGCGCCGTTACTTCCGCATTCTTCTCACTATTAAAGAAAACTGGCTGGCTTACAAGAATTCGCTGGACGTGCAACGTGGCTGCTGTGGCTTGGTCTTTTATGCATTTACCCAGATATACCGACGTCGGAAATACAGCTTATACTCAATGGCATTCCACTCGCTCACGCTGACGTCTTGATTCCTTTTTAAGCGGTGGACTATGTACGTGCGCTGCACAGAATTGTGAAAGTCATTCACTGGAAGTAATGGCAGCGCTCAAGAGCGCTTAGTTTGTTATTCGCGTAGGATTATTATATTACATATATGCTGGATACTTGCATGCAGCACTTTGCAAGGAGTCATGCCATGTTTATTCTTCCCAATCTCTAAACATTCTTTTCTTTTTTAACACTTCAGGTGGAAGATAGCTTATTTTCACTTCGCGAACTACACGACTCAAGGATTATTCGAGTACTGAAGGTACTTAGCGATCTGTATTACTAGATACGAAGACGGCGAATGAGTTCCTATGAAGTCTAAATTCAAAAAACAAAGAAAGAAAAAGAAAAGGGAACGCTCGTCTAACCGCGCACTTAATGCGCGAAAGCATTTCCGCAGTCCTCCACTAAGTCGTCTCTTACAGGTGACGTGTGCCACTTTGGGACGTTACACCCCGCCGATCGATCATGCACGCGAGCGTCCCACGAAAACGCTGCTCCAGACGAGTGTTTTGCGCTGCGACGTTCAACTGAGTCAATCAATCACACAGCCGAGCACTCCAGTAAAATACGTGAAACCCGTCCTCTGAGAATCCTAATTGTTGTGTACCGTCAATAGGAGAGGTCAACCCGTCCCACATCTACACTAAACGTTGACGTAAAAAAAAAAAGACAAAACTAAAAACATCTTTCTCGTGAGCATCGCCTCCTCAGATATACAGGATGCGCGAGAGGGAATGGCTAATTAGCATTTCTTCTCGGTACACGGAAGAGAAATCTTCAGCAATCGATGAGACCAAGCTCCCAAGCAGAGCCAACCAAACGCATCTTGGATTCCCTCAAGGACCACATAGAGGCACAACGGACTGATTTACGTCAGTGCTATTGCACCCTTGAATAGCACCTTTCGATTTGTTCCACGGGTAGTAACCATGGTTACTAATCGCTGTATATGGCAGATTCGGGGTTATCGTGGCGTCTGGTAGCGAAATATCTAGTTTCCCCGGATTCCCCGAAATGCAGGTGACCATCCACCATCTGCCAGGTGACGCATGCGCGCCTCGAGGCCATGGTAACCAATTCCTAATATTATACAAGTTACAGGGTCGTCGCATGTTGATGTAAGACTACTGATATTGCCCCCTAACAATATATCTTCCCAGCAAAGCCTTCGTGTTTAGAAGTGTAGCCGACATTGCAAGCATCGGTGTTAGCTTGGACTTAGTAAGGCCCAGGTATTTATACACACCTCCAACAACCCCCTAGCACACCCCTAATTGTGCCCCCCCCCCAAAGAAAAATAAAAGATTATCCGGATAACCAATGACTTGGTATCCACCCACCCCCGCGTACTGGCTACGCCATGGGTAACACCCACCAAAATCGAAATTCTGGATAAATTCCTGACCCAACCTAACCTAACCTAAAAGGAACAAGAAAAAAGTATTCCAGGCATGGGGGTCGCGAAGGGGACAATATGTATGGGTGGACTACAGTTTGGTTTGGAGAGCGGGCATAGCGAAATATATATGCACATCAATGGTGGTCCCGTCGTCGATGTGTCGCGGTATACTTTGCACAGTGGTTTGAGCACTGATGGGCACGTTCGAAACCTGACCTTTCATACTAAACTAGAGTACTACATGTCACCTTTGAGTTGTGCGCTAAACAGCATCGCTCGTCATCCACCTTCATAAGAGTGGAATGGCTCAAAAATCACGGAAACCTTGTTCCCCGCCTTAATAAGACGGGAATGTCCTTGTAACAGCGAATCTGTTTACAGTCAGGCCTGCACCGTTCGTTTGGTGCCTGTCTGCCCGCCGGTGTCAAGCAGGAGAGAAAAGCGGACGCGCTTTTGCTCTCAATCTTCTACCCGCTGCTGCGCTAGACTCACCTTTGCCCCCAGCCCATTGCTGCGTGGTAGTGATTATGCAAAGACCAACGTGCGATAGAGTGTAGAAGAGTTTAGCAGGGAGCTGCGGGTTCGGTCCCGCAGCGGTGGCTGCGTTTTTTATGGCGCGAAATGCAAAGAAAGGAAAAGAAAGAAAGAAAGAAAAAAGAAAGAAAGAAAGAAAGAAACGAGTGCATGGTCGAGGATCACGTTCGGTCAGCAGACAAATATGAAAGGTACAGCATAACTAGCAAACTGACATGCCATGACATCATGTGACTTGACATCATTCGCCAGTACGTCACGATGCAAGGTAAAATAACAGCTTAGCTCTTCGACGGTTGTCACGACGTGGAGCTGCTTGAATTTTTACATATAACCTCCAAAGTACGCGTTCATATATATAAGCTGTGCCTGATACACGCTGACATGCGCGCATGCCTAAGACGAACTTGCCCCGGCCGCTACACGACCTCACCAGGCGCGTACACACACACACACACACACACACACACACACAGAGAGAGAGAGAGAGAGAAAGAAACGCCACGCAAGTCTTACAAACCGTATATCGCCAGTCACAGAGGCGTGCTTAGCGGACAGAACGGACGGACAGACAGACAGACAGGCTGCGCGATGTCTGACAAACCGTATACACATCGCCCAGAGGCGTGCTCAGCGACCAGCCGTGTGGAAAAGCGCAGCGATGCGTGCGCGTGCTCGCGGTTTTCTCGCCGCCCCAGCGCTCGTTGAATATTTCATCGCCAGCGCATGACGCGTCGTCGCGCGGGCGCAGCTGAAAGCGATATGCGTCTCTCCTTCGGGCGTCTTTGCGTGACCGTTAGACGCGCCAAGGTGCAGCGACCTCTCGCGTCGCACACGCCTTTCTAGAACGCAGACAGAGCAGGCTGGTTAATTGAATTGTCGGCTGTGGCTTCGGTAAGAAAACTTACAGGGATGTATATTACTGTAGGTTCTAGAGGATCGACGCGTAGAGAGCAACACCGTTACAGCGGTGGGCCAATACCGTGGGCAGTGCAGGGCGTGGAACAGTGGTTCGTACTCGAAGTATAATTGATTAGTAGCGAGGAGCTGTAGGAGACTGCCTTGCGCAGCTCCGATCCCATCTTACAGGACCGAATCCTCATGTGGGCTGAGGAGGCAGCAGAGGTATAGCACGACTGGTAGACTCACGTTTAAATAGACCTCGCTCTCCACCCCCCCCCCCCCCTCCACCCAGGCATTTTCCCTTTATTAAAAGGGAAATAACTGTTTATTCGTTCGTTCATATGCAAATTAAGTGAACCAAGTCAGAATTAAGGTGAATCAAAGGCGCGCTAAGTGGACTAACTGTGACGATCTTAAGTTCGAAGCATGCGACTGAAACGTAGTAATTCAGCGGTGCTCTGAATGAACCTAAGGTATAGTGCATTTATTTAAGATGTGTATGGCTAGGTTCCGACAAAAAAAAAAATGCTTCCGTCGACTCTGTCGAGTCGCGGCGACCGAGAATTTCGCAGCAGTTGGTCGATCCCGCCTCCAAAGCTTCGCTGGTCCTTCCTTCACAGAACGAAGAAATTTAGGTGAGCAGCGGGGTGTTCGCTTTGCTACAAAGTTCAGAACTCCAGGTGGTCAAAATTTCCGGTGTTTTCCATTACGGCTTTTCCCTCCTTTCCACTCCTTCAATTCAATTCAATTCAATGTTTATCTTTCAAAGAGAGAAAGAAAGGAGCCGCACATAAAGCTACTGCAGTGAGTAGCTTGACGGGGTGACAGCCCCTAGAATGATAGCAACAGACAGTGTGTAGGACAAAAAGAAAATAATAATAAAAAGAAACTGATTTAACAAAAAGGCACACAAGAAATTACGATAGACGCTACTGGAAGATTATTGAACATTGGTGTAACAGAAAACCGTGGTGTATCCGTTTTAGCTAGATGAAACAGATTACGTGAAAAAAAATGACAACGGTATATATAAACATCGCGAACATCGAAGGGTTGGTACAAATTCCATTTCCCCTACCATCATGGACGCTCATCCATGTCCCCAACGAGCAGGGATAATGGCGCGTACGTGTATTACATATAGCATGTACAGTTCGTAGTACATATATAGAGACAGAAATGATGAATCCGTATGCCGACTCTCTCAGCCTTCAGCGATGTCTCAAGTTTTCGGTACAAATAAAGCACTGTCTGCATCAGGCGAACATGAATGATTCAAAGACAAACCACTACAGCTGAGGGAAAGTGCCGCAACACAACCACGGCTCCGTTCAAACTATCCTGATCCCGGAGCCGTTTCGCCACCTTCAGTGCATGCAGGCTCTGATGCCTAAGTAGGCATCACCGCTGTTGCTGCGTATACGCTCTTATGTGTTTATGGTAACCTTGAGCCCAGTGCCGTAACAGCGTATTTGCATCTCTAGGTTTTTACCAGCATATACGCAGCATGAGTTATACGTATAGTGCACGTACCGTATGCATAGTTTTACGTAGTATACGCGGTCATAGCGTGTGAAGGGTCCCGCGTGAGAGGGGGCCAATTCACATCAGAGTGTCCCTCACCCCCCCCCCCCCTTTTCCCCTTCCACTTCATTCCCTCAAAATATTCCCTCTGCATTGTGCAGGGACATGAAGTGCCAATAATGATGGCTCTTACATCCATTGAATTTAAGACGTCATAATTGCTGTTCAGCTGCGTTTTCCTTTAAATATGGGGCGTATGAAAGGTGTTCCATAATTTACACAAAGTGGAAATCTTAAACACATCGGCAGTGTAAAAGAGGCCGGTTGTTTGGAGAGTGGGATTCTGAGGTAGCCAGTGCGAGATCGGTTTCAATCGTGACTCACCCCACGGGACCGTAAGTGACGTAACCAGGGCCACCTTTTTCTATTTTTTTCTTTAAATCTCATCAGATTTGCACCCTTCCCCAGTAGCCAGCGGTCGCAAAACCAAAGCAAGAGGTTGTTGCTTTGCATGCTTTCTGGGGTTTCACGTCCACAACAACCGATATGGTTATAGGAGACACCTTAGTGGAGGTCTCCGAAATTTCGACCACCTGGGATTCGTTCACGTGCACTGACGTCGCGCAGCACAGCGGGCCTCAACATTTCGACTACATCTAAATGCAGCAGCCGAGGCCGGGATTCGATCCCGCGACTTTCGGATCAGCAGCTGAGTGCCATAGCGACCAGACCACCGTGGCGGAGCAAGTGCTGCTTTAGCCACTGTGCCATGCTGAATGCAATTTCAGCGTTCCCTTTGATATGCTCACGACTGTATCCTTCAAGACATTCCTGCGCAAGAAGATGCTCGTCTGCCTGCCTACGAGGTCAGCTCCTATAGCTCTTTTTGACATCGCTGCTCACAGATCCCACAAATAGCGAGAATAAGTGAAACGTAAAAGCAAATCCGCAGCGCGTACTTCATGGTACGCCCGAGTTCGATAGCCTCGTCGTGACGAACACTTTTTTTTTTTTTTTTTCACATCGGCTAAACGGTCAGTCAAAGTGAAGGTCGCGGCTTACTTTCGCAGAGACGGCTCCGCATCACCGATTTTCCGCGCGGAATTTCGTGCCGATACGTGTATCGGGGTCTTTCTCATCGAGCGGCCAAGAGTCGTGAGCTGTTTCGCATAGCTAGGCATAGCGGCCCAATTCGTCGACGCGCCGCTCGAAGACTCGCAGTCGAATAAGTGCGTACAGCTGAACGTATAGTTGATATCGCATGACCTATGCGATGCACGTCGACTTGCACAACGACACACAAACGTACGCCCTTTACAAATTACCTTTCACACCACGTTAAGGGTATGTCGGCTTCACGTTTATTCGCACTTAAGCGTGATCATATTGGAAGCCAAACCGACTGCCCAGAGGAATGCTGTCAGAGTAAAGAAATATATACGACCGAAATGAATAGATATTGACCATTCGTGGCTCCGAGTTCAATTGAGTCATTTTCGAATTGACATCAGGGGCGAAGGAGATAGTTGAGATGGTCGTGCAAGTGAATTAACTTGATTGGTACGATGTTTCATAGCATAGCGGTGACATACCATTCCATTAAAGAGCTGACAGCAAAAATTTTTCGAGTGAGCGCAATAATTCTGAACAGACATTGACTTTTGAAGTGAACGGTACTTGATGAAGATTGGACTATCAAGGCTGCCTGTTTAGTGGTCATGGTTCACGCGACCGTCTATTGTAGAGATAACACCAAAATAAAGAAAATAATTATAAGTCGTGGCGCCGAATGGAATACGGATTGAGTCATTTTCGAATAGCCTCCAAGCACAAACTCTTTCTTTCTTTCTTTCTTTCTTTCTTTCTTTCTTTCTTTCTTTTCTTTCTTCTTTCTTCTTTTCTTTCTTTCTTTTCTTTCTTTCTTTAAGTAATTGCGTACAAATGTGAAAGCAACACTCGTTTGTCATTCTCCCACTGCAAACACCTTTTTCTTCCCGGTCCCAAGATGTTCCAAAAGACGAGTGAAGCACGCTCCGGTTACTGCGTCGTGCCCCGGACAGGCATTGGTCCCGCCGTTCGATCCCTGACCAGGATGAACTTTTCGTCAACTAAGAAGCTT